>OX463842.1:28892671-29115131 GCA_949825065.1 Odontocerum albicorne
ATATATATATATATATATATATATATATATATATATATATATATATATATATATATATATATATATATATATATATATATATATATATATATATATATATATATATATATATATATATATATATATATGTAAGAATAGGACAGGACGGTGGTGGCTACTACGGCTATAGGTACTTTCCCGCATTTGCGTATGTTACGAAAAATCACGTTCAAACCTTTAAAAACAATCTTGTTGATTTAAAGATATATTATTGTCAATATAACCGTAAGTTATCTAGATTATTTTACATATAATAAGTGTATCATATAATACAGCAAAATATACGAGGCGTATCCAGAAAGTAAGTGTACTGAGGCTCTCACGACCGGATGGATTTTATTTTCGACATGTTGGCTACACTTCCGTGTAGCCTGACCCTTCCCCTCTGCAACGAGACCGGTTCGAGGTCAGTATGTTGAGAAGTGTCGACGCGACAACACGTTTCGTGAAAAATGTCAATCCAATCTCCCGCCAAGTGCGAAATACGCGGCGTCATCCGTTATCTCGTTTGGAAGGGAAAACCTCCGGTTGAGGTTTATAATGAGGTGAAAACTGCATATGGTGATAAAGCTATGAATCGTACGAGTGTGTACAAGTGGTGTCGCGAGTTTAAAAACGGTCGTACGTCTGTGCATGATGATCAGAGGAGCGGAAGACCTTCAATTGTGACTGACGAAATTGTGGAAAAAATCGAAAATGCGCTCCGTGACGATCGCAGATTGACTGTGGATGAACTTTCTGCGATGTTTCCGCAAATCTCCAGATCTCTACTACACGAAACCATCACAGAAACCCTCAGATATCGGAAACTGTCCGCGAGGTGGGTCCCAAAACAGCTGACAGACCAACACAAGTTGAATCGAGTGGAGGCCGGGCAAGGGTTTTTGAGGCGCTGCAATCTCCATGGAGATGAATTTCTCCGCTCCATCGTTACTGGAGATGAAACTTGGGTTGCACACTACACGCCTGAAACCAAAAGGCAGTCTCAATAGTGGCGTCACACCTCTTCACCCTCCGCCAAAAAGTTCAAAACCACAATTTCAGCCAAGAAAATCATGGCATCCGTGTTTTGGGACTGTCAAGGCATAATTTTAATTGAATATACGCCTCAAGGGGAGACCATCAACTCTGCAAGATACTGTGAGACCCTAAAAAATTGCGGAGGGCGATTCAGAACAAGAGGAGAGGCATGCTGACAAAGGGAGTCTGCCTGCTGCACGACAATGCCAGACCACACACGGCCAACGCCACGAAGGAACTGCTCGCCTCGTTTAAATGGGATGTCCTGAACCATCCCGCGCATTCCCCTGACCTAGCACCTTCAGATTACTATCTCTTTACCTCCCTGAAGCTGCACATGGGTGGAAAAAGGTTTTCAACCGACGAGGTAAAGGAGGTGGAGAAGTGGACGGAGGGGTTGGCGGGAAACTACTTCGAGGAAGGCATCAAAAAGTTGATACCCCGCTTCACCACCTGCATTGAGAGGAATGGCGACTGTGTCGAAAAATAGCTTACATATGTAATAGGTTAGTCAACACGTTTTGAAAGCGACATCTATGGAGCAGTAGAAAACCAAAATGTCTACGACATTTTAATATTTCATTTTTCATAAGAACGTACTCAAAATTTCATTTCGATCTGTCAATTCATTCTTTGTTTACAAGCCATTTGAAGTGGACGTGTCAGTGTATTTTTTAACAATGGAAAAATCCGAATATCGTGCAGTGATTAAATTCTTTGTTTTGGAAGGTTTATCGGCTACTGAGATCCATGCAAAGATGGTGAAAGTATTAAAGGAGTCTTCTCCTTCATTTCCAACCGTTCACCGATGGGTTTTGGAGTTTAAGCGTGGCCGTACAAGCGTTGAAGATGATCCACGCTCAGGACGTCCAAAAAGTGCATCAACACCAAAAATCATAGCGAAAATACAGGATATGGTTTTGAAAGATCATCGATCGACTGTGGATGTGATAGCTGACACCATAGGCATCTCACATGGAACCACATGACATATTTTGGCTGAAGTTTTGGGTTTCAAAAAACTGTGTGCACAATGGGTGCCGCATTTGCTAACAATGCAACAAAAACACGTTCGAATGCGACTTTCTGAGTAACATTTGGAGCAATTTCGAAAGGATAAAAATGATTTTCTGCGTCGATTCATCACTATGGATGAGACTTGGGTCTACCACCATGATCCTGAATCAAAACAAAGAGGCTAAGGAGTGGTGTGAACCAGGCACTTTGGCTCCGAAGCGAGTTCGTGTCCAGAAATCGGCCAAGAAGGTGTTAGCGTCAGTTTTTTGGGATGCAAAAGAAATTTTATTGATAGATTATCTCCAAACTGGTAAGACAATCAACTCTGATTATTATTGTGACCTTTTGGACCAGTTGGATGAAAAAAATTGTGAAAAAAGACCCGGTTTGCAGAAGAAAAAAATCATTTTTCATCAAGACAATGCACCTGCTCACACATCTCAAAAAACCATCGCGAAAATCAGTGAATTGGGGTACGAATTGTTGCAGCAACCACCCTATTCGCCAGATTTAGCTCCTTTTGACTTCTGGCTGTTCTCACACCTCAAAAAATTCCTTCGTGGAAAGCATTTTTCATCAAACGAAGAGGTTATAGCCGTCGTAGAGGAGTATTTTGCAGGCCTTCCAGAAAGTCACTTCCGTGATGGGACAACAAAGTTGGAAGATCGTTGGACCAAGTGTATTGATCTTATGGGAGACTATACTGAGCAATAAAAGTGATTTCCCCCCAAAAAAAATGTATTTTCATTTCCGCTTTCAAAACTTTTTGACTAACCTAGTACTACGGTAACCACGTAATTTTTTTGTTTAAATAAAAAAAATTGTAACCTACAAAAATTCAGTACACTTACTTTCTGGATATGCCTCGTAGAATTGGCAAATAATTAGTTTTGTTTATTTACTAAATATCTATGGTCCTTAGTCAATTTCTGATAAGTTAAAGGTTGATAATAATATAAGAGTGACTAGATAATTAGATAAGAGTAAAATAGATAAGAGTATATTTTAATTATTGGGTATTTTATTTTTCAAGTTATAATAAAACACATCATGGGTTCAATACTATAACTAGGTAACTCAAAATTCACTAGACTGAGAAAATGGCGTTCTTAGTTTCGAGGTCCTTTTGTCTGGTAACTCCTCTTTAATTATGAGGTATCGCGCTAATATTTTTTTATGGAAATAATATGGGAGGTTTCAATAGATCGTAAGAGAAGTTATATGAACTTCAGATATCTACTTTAAGCATTCTTTTGTTTCCACGTTTACGACTTACCTAATTATGAAAATGCTAAATAACTCAGTTGAGAAATAATATTTTAAGATACCTATTTATAGCATTGGTGAGTCCCTTCGATGAGCAATCCATTGATATAAATAACTCAAAACCGCCAAATTTCGAGTTACTTTGTTTTAGTATGGAGACCACGACATACTCTTGGTTGTAAAATCGTGTCAAAATTTAAAAAATATATACACGTACGAGTATATATGATATTTTACTCTCAATTTCTGCACCAGCGCACGGTTTTGTAGACTAATCATAAAAGTTTTCAATGTAGAAAAAATACAGTACTTTTTAAAATTACATTTAAATATTACTTATACGTACATATATATCATCATGTCGTGTCCCTTGCGAGGTAGGTATGCAGAGAGAACAGATCTCCATTTTTCCTATCCAAACACACATTTTCGCCGCCTCCATATTCATACATCTCGTCATGCACAATCTCTATTAGTCATACTTCTCCCTTGACCTCCATTCAAGATCTGGTACATTTGGCCCAGCCACGTTTTCCTCGGTCTACTTGCACTTCTAGCTTGTATATTCGCTTGATCATTCATTCTCTTCGCATATCCACACTTTCTTAAAGCTCTTTTCTTCATATTACTGAAGACATCTATTTTATCAATGTATTTATTTCTGATGTCTTCATTGGCGGGATGTTTCTTTTATACATTGACAATCCACACTATTTTATTAGTGGATGCATCTCCACAGCATTAGTATTATTTTTATACTTTTTCTGCTAAGTCTAAATTTTACTTCATTTCTGATGTATTAATTCCGCCTTCTTTCATACATTGACACTCCACAAATTTTCCTTAGTGCACGCATCACCACAGCAATTATCTTACTCTTATTCTTCCTCTGCTAAGTCCAAGTTTCACTTCAAGTAGAAAAAATGGAAAAGGAACAGTAAACAAAAAAAAACATAACATGCAGATTCCACTTTGTGGTAATATTTTTAATAATTAAAAACAAGTACAATCTATTTAAATAAAAATGTAAATGTTCGTATATTAAAAATCTCTAATCTCCGAAAGTTCTTCACCGATTGCTTCGAAATTTTGACAAAAGGTTGCATTTGAATACAAGCATGTTTATATTTTTTTATATACAGTTGTATATAAAAAAAAGTATATAAAACAGACAAAATAATGGTAGCGATCTCTGCAGCAACACACGCTAACTAAACATTTCTCATTAACAGTTATGTCACATAGCATTTTCGACGTTTCGGATTCTTTCACTTCGTTTTTTAACTGTTGGATTTGTGATGTGTCGATTGATTTTCATTTGAATTCAAATTATATCGTGAAATGCATTGGAATTGATCACGCAATACTAAACATTGCTCATTTACAGGTTATGTCGTGTAAGCGAACGAGCGAAACGGCGATCGCGTTCTGCAGCTTCAGAACTGCTTCGTTCTCAACAGAATGAACGCTGATAGTGGCTGGAATACGTCAGTAGGAATATCAAAAGTGTCTTTTTTATATAGAATTTAATTTTATCTCGATGTTTATATTTCAAAATGTATCAAATCGTATGTAGAAATGGAGAGTTTTTTAATTAGTTTCAATTATCTATTTGTCTTCCCTTAACATTTAATTAGTTACAATTATCTCTCTCTTCCCTTAACATTTAATTAGTTGCAATTATCTATCTGTCTTCCCTTAACATTTAATTAGTTACAATTATATCTCTGTCTTTCCTTAACATTTCATTAATTCCAATAATCTCTATCTTTTCTTAACATTTAATTAGTTTCAATTATCTCTGTATTTCCTTAACAATACTCCTATTTGACCAATATTTCCTTAACAATACTCCTATTTGATAAATGCGTGTCCAGCTGCAAAACGATCGATCAGCTGAGATATTCTCACATAAATTGCAGGAAATTGAGAACGGAAACGTGCCGGTTGATATGACCTCAGGACGAATTTCATTACCTCATAACTTCTGCAATTTAGTAACGTCAAAAGAAGAATTGTTTGAAAAAGTATTTCCCAATATTCAAATCAATTATAAGAATCACGATTAGCTGAGTGAACGAGCTATTCTTGCTGCCAAGAACAACGACGTCTACGAACTTAACAATATTATTCAGTTCCTATTTTAATGTTTCGCAATTTTATGTTTTTGTTATAACTTTCTTTCTTCTTTTTCAGTGCAATCAATCTGCTTTAGTTCATCAAAATGCCGAGGAAGCAGCAGAGCGACGTGCAGCCAGACTTGAGGATGCACGGTTGCGAGCACGGCGATCGCGTTCTGCAGCTACAGAACTGCTTCGTTCTCAACAGAATGAACGCGACAGGCTGAGAGTGGCTGAAATACGTCAAAAATATTGTATACCCACCATCATTGTGAAATTAAACATATTAGAAACGTGTGCTTTCTCTTTGCTTTCTTTTCCATTTAACCAGACTGAGCCACAGCAACGCGTGGCCGGGTACAGCTAGTATTTTATAAATTAATTAATTATTAAGACAGTATGCATATCTCGAAACCCAGTTACTGATAAATAAATATATTAAATACTATTTTTTTAATAAATACGCATTCGAGCACGGAAGAGTTAAGAGGGATATAAAACGGCATGTAACAATAGGAAGTCAATGGGGCACTAAAAATGTATACTCAAACCAGACAGTATCAAAATCTGCTAATATGATAATCCACAAAAGTACTTTTGTGTCAACTTTGATGTATGGGAGAGAAACTTGCACGTCGAAAAAACTGAGGAGCCGAAAATATGCTGTATAAATGCGTGCATTGACAAGATTACACGGAGTGACAATGTATGACAGAATACGTAATGAAGTGATATGGGATGAATGTGAATTTAAGGCTGGTGTGTTAAGTAAAATGAAGAAGAGTTCGTTGAGACGGATTGGGCATGTGGAACGAATGAACGAAGAAAGAAAAACAAAACAGATATATAATGCAAATGTGAGTGGTAGGCGTATGAGAGGAAGACTAAGGGAAGTATGGTTGGATTAAGTTAATGATATTCAGAAACAAGGAAACGTATAAAGTCAGGAAAATCGTACAAGTTGTATGAGAAGGTGCATGGATGTGTTGAGATAGGAAAGTATGGCGCTGTGCCCACTCTACCTACCCTGACAGGGAAGTAGCGTGATAGTAAATGCACAATACATTTTTTACTATCTCATCTATCTATTCCTTCGAAAAAATAATTTCTGTTATTTGTATATAAGACCTTTATTTTTTTTAGACAAATATGTGTATAATTACACGAGATATATAAAACAATAAGTTGTGATAAATAATATATCCGGGTTAAAGAATATATTCTATCAACTCATATGATTTGTACGAAAAGGCATATCGCACTTATCACTACGATATTAATATTCTAGATACATGCATATATGAGTATGATAGATATATAGCCAGACGCTCTTTCCTACTTCATAATCCAATGAACCGAAAATGAATATTCTAGATACATGCATACATGATACATAGATAGCCAGACGCTCTTTCCTACTTCAATTTCCAATGAACCGAAAATGAATATTCTAGATACATGCATATACGAGTATGATAGATAGATAGCCAGACGCTCTTTCCTACTTCAATTTCCAATGAACCGAAAATGAATATTCTAGATACATGCATATACGAGTATGATAGATAGATAGCCAGACGCTCTTTCCTACTTCAATTTCCAATGAACCGAAAATGAATATTCTAGATACATGCATATACGAGTATGATAGATAGATAGCCAGACGCTCTTTCCTACTTCAATTTCCAATGAACCGAAAATGAATATTCTAGATACATGCATATACGAGTATGATAGATAGATAGCCAGACGCTCTTTCCTACTTCAATTTCCAATGAACCGAAAATGAATATTCTAGATACATGCATATATGATAGATAGATAGATAGCCAGACGCTCTTTCCTACTTCAATTTCCACTGAAACGAAAATGAAAAGGAATAAAATAAGAACGAGGGAAGAAAGAGATTTTTCACGAAAGGAGAAAGTTCTGAATCGGCTTTCAAAAGGTTTGTTCATTTGACGGTAAACACGGGAATTCTTTCACTGGAAGATTTCCGCTGATATTCTGAATGATAAAAAATGAAACGAAAAAAAAAACATTACAAAAGTAATATGTACGTGTATATTAAAGAAAACGATAAAAAATATTTAAAAAAGTTCTATTCAAACTAAACCAATTTCGTAGAGAAGTTTATGTACGACGACCTCCGTGGCAAAGTTGATAAGACGCCTGTTATCTTACCCAGGGGTTACGAGTTGAATTCCCGTTAGAACCAAATTTTTTTTAAAAAGGATTCCAGTCTGGTTTTCTAAGGTATATTTAATATCTTTCTGATTAGTTGGAAGAGATTGCCACATGTCAATATACCTGCCAGGTTGAACTGTATACAAAGAAAATATAACACAATACAAGTTTGATTATTTACTTAAACGACATTTTTTTACGCGTTAAAAGATAATTAGTTGAATACTTCCATAGTTAGTCTCAAGTCAGTGTACTTTTCGTATAATACACTCGTATAAGAAATTAGGTCCAGAAAGGTGTAACCAGATTTCCGTCAGTTTATTACGTAGTCCATAAATAAATCGAACATCCGTCAGAATGAAATGAACTGGTGTTTGGTAACTCGGAGATGGATGTCTGAATTGTTTCATCTTCTGGCGCAGGTAATACTCGTATCAAGTTAACCCGCCGGATAATATTCAATATTTTCTCCGGATTCTAAAACCATAATGAAGATTTTCATTTTCACGCAAATTTCTCATAAAAATATTGAAGTAATTAATTTGCTTTATTTAAACATACGCATTTATTAATTTACTTTAATTTTTACCATTATCACGCCATGTCGTTAAGGTAGGCAGAGTGGATACATTTTTATTTGTATTAATATATTGGCATACATATAATCATTTCTTCGATGTCTATACACCTTCTGGTGCACTTGTTTTTTTAAACTTCAGTTTAACCCTCATTGTATTTTATAACGACACATTTGATCGTGTTATATCTTTGAAAACTTTTTAATATTAATATATACGAAATTAAAAATCATCTCAGATGAATATTTTTAATATAAACTCGAAGAAATAATAAAACCACTCTTCTGCAGTTTAAACAATAATATTAATAATTTGTTCTATTTTTAGGAAAACAAAGCAAAAGTAGTCTTTTCAATATGTCATAAATAATCACAATTTTTTTCGATTATTTATAACATGTTAAGAAGATTGCATAAATAAATGGTTTATACTTTCAATTTAAGTATATTTTTTTAAATACGAGTATATCGTATATCTGAATTATTTTTTCAATTAAAATTCTTTCTTTAGAAATTTTCTAGAGAAAGAACCAAAAGAGAAAAACTAAAATAACACTTTCAATTCAATAAGTAAATATATAAAAAAAAACTTTTAAATACTAGTTTACAACTTGCATATTGTCGAGTTTCTGGCACAAATTGGTAAACACAACATTTCGAAAACTGACATTTTTTGTAAATTATTATCAAATATGCATATGTGGTAAAATTTTGGAATTGATATTTTAATTGTAAATACAATTTTCACACAATTGAAAACAAATTAAGTGCCTAGATGTATGCATGTACACTGAAAGGAGTTTCAGTTTTTAAATAAAGCTCTCAGAAACATTAATATGTTAGTTACCAATGTGTACCAGAAACCCGACGATATATAAATTAAATAATTAAAACTTGTAATTGGTGCATAAAACAAACAAAGGATCAATTATAATGTAAAAAAATTGTAAATTAGTCAACTTACATCCGCCCGTCTGGCATGCACCGCTTTCGTTTGTCTCCCATCGTTTTGTTAATTAAAAGAACTAAACACCAAATAATTTATGTAAAATACACTTAAACAGGCGCTAGGACAATCGCTAGTCATAATCACTATCGGAGCAATTAAAGCACTTATTAAAATTATAGCACCCCAAAACGCCATGTGACACAAACAGGGTTGTGAGTAATCACTAAACAAGACGGGCTTGTGACGATCCTTTAAAATCTAATTAACGTGGTGAAGTAAATACAAATAAATTGTTGTAAATTTCATACTATACGACTCTGAATCAAATAAATAAACACGAATTTTAAACAAGATTCAAATATATCGGGTGTTAACATAAGTTGTGTCCGTTTTTTTTTCAATTTAAAAATGAGCACCAAAAATAAAACAAAATGGTAAAGTTTATACGTCATTCAAAAGAAAATTTCTGCTCTACAAGATAATGTGTTTGCTTTTACGTTACATATATTATTTTATTTGATTACAAGCCTTCAAAATGGAATGTTAAGTAGACGAAAGTGAGCATTTTCGACACCTCCAGTGGACTTCGATGAGGACCGCTTAAACCATATTATTCATGAAGATCCCTTCAAAACACCGTCGAATTGGCTGAGCAGATGAATTGTAGTCACATGACTGTATACCGCCATCTTAAATCAATGGGAAAAGTCCAGAAGTTCGGCGCTTGGGCTCCACATGTTTTGAGTGAAAACAACATAAATCAACGTTCGACAATTTCTGCTGGTTCGCTCACACGTCATCGAACTACGCATGGCCACAAGCAAAGGTTCATGATGAAAAAAAATGGCGATGATGAAAAATGTTTGAAGGGGATCTTCATGAATGATATGGTTTAAACGGTCCTCATCGAAGTCTACTGGTCGTCCGGAACGCTTCATGTCTTTCAGGTCGAAATTACCGTCTTTGAAACGCAAAAACCATCGACGAGCTGTCCTTGAATTCATAGCATCTTCACCATACATTTTGCAAATATCGCGAGCAGCTTTGACAGCTTTATTCCCTCTATTGAACGCGAATAAAAGGAAGTGTCGTAAATGCTCACTTTCGTCTACTTGACATTCCATTTTGAAGGCTTGTAATCAAATAAAATAATACATGTAACGTAAAAGCAAACACAATATCTTGTAGAGCAGAAAATTTTCTTTCGAATGACGTACAATAACCTTTACCATTTTGTTTTACTTTTGGTGCTCATTTTTAAATTTGGAAAAAAACGAACACAACTTATGTTAACACCTAATATTTCCTGTGTATTTGCACCTTACAAAAGATATATATATATATATATATATATATATATATATATATATATATAAAATCTCCCAATTGTAAAGGAAACTGATACAAATAGAGGAAGTATATTATACTTATCTATGTAGTAGTTGATAGTAATCCAAACAAAGAAATTTCTCACTTGACGTTGTACGTTTCTTATATGAAAACTGCTTTTGACATGGTAGAAGCTTAGAGTGGCAATAAAGATAATTCTGTCACTGGCCTGGAATAAACTAACATCGTAAAACGGAACTTTAATTGTAAATCAATGTTTTTTCGTATTATTTAATCTTATTATGCAATCAATGTATCTAAACTGCAAACAACTCCCATAATAACCTGTATTGGACTTAAGAGAATGCAACAATAGTACTTCCAAACAAGGTACTTATGCGACGTGAAAAATGTCAACGGATGTTCCATAGAATTTATTTAATAGAAAAAAACTAATGATTGCTGACCTTATACGGGTTAAAATGCAAGAATACATTACAGATTTTTGCGCTCTGCCTAGGAAGAACATTTATTGCATTAAATTTATTGTTCTCCTTTTTATCGAATCAATCACAAAATTTCTTTGTAGCATTGGTATTTTAATTTATGGATCCTTTCAGGGAGTTGAAATTCACTTTTGAAACAACACAGTATATATTCAAATTGAATACATACGGCAAGGGGGCTTTTAATGTGTAACGTCCATACTACTGTGTATACTGGAAGGCTTCTGAACCAGCTTCCAATTTACACCTGATCTCGGCATAAATTTATTTAAAAAAAAAAACGACATAAAATTATTACATTTCAACTTAGCGATGCGACAAATTTCTCGATGTTTCTTTACTTCTGTCTGCAATGCACTCTTCAGTCGTGATGTATTACTTTATTTAAATGACAATCACCTTTCCCACTGTTTTCATATCCAATATTAGTTGTTTCACACATCTCAATTTATTGTCCAAAACTCTTTAAATATTTAGTACTTAGTAGTTTCCCCCAAATTTTCAGTTCCATCATATCATCTTTTTACAAATTGTCACTGGCACAAATTATTTCAGTTCCATCATTATCTTTTTACAAATTGTCACTGGCACAAATTATTTCAGTTCCATCATTATCTTTTTACAAATTGTCACTGGCACAAATTATTCTCCATGTAGAATGGAATTCTGAATTTACCAAAAAAATCTTGTTAAAGACAGTTTAAATTATCCTTTTTTAATTGGCAAATATAAAATTCTATAAATAATGACATTTTATTTTAGTTACCGATGAACGAGTGATAGTGTTCAACAATTTTGCTGGTACGAGTATTACGTACTTTTAGCATCCAAAAAAATTTAAAAATTAACTCTGCTATCGAATATTGCTAGCAATAAGACTCGCACCATCGTTGACGTATTTTAAAAAGCGAATTAAGAAACATTACATCTCCCTACAGTGACAGCGTATTTTTCCTGGTTATCTATCATCCTTCTTTCCAATGTCTCCTCTTTCTCTTAATCATCGACGACCTTGTTAAATTTATATTGTATTATGCTTTCATTGTATACAATACAACCTGGCGGATGTATTGTCATATGGCAATCTCTTGCAACCAACCAGAAAGTTAGTAAGTAGTCCTGAAGTGAAAACCAACACTCTTTTAAAAAAATTGGGATCAATGAGAATAGAACCCGAAACCTCTGAATCGGAAGACAGGTGCCTTACCAACTAGGCCATGGAGGTTGATACATTTTTTTTAGTCTTTTTATTATCTTAGCATAACATGTTTTTTATTCTTTATCAAAAATGTTAATTTTCTACCTTTGACTCCAAACTTTGTAAAATAATTGTATGGTTGGTTGGAAGAGATTGCCACTTGGAAATAAAGACGCCATATTGTACACTGGACAATAAAGTGTTAAATAAAGCAAAATACTCTTTTAATTTAGTTGTTTTCAAGTGTCTCGTATCGTATCCAATCCAGCGATATAAAAACGCTTTTGTGTCGCAGCAACGATATGTCGAATCGTCGTAATATGTCGCAAATTGAATTACGGCCGATCATTACGTGTCGGTGACGATTTTATACGTCATATCTGCACGTCGAAACAGCGGGGATATTTATCGTTTTGGCAGTGGCTGACACCGTCCCGCCAACACAATGCACTCGTAAATTTTCGCGATTCGGCCGGTCAATGTGGCGAATGTTCCCATGTCGGGTTGCGCGTTGCACGATGCACGCCAACCCCGGCAATAAACGCAGCGAGTTATTGCACGCTCTTAAAATGTTTCACATCTCGACACTTTTGACGCGTACGCTTTATGCAGCACTCAGACATGTATCGATTTTCGAACTCGGGGAGAGAATTATTACTGCATAGCCATTAGCTGATTTTTACGATTCAATTATTACGATGTATTATAAAATTTGGCATTCAAATATTAAAAGTTTGTGTTGATCTAAGAAAACAGAGAGAATATAGAATACCAAAACTCAGAGAATATAATATGATTGTGTGCATGATAGAGCTATTGCTATTGATGTCACAACGTGAAAGCTGGAGAGGGTTAAGTAGACAGATGTTCTCTATACCTGATACAAAAGGATACTGAAAGTTGTGATGATGCTCGTGATTTTCGAGCAGATTACGATTTTTGCAAAATGAGTAAGGAAGAAAAATGGAAAACACATTTAATCTGGGACATTTAGGATCGTTTGTAAGCAATCTATAAACCTAATGTTTTTAATTATCAATCAAATTTAAGTAGGCTGCATTGCGCACTGTCACTTGTAAAGGTACATCTAAATTATTTAAACTTACTACAGAAAACACGACTGGAGACGAAATATTTATCGACAGAAGTTTTTAGTGTATTCGAAAGTACGAGTATATATTGATTTTTCTATTATAGTGCACAACAGTCATTAAGAATACATAGAAAAAAAATATAAGTTTGTATCGCACTTTCTTTGTACATCGTATAATTGGTAGATTTATTTTCACGTCTACCTCTTCCAAACAAATATAAATACGTTAGAGGCCGAAAATGAAAACGAGAAAACGTTTACCACCGGAAATCAAACCCGCAACACCAGGGGTTGGAAAACAGGTGTCTCATCATCTAGGCCAGGGAAATCGTCATGTTGAAATAATTAAATAGTTATCACAGTGAAATAATTTCAACATTCAAGGAATCAAAAGCCATCGCTTTCCAAACCAAGTTTTCGAGGTTTATTGCAGCCACAAAATCAGCCATTAATAAATAAAATTATTCTTTAAAGGAAATGCACCGATCATAAATTATGAACACCAAGAACGCTCTAGCGATTTGTTTATAGTTAAAAATCTATTTTATAACATAAATGTTTTCATCGCAGGATCATGTCGATTATTAACGACATATGAACACTTTCGAGTTTCTACATAAAATTGTAAAACTATAAATCGATTTTATAATCGAGAAATTTTCAAAATAGAAACGCGTTGATTACGAGTACAAACAGCGAATGAAACAATAAAATCGGATGCAGAAAATTACAACGCAAAGAGATTTCACGCATTAACTGCAACAAATAAAGCACCACGCGGAACAACGTCGGAGGACTTAGTTCAATGACCGACTTTAAATAATATTAAGTTCAATTATGTTACCCACTAATTCCACAAGTTTAAACGATAGTAAATATTTATTGAAAAGATTAACACATATTTCACAAAAGGTACGAAACACACAGGACATTGCAAAAAAAACAATGAACTCCACAAATCGTTATCAGCAGCGATAAGATATAACTACAATTATAATCCATAACTCGATATTTATAAAATGAAGAAAATACATGATTTAGATGTAGCTTTACAAGTGACAGAGCGCAATGCAGCCCACTTAAATTTGATGGGTAATTAAAAATAACAAGGGCTGAGCGAATTTGGAGTGCTACTAACATACATAACAAAAACACAACAAATACAAAGTAACAAATTATACGATTTTTTTTTAACGAATTCCCTCAGATTGAAATAAAAAAAAACTTGAACATTCTATTTTAATAACTAGTTATTTCGTATGAAATGCCAACGACAATATAACACAACAAAGCGATGATATTAAAATATATATACCGATATATAAATACAGACCGATTAGTTATCATATAAACACTTAATGAACAAAACTCTTAAAACAAATTAATAAAAACTAGCGACAACTTTTTCTTCTAATTCACTAAGAACGAATGTTTAAATAATGCATTCAAGCCGGCAAGGACGAAACGTGCAATAGGACTGAAGATCTCCCGCGCAGAGGATCGGAGGAGATAAGTCGGGAATCTCTCACGCTGAGATATCCCTCCCTGATCCAATGGTCCTGGGCTAACACGGATCACGGCATTATTTATAGAAGCAATTGTGAGAGCACGCGCGCAATACAATCTGGAAGACACGTTTGTATAAACAGGCTTACGGCCATCCGCACCAGTTAGGACGATGTAAATTACAAGTACTAAGTAGGAAGGCATCTCCGAATATCACATCAGTAAGTTTGAAATTATTTTTGACACTGAATATTAAAAGAAAATCGATAAATCAACGCTTTAAAAGATAATAAATTACTAACAATATAATTAAAAGAAAAAATACATATTAGCAGTAATTTTCTGTGTTTGAAATTAAGCTCAAAAGCTCAAAGCTCAAATGCTAATTGATGGATAAAAAATGATCAAATTTTATATAATAATGTTAACAATATTTATATCTAAAGGACATGGTTGATTTCTTATATCATTTACTTCAATCGAAATTAAGTGTTTTAAGGAATATTAAACTAAAAAATAACATACTAATGCTTACAGTATAAATATTTTTCCACAATCCAATTAAAAAGAAATAATTTAGCCTAATTTGAAATATTTTTGGAGTTCACACGAGAGTAAAAATCTATTTAAATAAACACGCTAGTCTTTATGATTTCAAAATGAATTTAAATTTTATCACTTTCAACGCTTCTAAACATGACTTCAAAATGAATTAAAATTTTATAATTTTCAACGCTTCTAAACAAATGTTAAGTTTTTAAAATATGGAAATTCATTTTAAAAAAGGAGAAAGAAAGCATCGTCCGTAACTTCTAAAATAAGCAGTTTTGGTAACGCGTGTTATAAAGACAAATGTTGAAATGTTCCCGCGTGTCATGAAGTAAATGTGTCGCCCACATGCAATAAGTAAGATATATCAATGTTCTAGGTCATCTATGAAGAAAATCTGTTTATGTGAAAACAACATATCTAGAGCGATTATAATTATCAGTCAAGGATTGTTGAAGAAATTGATTAGCTATGACGACAGCGATATACGAGAATTTCGATACGGAACGGCCGACTCTGTTTTGATACAGATATAATGGTTGCTTTAAATGTTCGCGTGTTAGCATAATCAAGGATTGTCTAGCATGTCACTTTCAGGACGATTTAGATCGACATAGTGCCAATTGTTTCGAACTTTATATAGACGATATAGCAATAAGGTTCATAAGGCTTCCAGATCTTAAAGCATCTATGGCTATTGGATATTATTGCAGATTCCTTCTCAAACGAAAAGATCAAGGACGCCAATTCAATACATTGATTTTTAGCCCTTCACCACACGAAGGTGAATCAACCAAGCCTTTATAATAGGTCGAAAATGTTGCACTGCACAGCAAATCTATATGGTTTACAGTTCTCCATAAAATAAACTGAATTATTTTCCTCTGTCATATTAAATTAAACAATCAGCAAATAAAAGCTCTGAATAATTATAACAAATAATAGCTAACATTTCAGCTGAAATAAATGTACAAAAGTTCGAGCCTTCGAAATACTTTCAACATATTTAGCCCAATGTGTTTCCACAACTCAAAATTTTCAGTCCTGAAATATTATGTGTTTATATTTATTTAGCTTTATAGCTACTACCCATCTTCTTCTTCCCAGCGTCATGTCAGGTCCCCCCAACGTTGAATATCACCCGAGAGTAGACATATTTGTCCCCGGCAGCCCGAAAAAGATCTCCAACGCCCCTTATGCCAGTCCAATCACGTATATTGCGGAGCCAGGAGATTTGCCTCCTGCCAACACCTCTTCGGCCTTCTAGTCTTCGACCAGCTACTACCCACCAACACTTAATTACGTTTACTTTATGCATCCAATAATTTATTTATGAAGTGTATCTCGATTGAGAGGATGTGAGATAAACCAAGAAATGTTCATAACTTCTCTCTCAAATGTATTTTCTTTTCATTCATTTAACACATATGGTAAGTGTAATTTCAGGATATATATCATATTTACATAGAATTTTGCCATCAATAAACCTTTTATTTCTTTGATTATGATAACAAATTATACAAATTAAATTCAGAGATAACATATCAGATAATATTTTTTGGTCAATGAAAGAAATTCAAGTAGGTGTATTAAATATACTCGTATACTTAACGTTTTAAAGCCATAAAAATGTTGTTCAAAATCATGATAAACTTTAAATACAGTGGAACGTTGAACGTTATGTTCAAAGAATATTAAAACTTATGAACCGAATTACGAACCACACATCATAAACACAATACTGACATAATGGTTCATAAACATAAAGATCAAAATAAAATAATTGTCTAAAAGTGGTGTTTTATTAATTATCTTGAGCATTGTCGAAAGTCAAAATGGCAAAAACAGACGTTGCCTTCTTCACAACCGGAAAACATAGTGAAATGTCGACAGCATAATTACTGTTCTCATTACGTTTTTGAACCATAAGCTCGGTGTACTATTACTTACTGTACTTGAAATTTAAATGGCTTGGAAAATGAAAAAGGGGCCCGCATTGTATAGTTTATTTACATAAAAAGTATGGATAAATTGTTTATTTCGACGAATATAAAAGGGGAAAAGCAATTATTATTAGAAGTAATGAGGAAACAGGTATAGACAAGCAGTGGAGGACAATAACAAGATATTAAATAAATACGAAAAAATAATAGCAAATATATGAAAACAAATCTTATTCTATTCTGAAAAAAAAACCGGTATAAACTTTTTATTAATGTTTTTGATAAAAGGTGTATTTATTCATAAGATTTCTCAAGCAAAATGTTTCAAACTATTTTGTGACGTGAATTCGTATACGAGTAGTATGCGTTCTTCACTGTGAGTTACCCTGGCAAAAATCGCTTTTATTCTCAGAAAAGAAAGAACATATATCTCCGGTCGGTTCTGTAAATGGTTTACGCGACATGATTATGCGCCTAAAACCAGGATACAGAAAGAAAAATAACTTAAATGTACACAAATGAATTAGTCATGAAAAAAAAAGCAAATTAATCAGATTATTAATAGTTTGTATAAGAACACCATCACGACTATTTCCATGACTTAATTGGTAACTGCCCTATCTTCCGAACGGCCTCAGGGTCGTGAGTTTGATTTCCGTTGGTACCCAAATTTGTCAGAAAGGCTCATCTAGTCTGGTTATCACTGAAGGCTTGTTTAAACACATTTGTTGTTGGTTGGAAAATAATTCCTAATGGCAATAAGCCCACCAGGTTGTATTGTATACAATGAAAGTACAATAAAATTACGACACGTTTTTCAAAACAAGTTTGAAATTATATTTTCGTAATGAGAATATTTTCTTCGGAACACACAATTTTTTATCATGAAAAATTGAGAGAATATCTATATATACACAATAATATAATATAATCACACTTGCATAGAAAACATTAATTCGTGAAATAATGAAACTAATGGTCCTTGAATACAAAAAGGGATTGGAAAGCACAGAATCACGGGAACGCATTCACCAGGATGCATTACAAGAGGGTGGCCATTAGTCAGCAGAGCGCATTAAGATTGCCGTGGTATTTAGAATTCTAGAAATATTTTGTCCATGGGGAAGTTGCGAATGAATAGAAATATTGTATACTCGTAAAAATGTTGAAAAAAATCAGTATTAATGTACGAGAATTCGTAGGTACTGTCCCCTTATGAATTCAAAAAACATCAAACTAAACTTTCAGCAAAACAAATGTAACCAATACTTACTATTAAATTAAATTAAGACATTCAATATAACAAAAAAGGTACTTAAGTTCTCAAAATTTAAAAAGGAAATAGATTTCTTAGTAATTTCATAACCATCACGCCATGTACATATTGGAGCAAGGAGAAAAAACAGATCTCTACTTCATTCTATCCTAGCACATGTCTTTCGTTTCTGCCACATTCATAGACTTCGTCATGCATACACTCCTATTATAAAGCCTTTCACTTTTCTCTCTTTAAGAATTCGATTAATTTGATCAGTCAATGCTTTTCTAGGTATTCTCAAACTTCTTATTTTTGTAAAATTTTCATCATTCATTCTTTCTACATCTTCTTTCAATTCATATAATTTCTTAATGTCCTCATTCTCTTTTCTATCATTGTTTGTTCCTTATTCATATATTTATTTCCAAATATTCTTAGTAATTGAATTCCTTATTTTATATATATTTTTATATCATACTTAAAGTATAATACATTTACATAGTAAGAAGTAGAAGTATGATATTATTTTAGAACTATTAAATAAAGTACCTGATATGTATCATGCCTCATGTTTGACAAATAACTATTAAATGAACGACCATTTCACCGGGACCACCCATGTCGAAATTTATATGTATGTAAAATATTTTAAAATTTATTGCACAGCTTGACAAGTTCCTAATTACAAAACAACCTGATAGGAATAATTCCTTTCGAATTTAGTAGCCTGTAATTTTAAAAAAATGTCTAAGAATATTACGGTTATAATTTTACGAATTTTGTATTAAAATTCCATTGTAAACAGTACAATTTAGCGGGCATATTGCCATGTGGAAATTTTTGCCAACCAACAAGAAATGAATGGGCGTCTATATATTTCATGTGTTAATGTCCATAAATGTATGTGTAACATATACATACATGGGCTGAAAAACATCTATGATGTCCATGGTTAGGTTTTTTCTCTTTACGCTGGGCGCTTGATTGCGGGATAGGAGTTCTTAGCAGATGAGCCCAGACCTTTGAATATCATTTGATTTACCTTGCAAAATTAGGAACATTAATAATGTAAAACCTATTTTAATGCATATATTTTTTCTTCAATTGCTTTGTTTTTTACATCAATAAACCAGATTATAATGATTATTTATTATTAAACAGAATATGTTAAAAAACCTCATTTGAATACTGAGGCTAAGGTCTTTTTTTAGTTCCATCAGGAATCGAGCCTGAAACCCCCGGGTCGAATGTCGAGTGTTCTATCATACTGCGAAGTAGTTAAAAAATCCATGTTTTTAGCCTACAATACATTGCATAATTTGGCACAATACAATCCATTGCATAATTTGAACCTAAAATACATGGCATATTTTGGCTAATACAGCGCAAAATATATATTAAATTATACAGAATATAGTATATACAAAACAATGTAAAATTGGAATCAATTATGTTTTGTTTTGAGGGAATAAACTGGAATAATTCACGAAATGTATATGAACTTTTATATTCCTCACACATATTTAAATCCTCTTTCCTTGTTAAGCAAAATTTTAAAATTTCAGTAGAAATCTGTTTTATAAGTTTACAGAACATACGGACTACTGATTAAAAACAATAAAAACAATAAAAGCACATGAAAATAACATGACCAACATTTTATGCTAACGTTAAATAATACAAATGTATGAGAAGAAATGTAAATTTGTTGTTTAAGGTCTGTTTTACAGTGCAAAACAGTCTTGTCTTAATTGACAAAAATAAAATTACGATTTCCATTAAACCTGTGAAATGTAATTATTGATAATTGTTCTGTAAATGTCCTAA
Source organism: Odontocerum albicorne (assembly GCA_949825065.1). Taxonomy (NCBI): domain Eukaryota; kingdom Metazoa; phylum Arthropoda; class Insecta; order Trichoptera; family Odontoceridae; genus Odontocerum; species Odontocerum albicorne. The sequence goes on from OX463842.1 coordinate 28,913,056, forward strand.
CGTGTGCTGTCTAGCCTGAGGTGTAAAGCCGTGATGGTCCTTCGGTTAACTGGGAACCGCCAGACGAGTCGAAATATTTCGGTAGCGAGAGACAAAACAAAAAGGAAACACCTCGTCCACCCGGTAATGGTGCGCGCAGATTAAAATAAATGGTGATACGGAACACCAAAGATATAAAAAAAGCAAATCGAAAATCCAGAAAATGGGGGAGAAAGTTGTAGGGGCACAGCCCAAATTTTTTTTGTCTATTTTATATTGCAGCATAAACTAATCGAATTGTGTTATAAAAAACTTAATTAGAAATAAATCATTTATTTATTTAGTGACTCAACGTAGATAGATTTCTTGACTTCGCGAAAAATAAAATATGGCGTCTAGGTTTTTGTACGATAAATGGAATATGCAGTAAAAACTTTGTTATAAACTTATTGTATTTATTTTTAACCTTCCTTAGTCGAATCATAACGTTTATGCAAGACAAATTGTTTCAGTCAGTAACATTATAATTGTCAGCGAATGCTGAATTTTGTGGTTTAAATGATTAACTATGTGGCGTAATATAATAACCTGGTTATATCAAAATTGATAACAAAAGGAGTCATTCTTACATATATGTTAGTTAATGACTCATATTTTTTTAATATTAAGTGACTCGATCTCATACTTCCAAGGAAAAATGCAGGAAGTCTTAAAATTACATTTACTTGAAAATTTATATTAGGTCCTTACATATGAAATTGGCGTTTTGTTTGGGAGGAACATAAAGTTGATTTTTTTTTAATATAATATATTTATTTAATCAAAGTATGTACCATTGCTATCTATGCACTTTTGCCATCTCATAGGTAGTTCATCGATCCCTTTACTAAAAAAACCATTCGGACGGGAATCAATAAAATCTTTGAAGTCGGTTTGGACTGCCCCATCGGAGTTGAATTTTTTCCCTTGCAAGAAGTTATCCAAATTTCGAAAAAAATAGTAATCTGTTGGGGCAAGGTCCGGAGAGTACGGTGGATGTCTTAGACATTCCAATTGAAGCTCTTCTAATTTGGTAGCCGTCTGTTGTGCAGTGTGTGGTCTAGCGTTATCATGAAGCAGCAGTGGCCTAGAGCGATTAACCAGCCTCGGTTGTTTAGCAGCTAGCTTTTCCATCATGGTTTGCAGTTGCTGACAATAGACATCTGCCGTAATCGTCTGGCCAGATTTAAGAAAGCTGTAGTGAACGACACCAGCACTAGTCCACCAAACGCTCACAAGTAACTTTTTTGGAGTCAATTTTCGCTTGGGGCATGGTTTGGCTGGTTCGGCAGGGTTCAGCCATTGCGATGAGCGCTTCCGATTATCATACAGGATCCACTTTTCATCACAGGTAATGATTCGATTCAAAATCCCTTCATTATTGTGCCGGTTGAGTAATGCAACGCAGCAGTCAACGCGCGTTTGTTGATTTGCTTCACTCAATTCGTGAGGTACCCACCTTTCAAGCTTTTTCACCTTCCCAATTTGCTTCAAGTGGATTAAAACAGTTTTATCACTAACACCGCAGCCTGCAGCTAACTCGGACGTGGTTTGCGATGGATCCGCTTCCACAATAGCCTTCAATTCTTCATTATCAACTTTGGTCTCCGGCCGTCCACAGGGCTTGTTCTGCAGGTCGAAATTTCCAGAACGAAAACGTTGGAACCAAAAACGCACTGTGTTTTCTTTTGCGACACCGTCGCCATACACATCATTAATCCTTCGAGCCGTTTCTGCAGCACTGGTGCCACGGTGGAACTCGTACTCGTAAATAACGCGATATTTCAAGTTTTCCATTTTGTAAACTGAGTGACGCAAAGAAAAAAAACAATTGAGGAAAAAACAAATGAATTATAATTTTCGAAACACAAATACTTGAGTAAATAGCTGTATAAATTTGAATTAGGAATTCCTAACCAAAGAGAAGATATTTGAGATCAAAGTTGCCAGTACGGCAAAACGCCAATTTCATATGTAAGGACCTAATATTAATGTTTCTTGACTTTTTCTAACAAAACTTGAATCTAAAATCTGCCCTTTATTACATAAGGTGAAATATAAAAGGTTTTTATTGTTATTATTTTATGCATACAAAGCTAAAACTCTTATATACAAGATAAAGTATCGAGCCAGCCGGTTTTCATGACGTATTCAATTTTCATCCAACATACGTATTGCATCACATCCAGTGCACCTAAATGAATAATGAGGGATGCGTAGTTCTTGGTATCTACCGGTGAAATGTAATCATGTTGTGAGCGTTGATCCATAGCGCCATGGAGTAGAGGTGATAAGGCTGTCAAATACACAAATGTGTTTTGTGTATCGGTCATCAATAACACGGAACATTATCGGTCTCCTTAGAACAGGTTATCAGTCTGGTAAGAAGCTTACAATGCGCATTTTTTTCTATACTTACATCGTTTATGTCATGCATTCTCTGTATCTGCGGTGAGGAGCAGTTCAGTGCCTGGTGAGACCGATGTCTTTCACCGAAGAAGTATTTTGTAGAACGTTCAGTGCTGCCCAAGTGGCAGAATTCTGGGCGGAAGTAATTGAATGCTGTTGATCCGATAAGAAGAATTCATGCATTCAGCAAATAAAATGATGTAATTAATATTTTGTAACCATACTGGAACATATGGTAAACACATAACATATTCCAAGGAAAAAAAATATATTTTCAACACTTATGAAAATAAATGTTGATATGTTAATTTTAATAATATTAAAGGATAACGTATTTCAGCAACGAATGTTTTGGCAACGTTATATTTTTATCAGATTTACTTTCTACATTTTATACCCGGCATGCCACATCGTGTGCTCTCAACTTAAGAAATGAAATGAGGCGGAGATGCAATCTTGTCTTGTCTGGGAGTAGCGTTTCTCAGTCTCTTCAAACAGGCTAGAATGTGATATCCGAGAGGAGAGTGAACTCAAGCAGGAAACAGGAAACGGTAACACGCGGGATATGAAGGAAGGAAGCCGGAGAGCGAAACAGAAGAGCGGTGCACCATAGCGAGAGACGGAGAGGCACATTAAGAAGATTTTGTTTGTACTGCGTAAGTTGCTATAAATGAATACTGACGAAACTTCTCTCACAAAATGAACTGTTATGGGTTTTTAATTGAATGCATTATATGACTCTTATTGTCAAACTGTAAGTTAAAACAATCTTTGAACGATTTTTTAACTTGCATACATACATACCAACACGTCATTTTCCTGACGGGGTAGGCAGAGAGGACTAAGCGCCATACTTTCCTATCTCAATGAACCTCCTTCGCTTCATATACATCAATGCACCTTCTCATACAACTCCTACGATTTCTCTGACTACGTTTCCTTTTTTCATAATATAATTCACTTTATTCAATCAAACTTTCCTTGATCTTCCTCTACCATGTCTTCCGCAAAAATTTGCACTATATATTTGTTTTGCTAGTCTTTCTTCATGCATTCGTTTAACATGCCCAAAATATTTTAAGAAAATAACATTTTTTAACTTTAATTTATAAAACAGGGTCTCTATATCGTTGATCCGAAGCTGTGATTCAGGGACTTATGAATATTTTGTCACTGAGTTCACTTTTCTATGATAAAAAAGTTTCTTTGAGTGAATGTTCAAATTTATTGTAATTTATTTTATGATGTACGATGTAATTGGAATCATAATGGCACATAATGCATCAATTATCATCTTCATATGCCCGAATATACTCGCATTAACCTTATACAGGGTTAGTCCTTGAGTGAAAAAGCAGTATACATAGCCACAAGAACGAACACCTGGGGTAGTTAATCGTATAACAGTTAGAACAATACACACTTCACGACCAAGGCATCCCATCAAGTAAGGTAAGAAGGCAATAAATTAACAGCCAATTGCTCGTGTGACCGCAGTCCGCAACTCCTCGGAAGGAGGAAATACAATTGAATCGTTATGTCAACTCGGCTCATGGCTGACCTCCACCGTCATGTTATATTTCATCGACTTTAACGAGGTGTACTAGCGGAGTAATGCTTTTTCCAGCAATCTTAAATTAAAAAAATATATATCTAAAGTTGTGTTCAGTATGTGTGGAACCAACCATATTGGTGTTTAGATATTTAAATTCTACTATCTTGTATCCCTGGATATACTTACTTTGTAAAAAATGTTAATGAAATCGACCACAAATATATAAATAATGTCAATATAGATACATAATTAATTCCAACAAGAATAATTTTTTCGATATCACTGACAACTTTTATACATAGTTTTGCTAAATTGATTACCCTTAAACAGAAGGATGCTACTTTTTCCTATAGCACATTAGCGATAATGAATTGAACTTCGAAAAAAAAAGCAAATGATATGCTTTCTTGTTTGTTTCTGATTACAATCCTTTTAATATACCAGCTGGTTCAGCTTTACTTTTCGTTATACACATTATATCATCGGGTATCTAGGACAAATTGGAAATGCTAAATTTAAAAACAAATTATATTTCGGTAAGTATTATCGAATGAAATATGGTAAATTTTTTTTAATAATATTTTAACTGGATACACTATTTACGCGCAATCGAAAAATATTATTTTCCCAGATGCATACATATGATATATGTGTATACGAGAATAATATATTACACGGAATTTCAACTTGAAATTGAAATATCTCAGAAACAGTAAAATAATAGGTACCAATGTATGCACGAAACCCGACATGTGTCTGGAAGGGCAAACTTTCAATAGACGTTATTTTAAATTATATTTCAGTGGAAGTTTAATCATTGAACATTTTTTTCAGAACAATGGAAAATTTCAATGATATTCGCTCTTCAATATTTGTTCAATTCTAACTTAATTTAAAAAAAACTTTTCTCTGAAAAAACTATGTAGTCGAACTTCAAAGTAAAATTAAATTTACTGCGCTCAAAATGTATAAAAAAGAGCTTAAATGAATATTTAATACCTACATTTAGATTAGCATCTGAGCTGAGTTGAGCATCTATTATGGGTGAGTATCTGTTTCTAACGGCATCTTACCTGGAAAAAAATGTCAGAATATTTATAACAAGAAATCATAAAATTTATAAAATTACAGGTTAATAAATTTAGGCCTAAATTCATGGTCTGACATTAAAACTAAATACTTAATTTTAACTATTTTCATCTGAAGAAATTAGTATTTTAAAAATTATTTTTATCGTAACTCCCTTGAATAAGGGAATCACGTGGTGTATCGGACGTATGCCGTCACCCTTGTGTGTGTATGTGGTATGATGAGACAGACAAGGTTGTGTGTAGATCTGGAGGGAAATTACCCATTTATTTGTATATGTGAAAAGACATTGTTATAATTCTGTAAATGTATCATGTCATATGTAAATCTATATTGTGTAAATCTGCTAAATGTATGTAAAAATAATAGTCACTTTGAATCCGAATGAGCTCGCGACCGCGGCGGAAATTGTGCCGTGGCCGAGCCATCGAGACCAAGGCAGAAAGCGGTCAGTCTAAGCGGCCCCGCTAGCCCCGAACATGGGTTAACCTATCGGGCAACGGGCGCTTACTCTGACTGACTTTCCGCTAATATAGAGCCTCAAATTAAAGCAAAAATATACCTCAAAACATCGCTGTTACTTCTCTACAACTGTGTTTCACTTCGTCTGACCTTCTCCGATCCACCAGAGAGGAATCTCTCTCGATCATCTTCACTTCTCCGGAACCATCGTCACCGAGTCCGTCCCTGGAGCTAGGTCGAGCGGCCATCTTGGATATCACGTATAGGCTCCGCCCGGAGCAGTGACCAAGCCCCGCCCCTAGACAGAGGCGCATTGACGAACGGAATAAATCGCCGCCAATTAATATTTTGGTGATTGACGATTTTATCCGCGAGCTGAATTCTTCGAGCATTGCGCGGCGACCAACGCCCTATCTACAGTCTTTGTACCTGTCCGGTACAAAGTGGTCCTTCGGAGCCGGATCTGCTGCATCCTCGAGAATCATCATCGTGAGAAGCGACCAGCTGTTGAGCATCGTCATCTTCAGCCACTGACGCAATCATGCCTTCTCTGCGTTCCGGAAAGGCTCCCGCTAAGGAAGCGAGAGCTGAGAGCGACCGTACCTCAGTCGCCGACTCAGTGGCGTCTTCGGGCGCTGACACAGAGGACACGATCCGGAGGCTACAGGAGGAGGTCCGCACTGAAAAGCGGAAATCGGCATCCTTGAGGAGAAGGCTGCTACGAGCGACGGCAACGGCTGAAGCCGTTCCGGGACCATCGGCGGAACACATCCCCGATGACGTTCCGGTGGCCGACCCCAGGCGACTCACCGAGGAGTGGGTAGGCAGACAGCAGGACTCCATGGCACAGATGACAGCAATGATGAGAGAGTTCATCCGATGCGCACAGGAGGTCGGGAGCCCGAAGGCGCCGGCTAGTGAAGATAGTGCGAGGATGACCGCTCTCATCGCACGCCAGACTGGAGCCAAGGACCTGCCTGTTTTCTCTGGGGAACCTCTCGAGTGGCCTGCCTTCAAAGCACAGTACGACCAGTCCACAGAATTGTGTGGACTAGCCGAAGCTGAGAACCTTCTCCGGCTGCAGCGTGCCCTGAAGGGGCGCGCACGAGAGGTAGTATCCGCTCTGTTGGTGGATCCAAGGAGCGTCGGGGAAATCATCCGCACACTGGAGATGCGCTTTGGCCACCCGGAGGTGATCGTAGCCACGATGCTGGACAGAGTGCGGCGACTGCCACGCCTGACCGATAGCAACTCCATGGAAGCCCTCGTGGAGTTCGCGATCGCCATACGCAACGTCGTCGCTACGATCAAAGGCGTGGAAGGGGAGTACCTCACGTCAACGCAACTCCTGACAGAGATGGTGACCAAGTTGCCCTTGACCATCCAGGTCATGTGGGTCCAGTCACGGATCAGACAGCCGAAAGCCACCGTGGACGACCTGGCCACCTGGCTGATGGAAATAGGCAACGCGGCCACCCATGCCGGAACAATAGACACGCAGGCGTCCTTGAGAGCGCAGAAACCCCGACGGGAAGGCAACGCGCTGGCCCAGTCGACAGAGAAGCTCGGTCGCAATGGCGCAAGATGTGCGCTATGCCACGACGAGCAGAAGCTATCGACGTGTCCAACGTGGCGAGAAAAGAGCGTGGACGAGCGCTGGGAATGCAGAAAGGCGTTGGGCGTATGCCCCAACTGCCTAGAATCCAAGCACCTGGCTGTTGACTGCAGGAAGCAGCGATGCGGCGTGGGTAGCTGCCGACGACCGCACCACCGTACGCTGCATCAGGAAAGGACCGGAGCCGGCCCAGCAACAGCACACACAGTCGCCACCATTCGCACATCGGACCCGTCACCGGTACTCTTGAAAATCGTACCCGTGACGGTGTCAGGACCGCAAGGGCAACTGGAGGTGCACGCTCTCCTGGACGAAGGGTCAGCAGTGACCCTGATCGACGCAGCCGTGGCAGCCAGGATTGGCGCTGAAGGCCCCGTTTGTGGCCTTCGGATAGACGGCCCAAGACGGATGGGCGCCACAGACAAGGCGTCGCGACGGATCACGGTCCAGATAAGGGGACGATGGACCGGGGTAACACACAGCGTATCGGGGTATACGATGTCGAGATTGGACCCCCCTAGGCAGCTCGTTCAAGCCCCATACGCCAGCCCAGAGCCAGTGCGAGAGATCAGGCCCGAAATGATCATCGGCCAAGACAACGCGCACCTGATCGTATCGCAAGAGGTACGAGGGCATACGAATGGATGCGTTACCTCCCGCACCGCACTGGGGTGGGTTACCCACGGGGGGAGGCACTCACCCATGGAAAGACAGAAAACCATGAAGGAGGGCACTGTCGGGGCACTAAAGTTCGCGACACTGGGAATGGACGTGGGATGCCGGGCAAAGAAAGCCCAAATGTCCGAAAAACGTCACCCAAAACGAGGAAAGGGCGACAACGCGTTACCGCAAGAAGAGCGACGCGTCGAGTATCAGCGGATGAGCCCGGATGCAGAGAGGCGCGGAGAAAGCGCGCAACCCTCATCGACACATCACGCTGAGAAAGATAACGTCGTCGCCACGCCAAGAAAGTGCGAGACGTTCGCAAACGGAGAGGCGGCGCGACACTGCTCGCCGGACTCGGTGGCGAATACACCGCACGAGCCTGGGAAGTTGCGGGCCGAAAAGTTGCGGCCTACGCCGGACAGCGGCCCATTAGAAGCGAAAGCGACACAGGCCACTGGCGCGAACCGACATTGCGTAAGTTGGCTCACGCAAAACCGACAGAGGGGAATGCGTCGCCACAGGACGAGCAGCGCGCCGAAGACGGGCCAAAGTGCCAGGATACGGCGAGGCGCGACGACAATGCGCGACCTGCGTCGATCCATCGCACCAAAAGGGATGACGTCGTCGCAACGCCAATGTGTGGGGCTGGCAGCGACCATCCTGCAGATCGCCAACCGGTGGATGTCGAGCGGTCAGAGGCGGCGCGTTCAGGAAGACAAGACGACCCACCACTAGACCGGGGACACGCGGAGGCCGGGCGCATCGCATCCAGAGGATGCACGCCTCACCTTCCCCCAACACAGGACATCGCGCAAGTCAATGACTGACTTGCGCACCAAGCAGACAGATCTACACACCTGCCAAGAACTCGGCGTACCACATACACGGATAAACAAGGCGATGATCACGGCTGGCTCTCTACCACGAGACAGGGAGACCACGCCGGGAGGATATTAACCTCTGCGAGGTGACAACGCACGCGTCCTTGCCCAATGAGATGTTGCTCCGAGGATGACTATACGGAGGCAACATCGAGGGGAGTGTATCGGACGTGTGCCGTCACCCTTGTGTGTATATGTGGTATGATGAGACAGACAAGGTTGTGTGTAGATCTGGAGGGAAATTTGCCCTCATATTTGTCGATGTAAAATGTTTTATAATTTATGTCAATGTAAAATGTCTATGTAATGTAAAATGTTTCATAAATATCAGTCACTTTGAATCCGAATGAGCTCGCGACCGCGGCGGAAATTGAGCCGTGGCCGAGCCATCGTGACCAAGGCAGAAAGCGGTCAGTTTAAGCGGCTCCCCGAGCCCCGAACGTGGCTTTACCTAACGGGCAACGGGCGCTTACTCTGACCGGCTTTCCGCTAATATAGACCACTAAATTTTACCAAAATATACTACTTCTCTTCACTCTACTGACTACGTTTCATTTCTCAACCTTCTCCAAGTTCTACAGAGGAATCTCTACTCTTCTGACTTCACTTCGTCTCTTCGTCTTTCGCCGGAATCATCGTACCGAGTCCGCCCCTGGCACCGTCTGGACAGCTCTCTGAATACGCCGGAACAAGCTCCGCCCACAAGTTCAGAGGCGCATCGACTCAAGAACATTTCACCGGAAATTAATCTAATTAATTTTTTGGTGATTTACGATTGACTCCGCGAACTGGATTCTTCAGGCACTGCAGCAACCATCCAACCTATCTACAGTCTTTGTACCTGTCTGGTACAAAGTGACTTTGTACCGGACAGGTACAAAGACTGTAGATAGGGCGTTGGTCGCCGCGCAATGCTCGAAGAATTCAGCTCGCGGATAAAATCGTCAATCACCAAAATATTAATTGGCGGCGATTTATTCCGTTCGTTAATGCGCCTCTGTCTAGGGGCGGGGCTTGGTCACTGCTCCGGGCGGAGCCTATACGTGATATCCAAGATGGCCGCTCGACCTAGCTCCAGGGACGGACTCGGTGACGATGGTTCCGGAGAAGTGAAGATGATCGAGAGAGATTCCTCTCTGGTGGATCGGAGAAGGTCAGACGAAGTGAAACACAGTTGTAGAGAAGTAACAGCGATGTTTTGAGGTATATTTTTGCTTTAATTTGAGGCTCTATATTAGCGGAAAGTCAGTCAGAGTAAGCGCCCGTTGCCCGATAGGTTAACCCATGTTCGGGGCTAGCGGGGCCGCTTAGACTGACCGCTTTCTGCCTTGGTCTCGATGGCTCGGCCACGGCACAATTTCCGCCGCGGTCGCGAGCTCATTCGGATTCAAAGTGACTATTATTTTTACATACATTTAGCAGATTTACACAATATAGATTTACATATGACATGATACATTTACAGAATTATAACAATGTCTTTTCACATATACAAATAAATGGGTAATTTCCCTCCAGATCTACACACAACCTTGTCTGTCTCATCATACCACATACACACACAAGGGTGACGGCATACGTCCGATACACTCCCCTCGATGTTGCCTCCGTATAGTCATCCTCGGAGCAACATCTCATTGGGCAAGGACGTGTGCGTTGTCACCTCGCAGAGGTTGATATCCTCCCGGCGTGGTCCCCCGGTCTCGTGGTAGGGTGCCAGCCGTGATCATCGCCTTGTTTATCCGTGTATGTGGTACGCCGAGTTCTTGGCAGGTGTGTAGATCTGTCTGCTTGTGCGCAAGTCAATCATTGACTTGCGCGATGTCCTGTGCTGGGGGAAGGTGAGGCGTGCATCCTCTGGATGCGATGCGCCCGGCCTCCGCGTGTCCCTGGTCTAGTGGTGAGTCGTCTTGTCTTCCTGGATGCTCGGATGTCGAGCCAAGGCGACACTCCCCTCAGTCTCGTTCCAGGGAGGAGACTTTCGCCGCGCCGCAGAGCTCTTAGGTCAGCGCGAAAAGTTTCCTTTTGCGCAATCCCAATTAACCTGAGCTCCGCGGTTCGAAGCTCCTTCGTGGTCTGCGCGCCGTTGGTCCTGTGGTATCTAGGGCGGCGGCAGTTCGACACGCACCGTTTCGTCCATCCGGTGGTCCGTGTCAATATCGCATTAGTAGCGCAAGTGACACCAACGTGTGACACTTGCGCTTTCATTGTCGAGGCGGCGTGGTCCGGTTTCTGCCGCGACCTCTTTTCACGCCGTCCTCCTGGCTTGCGCGGTTTCACCACGACACAGCGCGGCGGGCATGGTCGCGCCGCCATTTCTTCCCCAGACGTCGCGCCTTTCTTCCGTATGGCGACGACGCAATCTGTCTTGGCGCGATGTGTCGATGAAGGTTCATCCCGGCGCATCCGTTGATCCTCGGCGTGATGTGTCAGCTCGGGTCGCGTATTCTGGTCACGCGACGCCGCATCCTGGCACATCCCGGCGCGCCGCCCGTCTCGCGGACACGCCCTGCGTTCGTTCGCGCCAATCCGCCCTTGATTCGCGCAATGTCGGTCGCGAATCGCGGTGATCAGCGCGATCATCCGTGCAACCACTTCACAGGCTGGTACTGTTAGGATTCCCCTTTCCTGTGAAGATCGGATGAGCTCCGCAAACATTGCTGCCATCTGCACGTATGGATCCTGTGGCTGGCTCACCCAATCATCGGGGAGCCGCAGGGGATCAGCTGCCAGAGCATCAGAAACGCGTTCCTCCGATGGTCCACGGATGGCGTCATCCGTCGCAGCTTGCAGTCTCACCTTTCTCTCAAGAGCGGCCGTTTTCCGCTTTGCGTTGCGGAGCACCCTCTGAAGCCTCCTGATCTCGTTCTCCGGATCAGCATGTGAGGACCAAATCCAATCATCGTCCGATGAATCGTCGCTCTGGTCTCTCGCTTCCATTGCGGGAGTTTTGCCAGAACGAGGAGACGGTATGATGATGATGATCCAGGTTGCTTCTGATGCCGACGATTCTCGAGACTACGCAGCGGATCCGGCTCGAAGGACCACTTTGTACCAGACAGGTACAAAGACTGTAGATAGGTTGGATGGTTGCTGCAGTGCCTGAAGAATCCAGTTCGCGGAGTCAATCGTAAATCACCAAAAAATTAATTAGATTAATTTCCGGTGAAATGTTCTTGAGTCGATGCGCCTCTGAACTTGTGGGCGGAGCTTGTTCCGGCGTATTCAGAGAGCTGTCCAGACGGTGCCAGGGGCGGACTCGGTACGATGATTCCGGCGAAAGACGAAGAGACGAAGTGAAGTCAGAAGAGTAGAGATTCCTCTGTAGAACTTGGAGAAGGTTGAGAAATGAAACGTAGTCAGTAGAGTGAAGAGAAGTAGTATATTTTGGTAAAATTTAGTGGTCTATATTAGCGGAAAGCCGGTCAGAGTAAGCGCCCGTTGCCCGTTAGGTAAAGCCACGTTCGGGGCTCGGGGAGCCGCTTAAACTGACCGCTTTCTGCCTTGGTCACGATGGCTCGGCCACGGCTCAATTTCCGCCGCGGTCGCGAGCTCATTCGGATTCAAAGTGACTGATATTTATGAAACATTTTACATTACATAGACATTTTACATAGACATTTTACATTGACATAAATTATAAAACATTTTACATCGACAAATATGAGGGCAAATTTCCCTCCAGATCTACACACAACCTTGTCTGTCTCATCATACCACATATACACACAAGGGTGACGGCACACGTCCGATACACGTGGTGTAATTATTAGGTCCTTACATATGAAATTGGCGTTTTGTTTGGGAGGAACATAAAGTTGATTTTTTTTTAATATAATATATTTATTTAATCAATGTATGTACCATTGCTATCTATGCACTTTTGCCATCTCATAGGTAGTTCATCGATCCCTTTACTAAAAAAACCATTCGGACGGGAATCAATAAAATCTTTGAAGTCGGTTTGGACTGCCCCATCGGAGTTGAATTTTTTCCCTTGCAAGAAGTTATCCAAATTTCGAAAAAAATAGTAATCTGTTGGGGCAAGGTCCGGAGAGTACGGTGGATGTCTTAGACATTCCAATTGAAGCTCTTCTAATTTGGTAGCCGTCTGTTGTGCAGTGTGTGGTCTAGCGTTATCATGAAGCAGCAGTGGCCTAGAGCGATTAACCAGCCTCGGTTGTTTAGCAGCTAGCTTTTCCATCATGGTTTGCAGTTGCTGACAATAGACATCTGCCGTAATCGTCTGGCCAGATTTAAGAAAGCTGTAGTGAACGACACCAGCACTAGTCCACCAAACGCTCACAAGTAACTTTTTTGGAGTCAATTTTCGCTTGGGGCATGGTTTGGCTGGTTCGGCAGGGTTCAGCCATTGCGATGAGCGCTTCCGATTATCATACAGGATCCACTTTTCATCACAGGTAATGATTCGATTCAAAATCCCTTCATTATTGTGCCGGTTGAGTAATGCAACGCAGCAGTCAACGCGCGTTTGTTGATTTGCTTCACTCAATTCGTGAGGTACCCACCTTTCAAGCTTTTTCACCTTCCCAATTTGCTTCAAGTGGATTAAAACAGTTTTATCACTAACACCGCAGCCTGCAGCTAACTCGGACGTGGTTTGCGATGGATCCGCTTCCACAATAGCCTTCAATTCTTCATTATCAACTTTGGTCTCCGGCCGTCCACAGGGCTTGTTCTGCAGGTCGAAATTTCCAGAACGAAAACGTTGGAACCAAAAACGCACTGTGTTTTCTTTTGCGGCACCGTCGCCATACACATCATTAATCCTTCGAGCCGTTTCTGCAGCACTGGTGCCACGGTGGAACTCGTACTCGTAAATAACGCGATATTTCAAGTTTTCCATTTTGTAAACTGAGTGACGCAAAGAAAAAAAAACAATTCAGGAAAAAACAAATGAATTATAATTTTCGAAACACAAATACTTGAGTAAATAGCTGTATAAATTTGAATTTGGAATTCCTAACCAAAGAGAAGATATTTGAGATCAAAGTTGCCAGTACGGCAAAACGCCAATTTCATATGCAAGGACCTAATATAAAATTTGGTTCGTGAGGTGGGACCTTGAAAACAAACCACGAAATTAGTTTTTAGTATTTAAGCCAGACTATGAATCCGGACTTCAATGTCCAAATATTTTGACATTGTTCTGTATAAAGTAGTTAATGTTTGGTATACCATATATGTACGGTTTTATCAAAAGATATCTTAAGACTTCTTCAAACTAATGTAACATAAATTATGTATTATGAGATAATTTAGATTGTTTAATCTCATTTATTGTGCTCTCTTCTATTCGTTTTTGCCCTTTTCATTATTTTTCATTTGATCTGGTGTTCAATTGAAGAGTATTGGAATTTTAACCAGGTATAATAAAAAGGGCTAAAACTGATCGAAGTTGAAATATTACAGGAAAGAAAATTAAATACGCCCACAATGGCTAAATTCATAACTGAAAGTTTTTGCCAATTTACAAGTGCATTAAGTTTGTAATGGCATAGGGGTGCTATGAACATCGTGTGTGATGTCGGCAGTCGGAGGGGAACGCATGCGAAAAAAAATCGAAACCTAATAACAAAAATAATAATGGTGTGCAGAGGGCTAATGAAAATTAATGTCAGTGCGAGTGATTCACCTCCCTATACTTTGGAAAGGGGTGGCATGCCAAAGGGGTGCATGTGGGTGGGGTTCTCCGATATAATTTTCAGAGATTCAGTAACTGAGGAATGGGTTCCAATAATTTAACATATTTTTCTATAGATTGATTAGGGGTAGAGAACATGATAAATCCATTTTTTTTCAATTTCTGGTGATTTTTAATGTATTTAAATATGTTGAAAATTATATGTTATCGTACTGGAAATAAAATTAGTCCGTCCCTAAAAAAATCTACAGAAAAAAATGTTCTGGGAAGCAACATGACTATTGGCAATGATTCGAAGAACAAATCACAATTTTACATTCATAAAACATTATCATATTTTAAAACCGTGTATGCAACACTACATTAACTGAAGCAAGTCGGAGATGTCAATGCTTTACTGGTCAAACGTTTTTACATTTCCCTTCCTAACCACTCTAATTATTTAGTTAATACCCTCACCCAAAGCGATCCATTCTATTCAGCTTACGATCCACAAAACGCCAAACCAAATTCATCCAATATTTTCAACTAAACGAGAATTTACCAAGAAAATTAAAGTAAGACTGACATATAAATTTTAAAACGATATTAACTTCTTGCAATAAATGTTATCAATGTTTTTTTCCAATACGTTCATTGTATATCTCAATAAATTGTTGACAAGAGATATCAAATTTGTTAGTGTGAGAAATAATAAAAGTCATGTAACAATTAGGAATGGCATAAAAGATGTGCAATAAAAATTAGGGAATAATTTAAATTTAAAAACCACAATATTCAGAGCTATAAATCCATAGTGAGCCCCAAATCACTATAATTTTCGCTTGTCAAAAATAATGTTAAGAACGTATGAAAACATGCGACTTTAGATTAAAAAAATATTCGTAACCGCTGAAACTGCATATAAACGAAAGTATGGGATAAGAAGAACGAGTTACAATATACTCGTATCTCTCATTCACCCTCACACACGTCACCTAACTCGCGACAGAACTAGACTTCACCGCTCACATTGTTTACACGGGCATTTTTTTCACAAGATCGATTTTGGGTTAGAAAATAAATAAATATTTCGAGTAATACAATACGCGTCATGTAAATAAGTTTTAATATTGCATATTCTACAATAACGCGCAATTATAATACACAAAATTATACTCTTAAATTAACTAAGTTATTTTTAAAATGAGTTTTTCAAGCAATTTTGAAGCAAATAAACAGTAAACCCATACATCGTGCTTTAATATTTAAGTTCATAGAATCAATGACAAAATGTTTACAAAAAAATATATTAAAATAAAATAGATGGTATAAGAAATTTTAAATGATCAATTGTATGAATCTGACAAAACCTCAATATTATACGCAGAATAAGATTAAAGGGAATTTGATTCTATCATAATAGAAACATCGCGTACTGATGATGATGATGATGTGAAGCACGAAGCCGGTCTTATTGTGTCATCCTACTCTGCTTCCAAACTTATCTTAATAACTAGATTATAGAAAAGAGCTAAGTGGGTGAGAGAAAATGGCGGACGCGAGCACAAAAGGGGTGAATTGTTGGTATGCGCGCTTGACGAGAGCCTTTTAATATTATTATACGAAAGTACGTCGTGTTTTATTAAGTGGTATTTATGGAAAGAGGGGAGATTGCAGGGATTGAGTTTTGAATGGAGTTTTGTGTGCTGCATTAAAAATTGAGTTAGTAATGTGTGTTAGTGTGTCAGGATTGGATAAAGGACTGATCACTGGAAATTAATGACTATTGATATTTACCCGAAAGCTACATATATTATAACTGCAAAAAACGATGTTTAAAAATTCATTTCTATTATCTATATAAGAAAAAGTACAATATTTCTTATGTAAAAAGAAATAAAATAAACAAGTCGAACACTTTTTTTTGTGTTCACCATTTTACATTTTACATAAAACATGGCACCACAAAGTGAAACTAAAGTCTTTTCGAAGATTCAAGAAAAAAATATTTCTAACTCATTTCTAAGTTAATTCATTAGCATTTAGTAAAAAAATTGTTTTGGTTAATAACGCTATAATAATATATGATAAATAGATTTTAAGTCACAAAAAAATTAATTTAGATGAAATATGGTCTAAGAGTAATGTCAGTCTGGAAGTGAATCCGCCAGGAATCGAAACTGGGACACTCGCTTGCTTTGCTTGAATATTAACCGTTAAACCATGACCGATGATAAATTCTTGACCAAAACACAACAAATAGGACTGCTTTCTTTGTCTACTATTATTGAACATTTAACGTGATAGAAATAGCGTCAATGCTAGTGTCACCGCATATGTAAATAAATATGTATTATATGTTGCTGCGTGTGATGATGTAAAGAAACACGAAATATGGGTCAGATTACACAACAACTGGAGCAGGTTGGAGCGATAAACATTCTCGGAATGGTTATGAAGTCAGTGTGTATTAAGATCAGGGATATTCAAGTTGCGTGTTTTTTTCCTTTAATGTCAATTTACCTAAATTTGGGTGTTCCTAGACAGTGAGTAATGTTGAGTTGAACCTTCAATAAGAATACAGAATATATTCTAGTAAACTTCACACGGTAAGCTCTAGCTATGAACATTCAAAAATAATACCACGTTAATTAAATAAGAATATTTATGAATTTCATGTATTTATTCCAGTTGAAAATATAAAATCCCTTTTCATTATATTAGGTTGTCCCGAATATAATGAATGAGTTTAACCTTCCAATTCAATAAAACATAAATTTCGAGTACATAAAACTTTATTATTCAAAGTAAGAGCCATTGAGTTTTGGGCATTTTAGCCAACGAATTAAAAGTTTATTAATGCCTATAGAATAAAACCCAGACAAATTTGAACCCGAGAATTATTTAAAGGCATTTTCTGCTATTTCTCTGCTTGGTATTGATTTTTTTGTCGTACATAGTTATGGAAGTGCTTCAAAAGGGAAAATCGGTTGGCGATAGATCGGGTGAGTAAGGCGGATGAGGTAATGTTTCGTAACCTAACTCGTTTTTGAATTGTCAATTGTGTTATGTAATCGTGGAGTCGTGAAGCAAGATGTATCATAT
Organism: Odontocerum albicorne; assembly: GCA_949825065.1. Taxonomy (NCBI): domain Eukaryota; kingdom Metazoa; phylum Arthropoda; class Insecta; order Trichoptera; family Odontoceridae; genus Odontocerum; species Odontocerum albicorne. The sequence continues at coordinate 28,930,503 of OX463842.1, forward strand.
TCGGTTAATCGATGCTGGTTATAGCTATCAATTCTTCACTATACCTATACAACTGGGCAGTGATAGATTGACCCTGGTCGATTTTTTTTAATGAATAACACTGATCGCGTACCAAATTACAGTCACCAATAAAGCTTCAAATTCGTCGTTTTCAACAAAAGCAGGACGTCCTCGTCTCTCTTCATATTTAAGTCTACGTCTCCGTTCCTAAGTTTTTCGAACCAACACCGCACTGTCAAATATTGCATGCTGTTTGAGATGCATAATGCCAAAGTTTAAATTCATGCGAAAAAAATACACAACTCTTTTTTTTCAACCCATTTCAAAGAATTAAAGTGATGCAAATTAAATTTATGACTCAATAAATATAGCACATTTCTAACTGTCAAACAAAAACTAATGAACAAGTGTTTCATACCAAAGAACGTTTGAAATTAAATAATATTATTTTCCATTATTTTCGGAACAACCTAATATAGTACAAACGGTCGGAAATATGTTTGAAATAAGCGTTCTTATATGGCTTGGTATAGAGTTAATCGTCATAAGTAGATAAACATAAAATATAGAATACACATCATTTAGTAGCAACTCAAATATATGATCCAATGTTTTCGAGCTGATGCTACATTTGCAAAAGCTAGAATTTATAACGATAAAAAAAGTGTTCCTTATGAAATAATGTTCAATACGAATTCGACATATAATAGATTTTAATATTAATTAGCTACTCGCATATAAAAGAAAACGAACCTATCTCACTCTCAAGTATAAACATGATAAATATTAAATTATTGTAATAGATAAAAATACAAAGCAAATGTGAGTAAAAGACGTGGTAGAGGAAGACCAATGGAATTATGGTTGGATCGAGTGGTTTGTAGGGAGGAAATGTTAAAGTCAGAGAAATCGTGGCTGCTGTGCTGTGTTACGTATATGTACATATGTTAAGAAAGAGAAAGATGTGTGACGCGATAAAAAAAACTGTAATCTATCAACTCTGTCTATCCCGATTGAAAAACGGTGTAATGGTATGTATGTATCTTAAAAAAATATAAAAATCAACAACTGAAAAATTGCGACTTTAGTTCAAAAAATGTCAGTTGAATATGAAATACAAAATTTGAGACTTATTTCTTGTTTATTTTCCGTTCACTCATCAATAATGTTATTCAGCATTATACAGACACAAATAAGTATATCAAAAAGAAAAATTTAAAACGTTTACAAAATAAATATTAATTATTATTTCCGCTTATATCGCAACTTATGAATCTGAGTACCATATACGAGTATGTTACAATTCAAAATAAATCTTAAAATACGACACAGATGTGTTCATTTATTTACTTACGTTAACAAATATTATATATTGCGAATATCGTGGATGATAAATTCACAAAAATAAATAAAATATTAGCATACCGTTAAATTGCTTATTTGTAATGTAAATATTATTCCAAAAGAGCATTCGTTTCTCGCAAGGCACACTCCATTAAGTCATTAAAACCTGAAGAAAAGCTTATCCTCGACACTAGCTTTGCGAGATAAGCACCTCCTTAAAATAAATTATCCATTATATTACTCGGCTTCCCATTTCCCGTTTCTGGATGCACTTAATAATTTGGTTTCCCTCGCGGAAAAGCACCGAAATTTATCGCCAAGATCTGCGCTTGTCAAAATCGACGAAGCGAAAAGCCCGTCCAAATTCTTGATTGGTAAATTTCAAGAAAAAAGTAAAAAAAAACAAACACCATTAGACATGGTGCAATATGCCATCAATTTAAATTCTTGAGATATTACATTTCATTTATAGATTGCGTACAAAACCGTATTCTTTTTATTATTGTACGCTTCTAATTTTAAATTCGTTTTTGTATTATCATTTATTTTATTTATTTTATAAATCAGAAAAAATATTATTAGAATAATTGTTTATTTATCTTTCTATGGTATATATAAATTTATTATTATTTTGAGGCCGGGATCGACTGTGAATGAAATTAATAAATAAATATTAGCGCGTGTTCTAAAAAATACATCGAAGCTATTATAATCGTGTCACTTTCAATATATGAACAAAATGGATGGATAATTTTTGGATCGTGTCACTTTCAATATATGAACAAAAATAGCATTTATATTTACGGTAATAAGTGATATTCTTTATTAAAATACGATGCGCATCCGTGGATTTATGGTAAGACACCCATCTACAAACCTGGAGGTTTCAGGTTCGATATCGAACGGTATTAAAAAAATAAGATCAGAGTCGGTTTTTCTGCATATAGTTATTCAATAATTCTTTATTCGCTTTTATGTACAATACAAGGTATCAAGGCAAGAAACATGGGCTTCTTGCTACACAGCATTTTTTCCTAACCAGACAGCTTATCTTGGATACATATATATGTTTAAATCATTTTAATAATTCTGGATAATAGAAGTATATTGCCACATGACAATTATCCTCCTAGGTTGTACTTAGTATAAATAATGGGATACAAAAATACATTTTGATAGGTAAAAAATAAATTAATGGTGTTAAAAACAATTACTTAGATGTGATAATATAATCTTTGAACGTTAATTTAAAAACAGTTACACATGAGAATGTTTTATTGTAAGTAAAATTAAGTAGAGAATGATATTTTTAGAGAAAATGTTATATCTAAGTAAATTCAATACCAAATATGAACGTTTAATCTAATAAATCAACTGAATTTCCAGTATAATAGATTATGGTTAACTTATAAAATATAAAAGTAGGTGATAATATATTGTATATATATATATATCCAGTCAGTGACTAAATCAGAACAATGCAACATAAACTTTAAAACTCTGTCGAAGAATAAAAAGAACATAAGAATATTTTACACCAACAAAGGTTTTTCTCTTGCGTAAGGTAAGAATAAAAATGTCACTATTCTAAGAAAAAGAAGGCAATTTTGCAAATCGGTAAGAACATACGGTTTGGAGGGTGTTGATCAAGAACAAAGGTTACAAAACAAGTAAAGTGCAGCGTGGAGTCCCGGACGAAATGCAGCCTCGTGGGGGGGTGTCCGCCCCTTGCCAAGGCAAGAAACAAATCAATTTTATTAAGAATATCGGACACTTTTATTGCCGTGGCGGGCGGAGATGGCGCACCACGCCTGCCGCGGGGGCCGCTGGAAAGGCACTACGTTGTTGCTCCTCATTTCCTCTCCGATACCTCTGCATAATGGTTCAATCTCGGGTATCGACCATTATTTTACATTTCTGCATCGTGAAATTACAAGTATGTGTATCGGACGCCTACACGGGACATGTCACTGGAAAAGACTCACCCGATAATGGAATAAATCTTAAGTTCTAAAATATTATGGAAGGAAGAAAGTAAGAAGAGTTCATTGAAGCAAGAATGAAAAACAGTGGTAAGCTGGTGTAAGCAAGAAGAAACTTAGGGATAAGGAAGGCAGAAAGTTGAGTGTAAATGCTAAGGGAAATATGAAAATATTTGGGAAGGAAGATTTATGGAAAAAATAAAACAGGTGGTGTAAGTAGTACTCGTATCAAAAATAGAAGTGGAATGCTGTGCCAGATAATTGAGGGGCTCATTTGAGAAAGGCATTTATTTAAAGACCTTTATGAAAGTGGTAAAGATAACGCGGGGATTGTAACTTCAGGGAATGGCGATATATTGGAAAATGTGAAACAAATTAGTGTTGAAAAAGTACGAATGACTGTAAGAGGAAAATTATGATACGAAATGATTGCGAAAAAAGGTAAGCAAGTAATAAAATGGCTGACAATTTTTTTTATCCACTTTGCACGGATTTCTCCTGTTACACAAAGAGGGTCTGCTTCTAGCGTTAGCTTATTCGTTAGGAATAATATCAGCCAGGATTCTTCTCATACTGCTAGACGGTACCGAGAATATATCAACCGTATCATTCAGTTGGTTCAATATCTCTATACCACGCGTGACTGAGTGTTTAGCCATGATATTCGTCCTGTAAGTCGGTATGTAGAACAGAGGGTGATTCCTTGCACGGCTATATTTATTGGGTACATATAAACTTAGTGCTTCTAGAATCACGGGACAGTTAAAGCAACCTTGGAAAACCTTTATTAAGAATATCGCAATGGATTCTTGCCTTCTTGTTTCGAGGCTTCTATAGTTACACACCGTGAGAAGTTCGGCATGGTGAGCATATTTTGGGTAATCGCCCTTTGTTCTGTAGCATAGATATCTGAGGATTTTTTTTGTATTTGTTCTATATTGTTTTTATAATTGAGCTGATGAGGAGTCCAAACCGTAGATGCATATTCTAATTTGGTTCTAATTAGATAATTATATAAGTTTCGGAGGATATCGGTGCTGTTAAATTCTCTTGATATTCTCATTATAACAAGTGTTTGGAATCTGGTTGTCGACCGAAGGATTGGAAAAGTGCAGAGATAGTAGTCCCTTTGATTAAAGGAAAATGTATGACAATGGAATGAGGAAGCATCCGAGTTATTATAATAGTTTATAAAGTATTTTGAGTAACCTTTATGGTTTTTTTATACAAAAAGTGAAAATAATGACTGAATAGCCAAATTTACAACGCAATCATAAGCGGAAATCATGGTGGAGGACAACCGAGAAAAGTATTGTATATGAAATTTTGAAAGGAGAGGAAATGAGTAAGAGAAACAAAACGAACACGGTGAGAAGATGTATTATGGAGGAAACGAAGGAAGTATGCCGTGATGAGGACATTTGATTATCTTTGCTCCCCACCTCATCAGGAAAATGGCTTGATGGTATATATGTACTCGTATTTGTAAGTCCTGGTACTAACAATAAATAGTACAAAAAGAATCTAAAAGAGTTATTGAGGTAAACATGGAAGTCATTTCATGACATTATGGCAATTCAAGGCAAAGGATTCTCCATAACATCAAATGAAAGGAAACACGCATTAAACTGTCATGAGATAGTATTCTTAATACCGAATTTCAAATCGCAGACAAGTGCTATTCAAGTAAATTATATTACAGTTTCAATAGAATCTATAAAAAGTCTTTAAAAATATCATCTTTCTCTGAAAACTAGAAGTTGCTAAAAAAAACAATTAAAAAGTACATTCATTCTCAGCTTTATGATTTTTTTTTCCATTTACCATTATTTTAAATTTGAACGTTACTGCATTAATTCCCTTCAATTTGACACTGAGCCATTCTAATACCCGTTAGATATGACGCTATATTCCATAAAAAATTATATTTATGACAGCTTCGTTAATTGCATAAAAATATTAGTTTGAAGTCGGCATCCACCATGGATGAAATATAAAAAAAATCAACACATTTAGAAAATCGGATGTGAATTTTGGATCGTGTCTAGCAGCCATAAGAATTAAATCATACATAAATTAAAGTAAAATCGCATCTCGCCATTTAAATTTAAAACCCTAAGAGCCTACATATTGGATTGGTATAGGCAGTAAGTGAACAGTAAAGGTAAGTTTAGGTAAGGACAGATGTGAGCATAATAAATCCGCCGGGTGTCGTATCAGACATAAGTTAACTGAATTGTATCATAATTATATCGCAGAATCACAGACGTGTTTCTCTAATTTACAAAAATAGTATTCTAAACCTCAATCATGTATCACGAATCACGTCAATCGAATGCAATCGATCCATTACATTTGCGTTGCGAATAAATTATGCAAACAGTTGAACGAGTAATATGGATCCCTGCAACATATTGTACGTTATATCTCCTGACCTCACAGGACCTGTTCAGTGGATAAAATGTAGGGTCTGTTAACTGCTGGTTAATACCATTTAAGCTTCGATAAGAATAGATAGTGACTCGTCGAGGGGGCAACTCAGCACACAGCTCCCACATAAAAACATCTGTAGTGAACATTTGATTGCTGTTGCTATTTTTACCGCTTCCCGTATGTTACTTCTAAGTATTTATGATTGATGGTCTACTTTAGAAAAAATCATGTATGTTAGAAATTATCGTTAACTTTCTTAAGAATAGTAAAATTTCAGTGATTATTTATTTATTGAACGTCAAGTCAATATATCTGAATACATATAAATCGATTCGTTAGTAAATCTAATAATTACTAAATCACTAGAAATTACATGGAATATTTAAGTACATTACGAAACCAAAATACATTTTTTATTTATTTGACACTTTATTGTAATATATACAAATGGGCAGTTTATTGCCATTTTTTCAGTGCGAATTGCTGGGTGAAAAGTTGCAACGATTTTTTTCCAAAAGGAATAAGGAAAACTTGAACATACTGAGAGCATTAAAAAAACATTTTTTGCAAAGATCGGGATAGGCGAAGGAAGATGGAAAGGGAGAACAAGAAAATAGAACATACACATTACTTCATTGAAGAGAGATGTAAAAAAATCATGAATAATTGTGTGAAGATATCATCTGAGTTTTCAAAGAACGTATAATAAACACATACTTGGTTAAATGAATGTTCACAAAAGCATTTTTAACACTTTTTTAATCAATTGTACTACAGGTCTGTAAAACGAACGAACATTTCGGCATGTGAATACGCAGAAAAGCATTTCTAACACTTTTTCAATAAATTATAATAAAGGTTTAAAAATTTGCAATTTGGAAGAAAAAAGTCGAAGAATAAGGTAGCCAAAGACGTGATTGATGTCAAGTTGATGCGTTCAAAAATATACCTATCATCGATATAGTAACGGTCATCAATTATTATTCCGTTGGTCGATGATAATTATTAACATGGTAACAAATCGTTTTGATATCGGTAAAGTATACCTGATCTTTCCGATTTAATTTCACTCAGATATGTTAACCTAAGTTCGATGTGAATGCAGGTATAAAAGATGATTAATAATTTAATCATAGTCAATCAATTTATATAGAGTAAAATAAAAATCTGAAATGAAAAAATAATATAAACCGTATATTAAAATCTTACTAAAACGCGTTTTATGGAAATTAGACAATGATAATGAACGGATACAATGAGGGTAATCAGAGGATGGACGATAGGAACAAACCAGTTTCACGGCCCGTGGCGGAGGGGAATAAATTTTAAAGTCATCGCGGGCAAGAGCGGCCCTCAGGCACTGCTCGCAAAAACGCCAATAATAATAACTTAGCAGTCCACACGTCATATTCAGTTCCAAACATTCAGGGTTGAATGGGGGGACTCGAAAAGGTAATAAAGCAAGAGTAGACGAGATAGAGTTAAAAAGATTCAGCAAACCATGCTCACGGTTTTTTTAATAAAACGTAATTGCATACGAATAGTTGGGTAACCAAAATTGTTTGGTGTAGCAGTCTACATACCACACCACAAAGTAGTAAAAAATTTCGGCCTAAATGTTAGAAAGTGTATGGACACATACCGGCCAAACCCACCGCATGGACAAGCGTTAAAATTTGATACTTTTACACTCAATTATATGTCAACTAGAGTCGAAGGCGTGTTGTTTCGTTATATTCTGAAATGTTAAAACTTGAATATCGCGCGATTATCAAGTATATTTCGAGAAAAACCCGGCAGAAATTAAACAACTTTTTAGATGCTGTCTACGGAGAATATTCTGTCATATTCCACAGTGAAAGATTGGGATCAACAGTTTCACATAGGCAACTAATCAATTGAAGATGACCGTCGTCAAGGCGGACCTGCAAAAGCACCACTCCCTACACAGTTAGTTGTTTTAGTGCTAGAGCGAATGTTACAAAATTGAAAACATAGCAGCAAGGTGTGGGCTTTCCAAAACCAGAGTGCTTCAAATTCGGTATGATCGTCTTGGCATGAATAAGGTGACCGCAATATGGGTGCCAAAACTCTTTAGGGCTTTCCAAAGGCAAGGACGTGTTGAATGTTGTAATTAATTTTAATATTCTGCGATGGAAAAAGGAAAAAAAAATGTTAATTTTCACGAGGAATGAAACTGCGGTTTTGTACCATGATCTTCTGTCAAAAAGGGAGTCGATGAGATCACTACGGCCCAAAAATGCCATAGTGATAACATAACATATAAGCACAAAAAAGATCATGGCAACAATTTATCAGTATTGTCAGGGAATTTTACTAATTGACTTAAAGAAAAGATAAATACTCGGTTACTGGAGAGTATTATGCGTCATTAATGTATAAATTAAAGGATGCCATAAAAACAAAACGCCGACGAAAGCTGCCACGAGGCGTGAGATTATTGCACAATGTGCCAGTGCATATTATAGTTGCTGCAAAGGCTACCTTTGAACATTGTAGTTTCCAAGAATTGAATCACCCACTCTACCATATACTGCAGACTTGATCCCTAGTGATTATTTTTATTTTATTTTCAAAAGTAAAATCCAATTTGCGCGCAGAAAAATTAAAAGTGACGAAGAAATAATCTCCGCTGTGGTGTAACATCATTTTGAGACCAAAACTTCAGAATATTTTTCAGTGGTATTGGATTTTTTTATTACATCCTATCACATTTTTTAAATTCTTGGGCCGTAGACTTTTGGACCTTCCTAGGTAGCAAGAAATACGCAATCTCTGGAATGTAGACAGATAAATGGCTTGGAGGCTTGGATTCAAGAGAAGCCTTAAGTCCACACTATTTGAGAGATGTTACATTGAAACGTTGAGGCGCCCTTCGAGTGATTTTTGGTTATCAAAGCGAGCCAGAAAAGCAAATACTCGAAAACGTTAATTTTATTGAAATGACGAAACAATTTCAAAATAAGATCACACAAATTTGAAATCGTATAAATTTTTTTTTGGATACTATGATAATACACTCGAAAAATTCACACTGTTCAAAAATTAAGATTGGTTTTCGAGGATCGGTTGGTGAAACGCCTGTCTAACTCAACCCGGGGGTAACTAGTTTGATTCCCATTGGTAACCATATTAAAATAAAAAAGAATTTATGCCTGTTTTCCTAAGGTCTCTTAAATGTCTTCGTAGTTGGTTGGAAGAGATTGTTACAATGTAATAAAGCCTCAAGGTTCTACTGAATACGACGAAAATGTATAACAATACAAATATTTATGTTATCAGAAAGCTTTGTCGCTTACGTATGCAATAAGTTAACAATATCATACAAGAAAAATACTACACCTGGATTCAGACTACACATGAGACATGGAAGACTGTGATGCGGTAGACATTCGTCAAGCTTATTATCAAAACAAAGATACTTGCAGATAGAACAAGTTTAATTTGCTCCCACAAAGCCCACTGTCCAATGTCCCACAAAAACTATTGTGAATAGTATCGAGATTCTGAAACTCTCAAAACGAAAAATATAAATGTTAGTGTATATTTTTAAAATACATGCCAACTTTACAAAATTCATAAGTAGACAAAAAGTTAAAATGATAAAACAATAATTGTAAAAACTTTTTACAAAAAATAAAAACTAAAACGTATGAACGAAAATATATTGTATGGATCATTTAACTGCTAAACTTTAGATACTCTTCAACTAAAGTTTCAAGCATTTGTTTAAATTTTTAGTCATTGATACATTTTATACAAAAGATTTTTATTTTCCAAGAAATTTTCTCAGCGTTAATAAAGCAGAAAATATTGAATGCACTGAAAGGGGCTATATTTTTGTAGAAGTACGAGGTTATCAGTTTAGAGCCGTATCTGTTCTGCTCAAGAATATCATATTTAATGTTATTGAATTTTTCTTATGATTCCAAGAAGTTAGTACTGTAATAAATTAGAGAACTAAAATAAATGCATTAATTATTTAGCACTAACATTTAAACTCCGCACAAACTAAACGATATACTGGGATATAATGTAAATGATAAAAAAAATATATAAGCTGAAGTAATGTGTAATAGCTTGTACGAGAAAGTTCAACACTTTGCATTGTTAGAAACCAGCAATGTATAGTATTTGCTCAAAAGCACTTCCTTGTTTGAGAACACGTAAATAAATGTTGTACTTGTATTCAGGATCCAGTAAGTGAAACATGCATAAAGTTAAAGCGATCTTGTCGGCCTGAACAACAAACCTGGGAACAATGTCAAATAACTTGCGGCAGTAAAACGCGACTGAAATTTTCGAAGTGTTTATGAAAATATTTTGAACGGAATAACTTTACTGCAGCTAGTTGAATACAAGTGAATAGGAAAACGGTATATTTTCAGAAAATATAGATATTTCGTGGGCAAAGTGCATACTAGCAAAGAATGCTTTTGTTAAGTGCACCAACAGAGTTAACAACGCCAAATAATGCACAAAAGCATGAAGGAATATATAATATATTATTCGAGTACTCGTATACGTGTAAAATATTTCGACTAGAAGTGTCTTCCTTGTTTCGAAAACAATAGTACAATGAATCTCGTAGCAGTTAATTCAAAATATTCCAACGTTATAGTATAATAAGGTACATTTGCAAGAGTGTTAAATGTATCCCAGATTTTGGAATAAATGTTGAATATTTTAAATCATTCTTGGCATCAAAACAAGGATCACGTTACAAATGACCGCATTCAAGGTCGAAAGGCGGAGGGAGGTCACAAGACAATAGCTTTGATTCAGGTGGCGCGAGATATCAAAAGGAAAAAAAAATCAATTTGCAAAAAAAGAAATGAGAAAAGATGAGAATAGTAAGTAAACAATGGAAAGTTGGCGTCATTTTTTTTGTCATTATGTATTAAAATAAACAATAATATAAATAAAAAAAAAACAATATTTTATTTCCGATGACTCATTTTATACAATTATCAATTTGACTTTAAAGTTTGATAAAAATTCATATAAGGTCGTAGTACTCGTATATAATAATATGCATAGAATAATCTCAGACTTCGACATAAGAGTTATAAATGCATAGAATAATCTCATGCTACGATACGAGTATAAGAGTTATAAACAGAAGAAGTCCTTGCATTACTGATTATAATCAGCTAATCATTATTAAATAGTTAAATATATGCAGAAACTCAAGAAAAAAAAATAGAAAACGCGAAAAATTGTACATTCGAAACAGGATTCAGAGCATTTTTATTTTTTCCAATATGACAGCTGTCACTTCTTGATTATTTTTGGAATTATTTGGTTTCTATTTTTGTACTGTGTCCGACGTACAAACTGCAAGAACTATTTATTTAGATTTTAAAAGAAGTTTAATCCAGAGAACGTATGATATACTCGTATATACGAGTATACTCGTACTAGAAGCATGTAGACAAATTATTCTTGTTTACTAACTACTCGTACATAGATTAGATGTAATCCATTTATATGAGTGTTCTATTGTATTGGTCCAAAACTCTTATATGTTAGTCAAGAAAATCTTATCTACAAAGTAAAATTCTTCAACAATTATCTAATCCGTGACAACCAAGAAGCATCGACTACTTACATAAAAAATACGGGTTATTTTTGACATATCAAAAGATCCAAACCGGATTTAAAGTTTTTATGAGTCAGCTACGGGGGAGTTGAGGCTGGATCAAGAACAGAAGCTAAGTGATATATGAAGCCATTTATTATAGAAAGAATTAGTATGATGGAACCACATTCCGAAGGGGAAGGCTTGTTATACTTTGGGTCAGAATATTCCCACTTTACGAGTATAACCTCCAGCATCTCGTAACATTTTATTACAAGGCCGAAAAGAGATTCACGATGGCATTTGAACAATATAATATCAACTTCATATAATTTGGTCGGCCACTTCACAGGACAATGTGAAATTAATTTAAACGCATTTAAAAGATGCAAAGCTTCGTAAGTTATACATTTATGATATATAAAGTATTTTTTATGATATATTTAAAACTACCATTTAAATATTTGTCAGGGAAATAGGAAGGAAGACATTTTATCTTGGCACAAGACACAAGTGTAAATATAAATTATTTGATTCAACTGGAATAAATTCATTTGTTTTCTCTGTATGAATAAAATATAATAATTATGGCAAAATAATACAACTGTCATTTTTACTTGTTCTGAAATAATTGCTGAAATATCTAGCAGCGTTCTGTGGACTTGTACGAAACTAAAAACTTGAAGACGTAATTTAATCATAAAATCCCTACTTTTTTAAATATAAATGTACATTTAATCTAAATATTTTTTTAATAATTAACATTGTAAAACGATCAACTAAAAAGTATTGAAAATACTGTGAAAAGTAATGAAACCACGTGACTACCGTATTTAAGGAAGCTACGACAAATTTGTAAGGAATATATTTCAATATTTTATCAATAAAAAGAGTTCTGAGTCGTTAAGGTCGGACTATGAACTCGGACCTAAATGTATACACTATTTATTGTATCGATATTCGTTTTCATAACTTAAATTAAAAAGAACAGCCTTACATCTATAAACTGCATTTAAATTAATATTCGTAGCAAATTGAATAGTCGATTATTAGGTGATGTTGAATGATTAAACACGGTGTAGAGAAACGGGTTATTCAACGGGTTATAGTTTAAAATGTCATACAAATTCCCAGAATCCTTATAAAATCCCTAAATATGGACGGGACATAATGTCGTAATACAAAACGACGTGACTAATCAATAAACTCAAACTGGATCAATTAGTTGTTGCATTTCGATTTACAAAAAGCATTTACAGAAAGCAAATGGTGCGTTTTTGTCGATACATTTTTACAAAATCTAAATGTTCCCAGCGGAAATGAAAGCAATACGGACAGGAAACCAGAATCAATGAACGCGGAATACGTAAATACAACAAAGAATTAATGTAGTATAGTTGAGGTTAGGACCGTTCGCTTGTTGAGCTATTTTTATAACGGAATATAATAACATATAAAACAAACCAAATACACCGCTGTATGTATAAACACAACTTGACAGATCAGCGGTAGGTCGGCTTGACGTGTTAAAAGACAAAGCATAACTCCTGAACCCCAAAATAACAGGCAGTATAAGTGACTCGAACGAAGTACTAACTTTTAAAGAGTCAATTGATCAATCTTAATAAGCTGAATATATTTTAAGGACCATATGTGTAACAAAATAGTAACGAATGAACAATGAAGAGCTTAACAGTGACAAAAATGAATGGTTTAAAAAAGATTTCTGAGAAAATGAGATGATATTAAAGTGTAAATGGGCTTAACCCACACCATGCACGGTCATTGGACACATAAATCTATCCAGTAAGGTTTCAAAAGGGTAAAAAGAAAAGCTGACGACTTAAGTAAAACAACAGTGAGGGTGCATCCAATCACAAAATGATTCAAAATGTGGGAAAAGTGTGTTATACTTGGATAAAAAATAATCGTATTGAGACATTTTTTATTGTAGTGTGTTTGGTAATTTTTTCCACACAAAAGCTAGCGGATTTATTTCCAGATCGTAAATGTAACCAATCAATTGGACAAATCATTACCGGATGTCGTACTCGTAAAAATAATATACAAGAAAAAACGTACAGCGAAACAGATAAGGTAACGGATATGATTCAAAAGTTTCTTTAGCAAAAGCAATGTAACTAATAAAAATAACTTTTAACTCAAATGGGTGGCATGACATGGAATGTTCTTCAGATTCTTAAGACATATGAACATATTCCCAGTTAAAAAAAAACGTTTATCTTAACCTTATAACGTATTCATTTATTGATTGACAATACCGATCTGGTGAAGACCTGAGGAGCCATTATACCAATCCGAAGGTATGAAAAACATTGTCGCGCCCGCCAAATCGAGACACCGGCGACAACTAGTAGCTAATCTATTGTATATTTTTACTAAAGAAAATAAATTTAATTTAAAAAAACACTTTTTTATCCCTCTTCTGGCAGTCCGAATTTTAGCCCCTGTTTCTGTTGAATCAATTCCTTCCAAATAATCAAAGCGCGTAGTGCCTAAATTCTGCGTAAACCGTTTTTAAAATCTGAGTAAAACTTACAATACGAGTTTGAAGAAAATGGAAACATTCCTGCAGCGTGTCCATATGTTTCAGATATGAAAGATTAATGAATTGGAAAATATTTGCATTGAAACAAATTCCGGTAGTGAATTACGAGGGTCATCTAGAAAGTAAGGTTACAAGAGCTCCTGAGGCCGGTGGAAATTTTTTGTTTCGAAATTGGCGCACCTGGCGTGTAGGGGGGATCCTAACGGTCAGTTTGTTTGGTCGCACGTGTTTGTCGGCCATTTTGTTCAGTCACAGTAAATTCTTCCTATGGAGAGGTCGTCGCGCGCTCCCTCCACCTCCCGTCCGTGCAAGATCCGCGCGGTCATCCGTTTTTTTATTTTGCAGAACAATACCGCCGCGAATATCCATCGGAAACTCGTGGAAGTTTATGGTAGTGATGTGATGAGTCGACAACATGTCAAGAAGTGGGTTAGGTTGTTCAGAGAAGGCCGTACTGATACTCACGACGAGGCAAAGCAGTGATTTCTGACGAACTTGTGCAAAAAATTGAAGAACAAGTGCAAAATTACCGCAGTGTGACGCTTGACGACATTCACGAAGAATTTCCTGACATTTCTCGAAGTCTTTTTGGTGATATTGTGTCGGAAAATCTTGGTTACAAGAAGTTGTGTGCGAGATGGGTGCCCAAAATGCTCACACCGGAGCACCGTCAAAATCGCGTGACCGCCGCGCGTGAATTTTTAGATCGTTTTGCACAGGAGGGAGAAGCTTTTCTGGACTCTTTCGTGACGGGGGATGAAACGTGGGTGTGTCACTACACTCCAAAAATTTTCCAACGATCAGGAGGTCGAGGAAGCTGAGAAGAAGTGGCTGAAAGAGCTGGCGGCGGAGGTGTATGACACTGGCATACAAAAGCTGGTGCCCCGACTACAGAAATGTCTCGATCTCGACGGCGATTATGTTGAAAAATAGTTTAATATATTTTGTAAGTATCCTGTGAATTTCAATTAAATACAAGCATTTTTCGATCCTACATAAATGTTGTAACCTTACTTTCTGGATGACCCTCGTATGTAAACCATTTCAAATACCAAAATATTGTACATATCAAAGCGAAGAGGTCTGACGGTGGTCAAAATCTTTATTTAAAATTAGATCCTTCTAAATTTCAACCGTGTTGGAAACACCCACTACCATATTATATTTATCTTTACACCTCAGGAAGAGACAAATATGATGACATTAGAGCTTCCTATCAAAGCAGACATAATGGGCAGACCATCATGTGCAAGAACGAAGGGGATCTTATAAGAGAATACTCGAGAAGGAAGAATTCGTTAAAATATAAATTATTTTTGTATCTAAAAATGTTTTTTGCACATACTGTATACCTAATATCAAATAAAAATTAATTAAATGAAACTATGCAAGATCCCTTTTGAAGAAGGAAGATATGATAAATGTCCACGCCTTTCAATCAGTGCATTTCATTCGTCCACCTTGAAGCATCTTTTGGAACATTTTTTTATTTTTAATAAATATATGCAACCCTTCGATTTTTTTCATTTCACATTAATTATGCTCCTTTTATTAGGAGAAACCGTGGACACAAAGTAAGAAAAGAAAAAAACTATTTATTGAATGTTAAATTTACCTATTTGCACACGCATATCTCCTATCACCTATCAACAGATTCAAATACTTATTCTGATGCCTTCGTCTTCCTCGTTGACTATTCAATAGAAGGTGAATAATGTCTTACAACAATTAAAATAAAGAAGAATCCTAAAAATATTGAGTGACACAAACTTTGGGTCCAAGCTGGACATTCAAACCGTCCGTTCCGTCCCCCCATTTATCAGTGGCGAAACAAAACGCATAAAAATTCAAAGCGTACACGCGCCGGGAAAGGAAACATAAATTAGAATCTGGAATCACAAAGCAGCGCAGTAGTGGGGGCATTACCATAAATTGGCCAGGTGGAGATATTGTGGAGGGGAGGGAGGATCGTATCCCTCGCGGTGACGGACATAGGGACCTCTTTGTCGCCATTGGTCGAGTTTAAGAAGAGATGGTATTTAGATGGTAATAACAAATATTACCAAAAATCTGTCAAGTCTGGACCAAAAAAAAAATCGATTTGGTCAAGTAAATGAAATTTGACGAGAAGGAAGTCCGAGTAATTAAGGTCAGAGTAATTAAATGCGACAAGTCGAAACGGTCATTAAATGAAGGGTAGCGACAGAGAACAAGGTCAACGGAGCAGTTAATGTAATTTAAAGAAACCCGCTATATCAAAAGTAGCAAAAATTACAATACATAGAAGAGTGTTGGTGCCCACTTGGACGAATGGAAGTGAAACAGACCGGGTCATGTATTGTTGAGCATTAGGAACCGAACTTAATTCCCATGGGTAGAAGACAAGTGATCTATTACTAGACCATGGAGCACGCCATTTCTCGATTTAGGAACATCAAGATTATTATATTTCCGTTTATTTATGTAAATACTTACATATTCTATATAAAAAAGAGTCATTATCGGCCTCTCACAAGGCTCATTGCTTGTTCTGAGACAGCTAACTTAACATATATGAAATTCACACATAACAATCTAAAAAGTCCGATCTGCAATCGCTTTTAAGATTTGACACCGACATTACGATATCAAATATATTTAAGGATGTTTTCATTTGTATGGAACTCCACAATATATCCGAATTGGCGTAGTGAACATATTGAAGAGAGTGGCCGGGAGACAACATTGTCTTCAGCCCCATCAATTGAGACTTCGGCGTTTAGAGCCACTGGAGTACGCACGGCACGTTTTGGTAATATTGGAGTACGCACAGCACGTTTTGGTAAGACTGCCGTACGTGAAGAGACGTCAACATTCGGAAGGTCTAGCGAATACGAATACTGTTACCACACGAATTCTTTAACTTGACTGAGACTGTTATTTTTCTCGTGTACCATCGGGAATAGAACCCGAAACCCCCGGTAGAAATCAAGCGTCTTACCAACTAGAACACGGGGGTAATTATTTTAGAAATAAAATTGTATGAATACTTATGAATTTAAAAATGCTCGAGAAACACGCGAGAAAATAATGCGTTCATTGACCTCACTCAATTCGAAAATTATTGTAATTAAGTCAATAGTTTATAATTTATACAATGTGGGAGGTGTCATAAAAACTATTTGTTTTGAAATATGCGCGATTTCAATATCAACAGTATTATTCATGATATTGATGCATCGATCTAATCATATTCGCGTGAAAAAAAAGGTACGGGGTAATTAATATTAAATTAATGGACAGACTTATATAAAACTACGAGACATTGCCATATCTATTGACGTGAGACAAGAAAAAAAAGTAAGAACGGTTCTTTTATGGCTTTTGTAAAATGTGAGACGAATTTTGTGGTCGTATGGTTCTAAGAAAAGCTTCATGAATATCTTATTTGAAAATAAATAGTTCAATATTTATCAGTTCAAGAGAAGTAAGGCTGACTGCTCATAATGGAATCTTGGTCTCAACATTAAGATATGCAAGCGAAACTCGGACGTGGCCAAAATATATGAAAGTAAGATAAATGCGGTATAAATGAGAGCAATGCATAGAATGTGTGGAAAAACAATTAATCTAGGCATCAGGTAAATATACAGCTTGAAAAAAGATTCAGTGCTTAGATGAAGAAAGACGCATTCAGGTAGATTCGCTCACGTAGAAAGAGTAAATTATGAAATATTTACAAAAAAATAGTAATAACTAAAAGTTTGGGAAGACCTAGAAAAACATGGCATAAATAAATTAATCAGATTCTAAAGAATCATTTTTTTTAATTATATATTTATTATTTTCAAAGCCTCTCACTAGAATTCAAGGATTGGTCGTAGCGATTTGGTATGTATCATGCATTTTAACTGATAAGAAACCGCACTGAAATTTGAGGAATTCTCATATTTGACACTTGGCTTATTTCTTGGTATAAATCTACCAATAAGGCATATGAATAGATATCTGAAATATAAATTGCAATAAATGCGATTACCAAAACATAAATTACAGGTTGAACATGAACACTAGTTTGACAAAAAAATAGAACACTTATACTCGTAAGTCGTTGTACAGTACAACATGGAGGATTTATTGTTAAGCAGCAATTGCTCCAACGATCCACAAAAATGTTCAAGAGGCCGTAGTGAAAACCAGACAGGAAGCATTTTTAACCGTTTTACAGCTGGACATTTTTTTCAATACTATGAAAGGTCTATATATAGACTTAACACTCTAACGGTTAATATAGTTACGCACCAACGGGAATCGAACCAGTAACCCCCGGGTCGGAAGAGAGATATAATTATCTACTTCTTTAGCTCCATTTATTAACCCAAGTTACTCTAAGGACGTTTCCATTTTATTGCTAATGGCAAAACATACCAAGATACTAGTCGCGTCCAAGTTTCTACGAGTACTTAAGTTCTCTCTTTCAGGCAGAAAAAATATATTCTCTGCACAAGTTCCAGCAACTCCGAAAGCCCGATCAAATAACTGACTCGTTTTGGCCGATTGGCAGTACTTTCATTCTTTCCGCGTCTTTTCTTTGTACATACATATCATCATGCGGTTTCCCTGTTGAATTAGGCAAAAAGGATAGAGGGGAAATAAGGAGAGGGGCAATATTATTTTCTAGCGCGGCGTACACCTTTCCATTTCTCCATATCTCTACACCTTAAAATAACTCATTTCATAGTGTTTTAACGTATTTGTTGTGCCACAGAAGACATAGAGGAAGCAAATATATAATGTAGTCATAGATCCATTATAACAACGTTTGGATTATTTTATGAGCAAAGTGCGACGTCCGATAGGATAGTGTCAAATGTTATCGACAACACTAAGACAAGTCATTATTATATTGTTACAAAGTTCGAACTCGTCTTCAAGCAGTGCAAAATATGAAATATAATTGAGGACTGGATTAACAAAAAAATACCTTTAAAAGGAAGTGATTACCGTTATTACTTTTACAGATCGCATCCCGGTGAGTGATTTTAAATTTCCGTTCCCTAACGTTTAAATCATTTCAGTTATCGTTCGTCGTATATTTCTGTTACAGTATTGATTTAAATTTAAAAAATTACAATTATAAACGGTTTAACAATCCTTATAAATACAGTCTGTGTTCTGATCAAAATAAATCAACATCATAATTTACTACAGAGAAAAAGAAATAAACCAAAAGATAAAATAAAACGTGACGACCTCCATGAACTGGTTGATAAGACTCCTGTCTTTCAACGCGGAAATTGATGGTTTCATTCCCGTTGGCACCCATATTTTATAAAAAAGGCTTCCAGTCTAAATTTTCCCTTTTTGTTTAGTTGAGAGAAATTGCTATATGACAATAAAATTGCCAGATTCTAATGTAGAGAAGTTAATAGAAATACAATGAAATACAACGCATAAAAAATCTTAAGATTTTACAAACATCCAAAAAGTTTCATGATTTATATGTATTTTTAACAAAAAATGTACATAATAGTGGTCTTGATAGAGATCATACTGATGTTTGAAATATAAATAATGCATTAACGGCATGCTTGATATTACAAATAGATAACTTGTAAACGCATTAACGAAAATAAAATACAAAACCTTTGAATACACTGTTTAAAAACAAATCAAATATTATCGTTTTCCTGTCATTAATACAATAATGTAGCTAAAATAAGTCAGTCAATGCTCTTTGGTCTAGTTATCGAGTATAGATAAACGATTGCCAATAAAGTTAGAATGGAAATGGTTGGAAAGGGGATAGGGTTACCAGACTTAAAAATGAAAGAGGACGAAAAATAAAACAAATGTACACTATCAAACCTATCGGTTTTTTTTAATATTCCTCCTATATATTTCGATACGAACATTTTGAGCAGTACACGATGAAACGTGATAATCATCAATTAAAAAAAGAAAACAAAACAAACACAAAATTAAAACACCCGTACAATACAAAGCTCTTAAGATTTGATATCAATGGAGATCAAAAGGAAAATTATGCAAGTTAAGCAATATAATGACATCATTTAGCTATTCGGGTGCGACTGACGAGCAACTTGACAAACTTCAACGTGATACTTATTTAACTTCAAAAAAATATTGTCACATCACATTATATTATATCGTAAAAAATCAATTGGTTGAATATAAGTAATCCTCGACATCTGACTATTGTCGCTATTATATAATATTCTTTAACTGTCCCACTGCCTCGACATATCTCGCCGAATATGTTAACGTGGACTTGCGCTCAGCTGAAGCAGGGATTGCCTCTTGGTATTTCCAGTTCATCGTTTTTCGCATTATCTTTTATATACTTTCCATACCGTTCAACATTGGAACCACATACAGACCAGGCGCTGAAAGACTTGCACCCTCATTGGCTTGTTTCAAAAAGCGACATATAAATAATTATATCTTGCTTCAATGACATAGCGTGTCTTTCCCTATTCCCCTTTCTATTTTTATTTCTTAATCTCTCTTCTCTAAGGAATTGGTAATGTTAAAAAATGTTTTGTGTATTAATTACCTTGTTATTTTATTTTTTTCTATTTTTCGTTCGTAATATTATTCTTATACTCGACGTTAAATTAGTATATTTTTCTATTTGTTTTATTTTTTTTTATTCATTTGTGTGTAATCTAATTTTTTTATAACCTCTCGACCAGACAGCGATTGGCACATCATGATAAACTCATGTGTGGTAGGATGGAAGAAATTGCTGTAGGGAAATAAACCCTCCGATTGTAAATTTGTGCAATAAAATGCCAAATGAATAGATAAAATGGAGATATGTACCTAAAAAAACACAAATTATGGAAACCTTGCAGAAAGGGGTGAATCGAGGACGACGGGTGAGTTTCAGCTTGGCAACTGAGCAAGGTTATATGATATAACCTTCGCTATTGAACCACTACATATTAGGTATGTGTGATCATTACGTCGAACATTACTAAAATGACTATTTTTAAACATATCAAATGGTCTAAAGTTTTTACGGTCATCGTTCATATTGAATGAGAACATGACCAATATTTAATTGGAAAAGTGCTTTTTACAATAATTCAAAGCAATAGAGATCATACTAATACTTGAAATATATTTATAAGATAATTATAATATAACTAGACGATTTACCATTATAATATAACTAGAGGGTTTAGTATTTTTTATAACGGTTTCTGTAGTTGTAAAACTGTGCCTAAACCAAAACAAAAAACTGTGCTAAATAAAATATTCACAGGGTTAACTATTTACTACTCCTATAAAATACATTTTATATTAATTTCCCAAATAAAAGATCGCAATAAACACAAAAATACCGACCCGATAGATCACCTGATAGCTAAATGTCAAAACTATAAAATCATTTTATTTACAAAGTGTAAATAGTGCGACATCAGTTATTACTAGTCAGAACTATATAAATTATTATCGACATAATAATTATTATCAATTATAATTGCTCTTTTTGAGCTACATTTTTTAGATGACTTTTTTTTCCACTTCGGATGAACGTCAGCGTTCTGGACACATCTGGGTAAATATACTATGTTTCACTAGACGATTAATCCATGCCATGTACGATTTTAGATGTTTTTATAACGTTTCTAAACTGTTAACGGTGCGTAGTAAAACGGTGCTTGTATTATATCATATATAAAATATAACTACTTTCTATTCCTAAAAACAAATTTAATATAGATTTCCAAAATAAAAACCTCATTAAACACAACGATACCACCCCGAAACATCAACTGACAGCTAAATGTACAAACAATTGTATAAACTCTTCACTCGTAATTATTGATTATTCATAACTAGATCACGACGTGGGTAAAAACGAATCCACCTCAGGCACATGGCTGGACAAATGTTGTACTTGCATAAAGACGATAAGCCATAAAATGAGTCTTTTATTTTTGTAGAGGTAAGATATTGTTATTTTCAAAGCCCCCCCCCCCCATATAGCACCACGACCTCCTAGTGGTCGACACCCATAGGTTGAAAAACGATGCATTTAATTTCTTGCGTATCGTTTTATTGAAAATTCAATATCTTTTGAAATCTCGATGCTGGTACTCTTGAAAATTTTCACTGCGTTAATTTCATGAAGTTTAACATAATTGACATTTGGCATAGTGGTCGTTCGCGCCCTCGGGAACATTTTAACTAACAGTAATAATGGGAGCGAAAGAAAGACACAATTGCAGAAGCAGAATGGGTTGCGCCGGGGGGTCCCAATACATGCTTGTTGTTGGAGTTCTGTGGGTCTATCATTATCAATTATCAGCACATGCCAATACTGATATCTCCAGGGGGCGGAATAAGGAGAGGGTGGAAAAGGATATTTCGTACCAATGAAGCAGATGTGTTGAACATGACGTTTGTGATTCAAATTATAAACGAATGTCAATCTTGAACAAAACATATTTTTTTTAGTTTTTGTCACTCTTCGTTTTTTTTAGTGAGTGAGTCGCTGCACACGAACAAACTCACCGACCAAACCGGTGTTCTGGATCCGATGGCACACCGAAGTGAGAAGATTGGAACACACCAGAATGTTTTTCTTCTTTTTTTTTGTAAAATAATAGAAATGACCGAAGTCGTAGGAATTCGTGTACCTTCAAATACTAGGCGGAAAAAAATCCAGTGTTATTTGAGGGGAGTAGCACAGTGCGAGGTTCAAACCGGCGACTTTCAGCACGGAAGTCTAGTGTGTTACCGCGCGGCCATGCACCTCATGGTAAATGGCCAGCCATGCACATCGTGCAAAACCAATTATAGAACTCAAGAGAGAAATAAGTGGCAGGGAATCCTGCACACAGCCATGACCCCTCCAGGGTTGTGTGGCTGATGATGATGATACGATAAATGTTTATTTATTTCGATTGTCTTATCAATTTTATCAATAAATCTCTGTATACAGACACCATAAAAATATTCCATAATTTTCTGTTATATTATTTAATGTAAAATTATTTAATATAAAATTTGTGCGTGACAGCCTTTAAAACATGAACATTTTTTTGGTAGGGTTATAAGATAATAAATGACAAAACTACCAAAATATACTCGTCAAATACTATTTTAGGGAAGAAATGTTTGAAAAGAATTAAGTCAAAAACTATTACTTTATAATTTCATAAAAAAAATTGCGGCCAGTGTAATAATCAGTTTTCTTAAGAATACATTTTACGACTCTAGTAAAAATCGTAAAAGTATGCCTACTCTGTGAGGTCAACAGAAATCAATAACAGTTGTCAGTGCAGGAAAATATTTAAAGATACATTTTTATTTTATTTATATAAGTTTATTTTTACATATTCTACACAAAACAAACAGCCGATATCAATTGTCTTATCAGGCTCATTATCTGTTCTGAGACAGCTGACTTACACCCGCGATATTTATACATTCGGAGATTTCCCAACTTTCAGAAAAATATATTTCTGTCCTATTCAATAGAAACAAGCTATGTAAATCTGGGCATATTACATCCAAACCGATAAGTCCAAATGTTATAAAAAATCAGTGAAATTGTCTATGCACCGCGGCCCAACAAATATAAAGCCAACCTAGATGCATGAAGATACAGTGAAGCAGTGTATGCAAATACTCATCATACTCGTATACCATAATTTAGAGCATGGGTTCCTAACCTTTTTGTACTCTAGAGCACATTCTAAAATATCGGTAGGGTGGCGGGCACCACCTATTTTTAATCGATAAACTCCTTCCATAACTTCTCATTTTCCCATAATTTATTTTCTTATATTCATAATTTATTAATAAATAATAAACAAAAATGTTTCAAAATAATAAAATTATTATTCAAATTGCATACACACAGAGAAATGTATTTACAAAACGTAAACAAAGTAAACAAAAAACACAAATACAAAGAAAACATTTTATAAAAAAATATAATATCAATATGTCAATGTGATCTTTGGCATTGCATATCATTGGCCAGTGCCAGTGCCTCATAATTAGGAGAGTATGACGATAGCAGATAATCCTGTTAGCAAACAATCATAAAGATGCTCATCGGTGAGTCGAGATCTATATCTTGATTTTATTAAGTTCATGTTTGAAAACAATGATTCGCATAAATACTATATGTCGAACCGAAATATGATTCAATTTTATATGCCGCTTTTTTAAAAAATGGGAACTTTTCTCTGTCCACTGTATTCCAAAAGTCCTCTGATATTAAGGATTTTAGCAAAATATCATTCTTAAGGTCCAAAATTTCTAACTCTAGTTCTTCTGTCTTACCTTGAACAAAATCTGCAATACATGCGGCCATTTCCATTACATTTATTTGGCAAGTAAAATGATTGATACAGAATGAAACAATTGGCTCGATATGTGTAAACTGCAAAAATCTCTCTTCAAACTGTTTTTTTAACACTTAAAGATGCTTAATAAATAATGACCCGTTTAATTCATTGTTACCTAGCATTTGCTTCATATGTGGAAAATGCACGAGAGAATTGATGTGCAGATGTGATATCAACAAATCCAATTTAGCTTTAAATGACTTTACAGAGCTTATCATTTCAGCTATGTTTTTGTCTTTCCCCTGCAACTCCAAATTTAAAGAATTCAATTTTTCCATGATGTCTGTGAGAAATTCCAAATCAATCAGCCAGCGAGAGTCAGCTAGTTCATCATAATTTTCCTTTTTATCGTTTATTAATGTTTTTATTTCTTCAATTAAACTCACAAATCTTGTAAGAACCTTTCCTTTACTGAGCCAACGTACTTCAGTATGCAGAATAAGATCATGTTCTTTATCTTCAGTATCTTCTAACAGGGCCTTGAAATGTCGGCTCGAATATGCAAAGGAGCTGCTCGAATAAAATTGATTATTTTTGTAACTATTTTCATAACGTGTTCAAATGGCAATATTTTACAACACAGAGCTTCCTGGAGGATAATACAGTGGTAGGACATAAAGTTTGAAAATGATTCATCCTTCTTGCAGAGGGCAATAAATCCTTTGTTTTTACCTAACCATTGCTGGTGCCCCATCGGTGGTTATCCTTGCATAGGTAATATTTGCAACATATCCTCTTTTACTGTGAAGTTACTAAACACCATTCTCACCATAGCTGCTAACTGTGCGGTGTCTGATATATCTGTTGACTCGTCAAATTGTAGCGAGAACCAATCACATATTTCCAAGTCAGTCTTTAACTGAGTTTGTATGTCTGTTGAAATTGCATGTATTCTTCTTGTGACGGTGTTATTTGACAACTGTTAGTCTTGTATTGCTGAGACAATCTCACGTTTGTTAGAAAATCCGTTTTTCTGCGTGTACAAGGAGTAATGTGCAAATAGCACTCCCCGTTCCAGGCTAGCGTGAAGAGTGCAGTCTGGATCGCCGCTAGACAAGTTGCGACAAGTACTGTCAGCAAAGGAACCACTCATACATACAATATCGCAAACATACGAACGTATTTAATAATCCTAGGCACTCAAAAAAATTAAAACTCTAACAAATAAATAAAAATAATTCACATTTTTAATTAATGTTTATGAAAAAATTCTGTCTCTGTGGAATAGTGGCGGGCACATACGAATCGTTCCGCGGGCGCCATGGTGCCCGCGGGCACGGGGTTGGGAACCTCTGATTTAGAGGGTGGCTAGATATCAAATTATAAGGAAAAACTTCGGAAATATAAGAACTGGAATATCAAGTCAAACGTTGAATACTTGGACAAACCCAGATCTTATGAATAAAATATAACAGCAGAATAACTAGAACTGTTTCGTTCAATGACGACAAGGAACTTAGATAATGACAATATGCTATTTTTAAGTACAGATAGTTATTATTTGGTACTAATTTCTACAAATTGGTTAATCGCCTTGTTTTCTAAATCAAATTTCTCAAACTTAATAATCGTGTCAAGTGAAAGCATAGAGCAAAGTTTAAAAACATCTAATCTAAAAAAATATTTTGGTATATGGCTCAAGAAGCAAAACGTTTCTTTACACAGTACCCATATGAAAATAAAAAAACTTTAACACAGGTATATTTGACAGATTATTTTATTTGTAGTTGAAGAACAAGGTACTCGTATTTAATTTAAATTCAGAAAACACTTTGTACACCAAGATATTAATTGACATCGCTGGTGATGTTCTATACGAATTTATTCGCCAATTATTATCCCCTTATTTTCGACTGACATTTGACGAATAGTCAGTGAATACATTAACTTTGAACTTTACCCAGATATGGTAAAACTGCTTCTAAGAATTGCAAATGACACTATGTGAATTCATTTAAACGAGACATGCTGACGGCTAAATATTTTACGTCCAGAAAACAGTAATGGATTATTTCACATAGAGTATAAACTTGTATTTAAAGTGTAGAAATAAATGACTTGTCATTTTAACTATGATAATTTAACAAAATCCACATATATATATATATGGCGATGGATATCCATGGTCCAGTTGGCAATACGCATGTCTTCTAGCCCGAGTTTTGTGAGTTGGATTTCTGGTGGTACCCATTTTTTTTATTTATGGTTCCAATCTGGTTTTCACTTAAGGTCTCTAACATATTTCGGCTTGGTTGGAAGAGATTTTCATAGTTAGAAGACATCGCAACAAACTCGACAGTTTGTATTGTAATGAAGTACAATGCGAATGTGATAAATTTAAAAAAGTATGATTGTTCTGTTATGAATTGAAAGGCGAACTGAGGAATACATAACAAGTACATAACAAATGATAAAACCCGCCATTTTGTGGACATAGAGAACCACTTGAGTATATAAAACCAGTGACAAATACACAAACATGCATAACTTAAATGATATATGTTAAACATTGTAAATTGAAATTAATTGTTATAACAATAACAACATTTTATCACTATCCCGATGTAATGTAGCACTACCACTGAAACATGTATTGTAATAAATTTGAGTTTTAGAAGTGTAACTTTCCCAACTGCATTTAAACGTTCGCATATTGTCCCAATACACAAGGGAGGCTCAATGGATGATTTAAAAAATTATAGACCCATATCTTTATTAAGCATTCTCTCAAAAAATATTGAGAAAATAGTGATGGACCAACTGAAGAAATTTTTCAATGTGTACAACATTATCTCTCCTAATCAATTTGGGTTCCAAAAGAATGTGGGAACTGAAACTGTTTTGATTAGTCTGGTAAACAGCGTTACCACCACTTTGGATAATAAGAAAGCATGTTTGGCAGTTTTTTGGACCTTGCAAAAGCTTTTGATACAGTGTCTCACCAAATATTACTTACCAGATTAATGGAGGTGGGCATATGTGGGCGCTCTTCTAGTTGGTTCTCTTCATACTTATCTGATAGAACTCAGAGAGTCAAATTGGGTGATAGTATATTTGGTGAGCCTCTTTTTGTGAGATTCGGAGTACCCCAAGGTAGTGTTCTGGGACCTATATTGTTCTTGATATATGTCAATCAGTTGTGTAATCTTTCTATCAGGGGTAAGATTATTACTTTTGCGGACGACACGGTTCTTCTGTTCGAGGGCCGAACATAGGATGATGTGTTTTCAAAGGCAAACGAAGAATTACGTGTAGTTAAAGAATGGATGGACTCAAATTTATTGACTCTAAATTCCCAAAAAAAAATACATCACATTAAGCATATCTACAAGAACTCAAGCACCTACAAATAAATACGAGTACATAACATTGCACACTTGTTCATCCATGGCTGACTGTAGTTGTGTTTCTTCGGAAAGGGTTGATAGTGTAAAAGTACCTTGGAGTTTTTATTGATCAGTTCCTTCGTTGGGAGGTCCATATCCATCCACACTTTGAGCACAAACATCAGAAAACTAGGATACATATTCCGTATGATTCGAAATGTGCTCAGTGAAAATATTCTTAAAAGTATATACTTCGCTTTACGTCAGTCAGCACTTTCTTACGGTATATTGGGGGGGGGGGGGGGGGGGGAGGTGCACCTTAGCCCAAAAACACTTATCCCACGGCGGAGCTTTTCAGAGAGTATCGGATCCTGAACATAGCCAATTTGCATCTCACATCCATTCTCTGGCACTACCATCGAGAGGAAGGGAAGATGCAGACTCAGCAGAGACACATGACACGCATGGCAACTAATGAAATGTTCATCATGCCTAGAGTTAAAACCTATTTTGCCCAAAGGCAATATGCTTATTTAGCTCCCATGACATATAATGGCGTGCCGAATTCAATAAAGGTAAAGGGAGGAAACCATTTAGACAGTCGATCGGAGCGTGGTTGTTATTGCGACAGGATTTTGAGTACTTGGGCTTTCAGGATGAATGACGTGTGGAAAAGATTTGTGGGCTCTTGAATCTGGGTTTCTTTTAGTCGTTTTAATTTTGTTGTTTTATATTTGTATTTCTGTATATTTTTATTTTTATGATTGTGTGCGGTATATTGTGGGATGAACATTTTTGGTCTTTCTGGAGTGATGATGTGTGAGGAGTTGGATTTCGCATGATGTTTCCAGTTGTAATTGAGTGTCACTGTTTGTCAGGTTGATGAAAATGTGCAACGGGGTTTTGTTTTTGTGCAATCGAAAATCGGAAAGAAGTATCAATTTATTTTTTCATGCTAAATATGGTATCCTCAGTGAGATACAGGCAAAAACCTAGTTTACTGGGGCCACGACAAATCAAAGGCAACAAACCCATATCCATTAAAATTGTATGTCCAAATTAAATAATCTGTTCTTTTTTCGCAAATTATGTATATTTCTTGTCATGTGTAATAAATAAGTAAATAAATGTATTAAGAATAAATTATTAAATATTAGCCACCCGCGAAATTAAATCAAATTTATAAAAAAAGCGGAAGGCACATATACTTTATGTCAGCTGTAGAAAAAATCCATTCTCTTTATATCACAAATAGGGGTGTGTAGAAGTATTCTTCCTGTAGCAATGTCTGCAGTTACAATATTTGTATTTAGGTATAAAATACTTCGAATAATTTGAAATTATAACACCGACAAACTTGGTTCGCTGTAAGTTCAAGAATTTATTCACTCAATATTGAACTCATATGCCTGAAAACACAAAAAAGAATGTTCAAATTTTGTGCTGCATCCAATATAAAATAAATAATAAATAGTAATCCCTTCATTTACGCGGTTTCTACTTACGAGAGTATTAATTTGGATTCTAAATATGCACTATTATTTTGATTCATTACTATCGTTTTGGGTATCAAAATCGCGTGAGTACGTGGATTCCCACACATTATTTATAGTATTTATTTAATCTAGTCAAAATGTGTGTTTTATTAATTATCAGTTACCACGTAACTTATTAAAAAATAACGGTTTTTTAACCAATAAACAAGAGAACAACTACAAGTATGTAAACCATCACATATTTTACATATAATTAAATTCCACTATTTTTCTGGAGTACTACACGCGTAATACTGTATGTTTAAACTCAACATTATATTTAACATTATCAACTCAACATTAGGCATACAAAATTATTTAACAATACAAATACATAAGAGACAAAGAAGTGTGAACTCATTTTATCTTATATTTTTGTGTAAGTTTGCTCATTTACTATATTCGTATTAGTAAAAAAACATGCAAATATATATCATTATCCTAATGAATATGGTCAGAACAAAAAAAATAACAAATATACTACAATCCCGCCAGTGCTAATGAACTAAAAGAAGTTGCAGACCGGCCAGACCGTTCGCTGCAAAACAAATTCGCCACGGCCTGACCTGCCTCAACCAGTGACGCAGCCCCAGCCGCGGTAAGCAGCCGCGGTAAGCAGCCGAGGTCCGCGCGGCGTAATCGCTGCGTGCCCGCCGGAGTGGGGATTACGAATGCATGAATGCGCGACAGGCAACACAGTGAGAGGGAGGTGGAGAGCGGCATTATGGGTATGCAATTTCTACGGAAAGCTTTGATATCTGGAATTGAGTCGAGGAATGTTTCGATCCTGATGTATGCACACTTGATCGTTGCTGTAAAATAATGCATTTTTTACACAAAGAATTATCGGGAACCTATTAAAACATATATTGTTTCTCCAAATTAGTTAAAATCCTCTTTTATGACATTCAAATTGCAAAATAAATACTTTAGCCTCAAAATAAAATTGTTTTTCAAATGTTCAACTTAAATATAAAGTGCATGTTAAGTAATGATTAAATATGAATTTATAATAATTTTTTTCTAAATTTTGAAATGTTGTCACCTGGGTAATTTGATATATCCTCAGTCCACAATCCTGTAAAACTTGTAAAGCCAACTCAAAACAAAAATGATAATTTGTGGCTTGACATTAGAATTATTTATTATAAGTATGTGTTTGCTTGCCTTTGGTCAACCTTTAAGGACATTAAAAAAGAATGTGGATTGAAAGAATATGCAGGATCGAGATGATTCGGCCACGTAGTAAGATCAAATGATGAAAGATTAAAACAATAATCTATACAGGTAGTGTAGACGGTATAAGAAGTTTGGGAAGACCTGTAAAAATGTGGCAGGACAAAATTAATCTAATTTAAAAACAGATAGCAATGAAAAGTATTTCTAATATGAGAGTATGCACGACAAGGGGTATGTATGGGTGTGACAGAAGCAAAAGACGAGTGTTTGTGTGTCAGGATAGAATGAAGTAGAGATCTATTCTATCTGCCTACCCAAAGATACTAGCGTTTACACTGGGAGTTGTCGCATTTTCATGGAGATTAACATATTTAGCTACAAGTATTTAGCCATACTTCCAGTGAGTGGATTATTACTGTCAGGATCCTGACAAAGGATCACGATAATGCATAAGTCTGTAAAATTATATTTTACTATAAATTAGGAATATTGAGGAATGGTTTGTTAGGATTTGGAAAAATAATCATACTGAGAAATACTTAAAAACTATCATAATTTAATGAAGAAAAGAAAACTTTAGAGGAGTTTTAGCAATCGTTACCAAAGCTGTAGCAATTTTATGTCTGGGTTCATCCAATAAATTGTATCTTCTATCAGAATGGCATTCAAGGCTCTTCAATTATTTGGGAAAAGGAAAAATAATGTAATCCGGTGGTTAGCAGCATTAGGGCTCAATATACCACAAGGTGTTATAATATACAAGTTGTGGTTAACAGATCCTTAAGATTATTATATGTTGCTACAGAGGAAACATAAACAAAAAAGTTGGTAAAAAAATTTAAATCTTCCACGTATTTATACAAATTGACCAAAATATAAAAAATACTATGCCTCAAGATTGTCATAATTAGTATCACTCAACTAAGGAATGTATTAAAATTATGAACAAGTATTGTTTTGTAAGAATGTTGATTGGTATTTGAAGTTTACTTTGAGATATTTTAATTTCTACCCACGTATACAATTATTCCTTATAAAAACCTCCTTAACTAGTAATGAATAGCTCATAAATATATATTTTAAACAAAACAATTGATTATTTATAAATTAAAGTTAAATTTTCAGTAAAATGACATATTTAGATTCGATTCGAAATTAAAATAAATCGGTTTTTATTCTCTCATGAATAATTAAACTTAATGGCAAAATTAAGCTGTTGAAATTATATTTTGAAGAGATTTAACCCTTTGTAGCTTGGTGGCTAAATATTTAGCCAACAGCCATGTTTGCCAGTATTAAAATGTGCAATGTGTCGAATATTATGACAAAAATGCCGAACAGTTGAGATACATATTATGGTTAAGAAAAGACAGAAATAAAATGTTTTAAATATAGCCAGGAATGGGCGTATATTTGGCCACAAAATAATGTATTATAACTGTGTCTGTATTAGTATATGATCTATAAAAGGTTAACTTTATTATTTACTTTAATATTAATGAATGTATGCTGCATGAAAATAATCCGACAGTTTATTGTACATCCTTAATTCGGATAACTTGTTAAGAAATGTTATATTATATAAATATTAACAAAAATAAAACAGATTTGTTGAATCAACATTGTAACCA
Organism: Odontocerum albicorne; assembly: GCA_949825065.1. Lineage (NCBI taxonomy): Eukaryota > Metazoa > Arthropoda > Insecta > Trichoptera > Odontoceridae > Odontocerum > Odontocerum albicorne. Next base: position 28,962,477 of record OX463842.1, read on the forward strand.
CAACTCTAAATAAGACGAATAAATTTACGAGTCTGTATTTAACTTGTACATTTACTCGCTAAATAATGTACACATGTGTCCGCGGGAGTCGATGGCCATTAATTTCGTGTGAATTATCAAATAGTTTCGCCGGAGTTTCACTGTGGCACTTAACAAAATGAGAAAACTTCAACTGCGTCCGGAATTTACTACAGAGCTTGTAAGATCGCTTTATAAGATCAGGAACCACCAAGGAAAACTCAAGTAATCCATTAAGAGAGTAAGTATTCGTGCTATTTTGAAAAATTGGTTAAGAGACATCTCCCTACTTCAGGTATAGGTGTTATAAAAGAAAAAGCAATGTTTTATATTTTTGGTATCCAATAGATACTTTTAGACAAATAAGATTTAAAATTGATGTTGAAATGATCTTATGACATTAAAAAATAAGATTGGGTAAAATTGAAGAATAAGGACTGAAGATAGAAAATGTAAAAATAGTAATAGTTTGTTTTCCCTCTATTTCATTTCTAAATGACGAAGATGAAATTTCCCTAAAATAAATATCTACTATATTAGGTGTTAACATAAGTTGTGTCCGTTTTTTTTCCAAATTTAAAAATAAGTACCAAAAGTAAAACAAAATGGTAAAGGTTATACGTCATTCGAAAAAAAAATTTCTGCTCTACAAGATATTGTGTTTGCTTTTACGTTACATATATTATTTTATTTGATTACAAGCCTTCAAAATGGAATGTCAAGTAGACGAAAGTGAGCATTTTCGACACCTCCTTCTGTTCGCGTTCAATCGAGATAATAAAGCTGCCAAAGCTGTTCGCGATATTTGCGAAGTGTACGATGAAGATGCTATGAATGAAAGGACAGTTCGTCGATGGTTTTTGCGATTTAAAGACGGTAATTTCGACCTGAAAGATATGGAGCGTTCCGGACGACCAGTGGACTTCGATGAGGACCGCTTAAACCATATTATTCATGGAGATATCCCCTTCAAACCACCGTAGAATTGGCTGAGCAGATGAATTGTAGTCACATGACTATACCGCCATCTTAAATCAATGGGAAAAATTCCAGAAGTTCGGCGCTTGGGTTCCACATGTTTTGAGTGAAAACAACAAAACACAACGTTCGACAATTTCTGCTGGTTTGCTCACGCGTCATGGAGCCAAGCATGGCCACAAACAAAGGTTCCTTTACCGCATCATTACTGGTGATGAAAAATGGTGCCTTTATGTGAATATGAAGAAACGGAAAGAATGGGTGAGTTATGGTCAACAAGCAACGTCCAGAGCGAAACAGGGTTTGCATCCGCGCAAGACGATGATTTGCATCTGGCGGGATTGACAAGGCGTCATCCGCTACGAGATACTTGAACGCAATCAGACAGTCAACGCGGAGCTATACATTCTGCAAATGCAGCGGCTAAACAATGCGATTCAACAAAAAAGGCCGGATCGGCAATATGGCGTTATTCTGCAACACGATAACGCCCGCCCTCATATCGCCAACATTACGAAAAATGCCATTCAAACACTTGGTTGGAAAGTCCTGCCGCACCCTCCATATTCTCCAGACCTCGCGCCGTCGGTTTCCACATTTTCCGGTCACTTTCGAACAATTTGCGCGGCATTTCCTTCAATAATGACGTCGAATTGCGGACATGGTTGGACGAATTCTTCGAGTCAAGACCGGGTGGTTTTTATCGCACAGGCATTGAAAAACTTGTAGAACGTTGACAAGAAGTTGTAAATAATGAAAGAGAATACATTATTGACTAATTTGTTGTAAAATAATGAAGGAGAATACATTATTGACTAATTTGTTGTAATTTTGTAATGTTTGTTGCGTCCTCTTGTTCTCTTCATTTGAAAAAAAAAACAATATATGAAGGAATGTATGAATTGAAATGGAGCAGATTTAAAACATGAGAAAGCTTTGAAATAAAGCATAAGGGTCAGTATATACGAGGGTGGTCCGATAAGTACTTAGCCTACAAAAGAATAACAAAAATTTTGGAAAAGTGGCGATTTATTTCTCAACATAATCTCCTTTGAGTTCGATACACTTGACCCAGCGATGCTCCAACTTCTTTAACCCGTCTGAAAAATACGTTTTCTGGAGGTCTGCAAAGTAGGCCTCCGTGGCGGCGATAACCTCCTCATTCAACTCAAATTTCTGCCCGGCGAGTGACTTTTTCAAATTTGGAAACAAAAAGAAGTCGCACGGGGCCAAATCCGGAGAATACGGTGGATGGGGCAGCAGTTCGTAGCCTAATTCTACCAATTTGGCCGTGGCAACGGCGGAGGTGTGAGCCGGTGCGTTGTCATGATGGAAGAGCACTTTTTTCTTCGCCAAATGGGGCCGTTTTTTCTGCAATTCGGCGTCGAATCGGCCCAATAATTCGGCATAGAGCCCTGTGACCGTTTTGCCCTTCTCCAGGAAGTCGATGTAGATCACACCTTTTGAATCCCAGAAAACGGTGGCCATCACCTTTCCGGCCGATAGGACAGTCTTCGCCTTCTTCGGAGCACGTTCGCCGGGTGAAGTCCACTGTTTCGACTGTTCCTTGGTCTCGGGTGTGTACCAGTGTATCCATGTTTCGTCGACGGTCACGGAACGACGCAGAAACTCCTTCAGATTGCGCTTAATCATCGTCAAACACTGCTCTGAAGTGGTCTCACGGTTGCGCTTGTTGTCCGGAGTGAGCAAACGCGGCACCCATCGTGCCGACAGCTTTCTCATGCCCAATACTTCATGCAGGATATGACCCACGCGGTCTTTTGAGATGCCTACTGTCTCAGCTATCTCGCGCACCTTCAATCGGCGGTCTGCCAATACGAGATCGTGGATTTTTGTCACGTTATCCTCCGTGGTAGCCGTTTTCGGGGCACCTGGGCGTGGCTCATCAAAAACCGATGTGCGACCACGTTGAAACTCGTTAAACCAATTTTTGACGGCCGCCATCGAAGGAGAAGAGTCACCGTACACAGCATCCAAGCGCTCTTTGATTTCGCTGCGCGATTTCCCTTTCAAAAACAAGAATCGAATCACAGACCGATATTGCAATTTTTCCATTTTTCTCAAATCCGCGGACACGCTCGCTTCCACACGCGGTCAAAACAAAACTACGCGTCCGATTCGGCTGAAATTTTGACAGTAGCTGTCAACGAGAATGTACTACGCGATAAAAATTGCTCTTGCGATAGTGGTGCCATCGGGCGGCGAGGCTAAGTACTTATCGGACCGCCCTCGTATATAATATATACGAGTATGATATAATAAGCGAATGTCACATGGGTCGCTCCTCATTGCAGATACAGAGGATCGATACATTGCTTAATATTCCCCGTTACGTTGTCCTTGGTTCTCACAATTTCTGTTTGGAGCCTGTTAAGAGATTTTCAGGTCCTCCAGGCCAGTTCAGAGCCAATTAGGCGGCAATGCCACAAAAAAATCTCACTGCCGGGATCCGATTTTTCTCTATACTCCTACATCCAAGCAACAGCAAGTAGTTGTTCCAGAAGCTTGGTGACTTTAATAAAACTGTACCTAGATTTCAACCTAGGGGCTGGTGGTTATAAAAAGGATGTCTAGGGTCATCCAGTTGATTGAATCTCTCAGACTGCGTCTATTGCCAATCCCTTTTTTTTAAGGAGCAATCCCGACGAGGATGTGCACCTTATTTAATAAGGTTCAATTAAGACAGCCTGTTTTGACTCACAGCAAGTATTGATGGGATGTCTCTATAATACGAGATCGCTATCGTAGGCTACGCTACCCACACCCAAAACGTTGACTACTTTTCTTGCTTGGAGAAACTACATGTGTTTCTCTATTTGTAGCAACACAGGTTCAGAGACCTTTATGATTCTATGAGAAGTTCTGTAATGTCGATGACGATGGTGACGGTATACAAAGTTCCACGCAGATGATCCAAAGATAGCGATTGATTCGTTAAGGAAACACCTGCGGGGAATTTGATCACGCGATGCGGACGTTAATTGAAATTATATGCAAGCACAGGGTAGGTCAAATACGATATATTGCGAAGCCGGGTGTAAGTAAGCAGCTTTATTGATTGGATATCAAACTTGTTTTTTTATGACGTTCCTTGCAGCACAATGGCATTGTTATAACTATTAACTTGATACTTGATCGCGAATTTGGTATGTTGAATTGACTGACATTAAATCGTCTCCTTTATTTTTTATCCAGATAGCTCATAAATATTTATAACATACTTTTTACTATTCAACTATCGAAGTTTGGCTCAATTTTGAGAACTGGTAATTTATTTTAAGAACATTAAAATCATTAAATGAAAGGTTTTTAAATCCGCACTAACAGAGTACTTAGTACCTACTGTGTCAAAAATCTTCAAAAATGATCGTACACAGCGGTGTGCTGGTACCAACCTTGGTGTATTGAGGCGAAGTCTGAGCATTAAATTGAATGATAACAGCAGAATAAATGGGGTAGGAATGCGCGTCTTGCGTAGAATATCTGGTATACATATATTTGATAGAGAAAGAAATTATCGAATAAAAGATGACTATATTTAAGACATGGATTTTATAATCAGAATTTTAAAATAGCAATTTTGAGATGGTTTGGCCACAAAGAGAGATTGAATTACGAGACTTACTAAATAAAGAAAATAAATATAAAATTGATGAAAAACCTTGAAAAGGTAGACCGAAGAAGAGTGGAAGCAGATAGGTGAAGAAATTTCAACTGAAGGAAAGGTAAAATTATGAGAAACATGTAAGAATGTATGACAGGGTATATGGATGTGGACGAAGCGAGAGCTATGTGCATGGATACAAAAGCATAGAGATCTGTCCTCTCTGCTTACCCCAAAAAATCCGAAATGATAGGTTTTGTTAATTCTTAAAATACACGTATAAATAAACTCTATTCGTAGAAAATTATACCCACCATTCAAAGGTTCGAATATATTTTTACATGTTAATAATACTCATAGTTTATATGAATTACTTTTCATAATTCATTTTATTAAGCCGTATTCTATGCGGTTCTGGATTACACGTATTTAGTTTCATGGAATAGACTTTGTATCAAAAAGCGGATTTTACTAGTCAGAAACCCGATAAGTTTCAGAGTCCGTATGAGTATAAATAATAAGCAAATATGAGATCGGCAAGATAGCAGTTTTTCGTCAGCTAGTATCCAGTTTTTTTTCTTATATGTTCGGAGTAACATATTATGTTAGACTTCAATATATTACTTACCTATACTAATATTTAATAACGGTACGAACCTGTTTTCTATCAAGACAGTATCTCATCCATGTTGATTATAAAATAAGCCGAGAAGCAGAAAAAATTTAAACCATAAATAAAAGATAGCCCTCGGGAGTGTATGAACGAGAGGGAACGGTTACAGATTGATAACTAACTAAATTAGTTATAAATTCTTACTTCATCTTCCAATATCAATAAGTCGTTCTCATAATCATCCAAATAAAGAAGACAAAAACAATTTTCACACATGATCTATATAAATAAAAATGTAAATGTTCGTATATTAAAAATCTCTAATCTCCGAAAGTTCTTCACCGATTGCTTTGAAATTTTGACAAAAGGTTGCATTCGTATACGGAAATGTTTATATATATATTTTTTTTATATACGATTGTATATAAAAAAGTTTATAAATCAGACGAAATAACGTTTACGCCTCCTGCAGCGACACACGCCAACTAAACTTGACAGCTTATATTAAAGTCGATAAAATAATTAAAATTACTGAACGTCGTTACAAATATTAAACGTATTGGGGAAAAGTTGTCTGCAATTTAATGACGTCAAAAGATGAATTGGTTGAAAAAGTATTTCCCAATATTCAAATCAATTATAAGAATCACGATTGGCTGAGTGAACGAGCTATTATTGCCGCCAAGAACAAAGACGTCTACGAACTTAACAATAATATTCAGTTCCTTTTTTAATGTTTCGCAATTTTATATGTTTTTGTTCTAACTTTCTTTTTTCTTTTTCAGTGAAATCGATCTTTCATTTGAATTCAAATCATATCGTGAATTGACCTCTTGGAGTGACGCGAGCATGTGCTTCAGAGAGACGGCGTGATGTTGGTATGTACATTTTTGACAAACGTCATATTTAATTTAAACGAACTGCCAAATTTTTGCTAATTTGTAACAAGATATATTAATTTGTCATTATTGTTAGTTTTTTGTAATGTATTTACCTAAATACTCGTAACTTGCTATTTATTAGAATCGAGCCTTATATTAAAGTCGATAAAATAATTAAAATTACTGAACGTCGTTACAAATATTAAACGTATTGGGGCAAATTTGTCTGCAATTTAGTGACGTCAAAAGAAGAATTGGTTGAAAAAGTATTTCCCAATATTCAAATCAATTATAAGAATCACGATTGGCTGAGTGAACGAGCTATTATTGCCGCCAAGAACAAAGACGTCTACGAACTTAACAATATTATTCAGTTCCTTTTTATAATGTTTCGCAATTTTATATGTTTTTGTTCTAACTTTCTTTCTTCTTTTTCAGTGCAATCGATCTTTCATTTGAACTCAAATCATATCGTGAATTGACCTCTTGGAGTGACGAGATCATTTGCGAGCACGGCGATGAACGCGACAGACTGAGAGTGGCAGAAAGACATCAAAAAATATTGTATACCCACAAGTATTGTGAAATTAAATATATTAAAAACGTGTGCTTTATGTTTTCTTTCTTTTCCATTTAACCAGACTGAGCCACAGCAACGCGTGGCCGCGTACAGCCAGTACATTAATAATAATCATATAAGGATAATTTATACAGCGCTTTTTAGATATTAGACTCTCTCCAAAGGCAAGGGCATTTCATCTTCCAATATCAATAAGTCGTTCTCATAATCATCGAAATAAAGAAGACAAAAACAATTTTTACACATGATACCATACATTAATAATAATCATATAAGGACAATTTATACAGCTCCAATTAGAGATTAGACTCTCTCCAAGGGCATTCTTACCCGCGATTCGAAATCATTATTTACAGATTAAAAACATTACAAAATAATAATAAAATAAGTTGAGTGTTAGGGTAGGATCATGGCGACTGAGACCATTATACGGTGAGTGGAACATGGGTAGTTCCTCGTATCTGCAAATGTTTAGTAAAATATATTTGGTAAGAAAACCGAACAAAACTTACGAAGGGAATACAAATTACAAAGAAACTTTTTAGTTCTTGCGATATGTGATAGTAATACATTCGACTTTAGGTGGAGTGTAATGTACGAGGTAAGTCCAGAAAGTAAGTGTACTGAGGCTCTCACGACCGGATGGATTTTATTTTCGACATGTTGGCTACACATTCGTGTAGCCTGACCCTTCCCCTCCGCAACGAGACCGGTTCGAGGTCAGTACGTAGAGAAGTGTCGACGCGACAACACGTTTCGTGAAAAGTGTAAATCCAATCTCCCGCCAAGTGCGAAATACGCGGCGTCATCCGTTATCTCATTTGGAATGGAAAACCTCCGGTTGAGGTTTATAATGAGGTGAAAACTGCATATGGTGATAAAGCTGTAGCAGTAGATAGGTCCACCCGCCGGCCTGGCCGGGCGCATTCCATGTTTGAGTCTATGGATTCTAATTTCAACAAGAGTGACATTTTGTTTTTTATAGATATTACAATTTTGACAGATGTTATATTTTATTTCATTCGGTAAAAGATATTTTTAGATAAATGTTGAATAATTGAGATATTTGTTTCATTATGGATAACACTCCTAAAGTGGTGACCCCGACGTGAATTGAACACAGATATCGACTATAACAAATATTATCATCTCGATAACGACCGCACAATGACAAACCAAAACCAAGAACCCGCATCTGGAAACGCATCATCTGCACAGAACCTCGCCGGTATCGCGCTGGCGATTCGGATCACGGCATTCTGGCGCGACAAACCACGCCTGTGGTTTATTACATTTGATGCCGTCACCCCGATACAACACCACATCTGATGTGGACGAACTTGATGCCAGCCCATGTGAGGTCGGTCCTGGCGATCAGACATACGATCTCCAAGACTGCCTCTCTCGACGAACTCGCACTACTGACCGACAAGATGCTGGAACACACGAACATCCCTACAACCACGAGCATCGCTGCAACCACGAGCATCGCTGCAACCACGAGCATCGCTGCAACCACGAGCATCGCTACAACCACGAGCATCGCAGACTCCGCCATCCTCAAGCACCCGCAGACCAACCCTCAACGCCGGACGCCATCTGCAACTTGACCTACATAATCGAGCATCGACGACCAGCGTACTACAGACAAACAGAAGTGCGCGACACGACCAAGCCCACCCCCCCTCTTCCGCATCACCCATCTGTATTACAATGCAGATTCGGGAAAAAACGCCACTCGCTGCTGTTATCCATGTACCTTTAAATTCGACAAAGGGAAACGGAAAACCAGTCTAGGCGCTAGATGTTTCGGAATCTAACGTTCGCGTAGGTACGCACCTTACGCTTCACTAGAGGGGGAGCACTGTAGCAGTAGATAGGTCCACCCGCTGGCCTGGCCGGGCGCATTCCATGTTTGAGTCTATGGATTCTAATTTCAACAAGAGTGACATTTTGTTTTTTATAGATATTACAATTTTAACAGATGTTATATTTTATTTCATTCGGTAAAAGATATTTTTTGATAAATGTTGAATAATTGAGATATTTGTTTCATTATGGATAACACTCCTAAAAAGCTATGAATCGTACGAGTGTGTACAAGTGGTGTCGCGAGTTTAAAAACGGTCGTACGTCTGTGCATGATGATCAGAGGAGCGGAAGACCTTCAATTGTGACTGACGAAATTGACGAAATTGTTTTGGGACTGTCAAGGCATAATTTTAATTGAATATATGCCTCAAGGGGAGACAATCAACTCTGCAAGATACTTATAGACCCTAAAAAAATTGCGGAGGGCGATTCAGAACAAGAGGAGAGGCATGCTGACAAAGGGAGTCTGCCTGCTGCACGATAATGCCAGACCATACACGGCCAACGCCACGAAGGAACTGCTCGCCTCGTTTAAATGGGATGTTCTGAACCATCCCGCGCATTCCCCTGACCTAGCACCTTCAGATTACTATCTCTTTACCTCCCTGAAGCTGCACATGGGTGGAAAAAGGTTTTCAACCGACGAGGAGGTAAAGGTGGAGAAGTGGACGGAGGGGTTGGCGGGAAACTACTTCGAGGAAGGCATTAAAAAGTTGATACCCCGCTTCACCCCCTGCATTGAGAGGAATGGCGACTATGTCGAAAAATAGCTTACATATGTACTACGGTAACCACGTAATTTTTTTGTTTAAATAAAAAAAATTGTAACCTACAAAAATTCAGTACACTTACTTTCTGGACTTACCTAGTATGTGAAGTGGTCACATATTATAATCATAAATTTTGATAAGACCTCCCAAAAAAGGTTGTCTTCAATTGGTTCCTAATACTGCACACACCATCCTTATCTCGAACACTTAGAGACAGATCATTCCACACCACAGTACAAAGCATATATCATCACGCCGTGTTCATTGCGGGGTAGGCAGATAACAGATCTTAAAACTGTTCTATCAAAGCGCAAACTTTCGCCTCTTCCACATTAATACATCTCGTCATGCACAATCTGCTAATATTCATACTACTCACTTTAACTTCATTCTTAATCAAGTCTACTTAATCCAGACATATTTTCCTCGGTCTTCCACTTCCATGTACACCTTGAACTTCTGGCTTGTAAACTCTCTTAGTCATTATTTCGGTATTCATTCTCTTGTTCAACGTTCAAACCATCCTAAAGCTCCTTTCTTCATTTTACTTAAAACGTCTATATGACCAATGCATTTATTTCTGATGTTCAGAACAACAAATTAAGTATGATAAATCAAATACGAAAAAAATGGGTCACCATCACCACAAACTCGTGCGTTGATAAATTTAATAAAGTAATGAATGTTATGACATCATTTGACAAACAGACGGGCGTGAAACGGCTTTGACAACAACCCAAACGACCAAATGCAGAGCTGTAAGCATGATGAAGGTGGTACCGCGTGCTGTGCCGCCTACATGTATTCAGATTAGCACTTAGCAACCAGAAGGGCCGGCAGCTTCCCGTAATAACCGCCCATTTATTTGCACACAGCGGCCCGCAGGAAGTGGACATCGGAAATTGTCCAGCGAGGAGACCGCTTCGCTTTAAGCATACTACCACATCACAGTTAAAGAGATTAAGGTTTAATGAACATATTAAAGGGCTCCGTACCAAAAGCTATTTACTTAAGCTATCAGCTTTTTCCTGTATCTTGATCCGACAATATATTTTTTTTATACCTGAATGGTTATTTGAAATATTCTTTGTTCAATAAGATAGCATACATGTCATTATTATTCAGTCGAAATACCGCATTAATTAATCGAGCGCAATTTTTCATCTTGATTGATTTTCGACGACTTTTCAAGCGGTAGTTATATAGTATAATATTTTAACTGAAATATGGAAATAATAAAATATATAATTATGAACCAAACGAAGTGAGTCCGCGAATAAAAAATATTTACTTAAACAAGAATTTTGACATTCTTGGTCGATTTTGACAAGGATCGAAATTTGACGATGCTAAAAATACTACGAAGATTTTTGGTACGAGGGCTATTATTTCCGTCAACATTTAATATGATTTTTCATCGATGCTGTTCAAATTGTCTTGAAATTTTTGCTGTTTTGCATATTTTTATGTGGATACGAAATATTAATTTAATACTAGAGAAGGTTTCCAAATTTTTTACACTCATTCATTTTCTTTAAAATGTCGTTGGCACAAATCATGGGATGAAATGCCTAATTAACGAATAATAATAACATGAAAATATTATCACTTTTCTACTTAAAATTTCAAAAGAAAATTAGAGATAAAAGAACATCGAGCCTCAGAATCGTCAAGAGTGGACCAAAACATTGATAAAATAATACTCAACAGCTGCGTAGTTGACTGAAGTAATTTTCACGTTAATAAGTAAAGCAAAAGGAAATATTTACCCCGTATGGAAATAAAAGCCTTTCTATTTATCGCAGTCAACAAATTGACGGCAATAAATGGAAATGCCACAAACAAAATGCTCCTGATGAGCTCACATTATATTAAGAAATTCATGAAAGGCGTAGTAGCGTGACTTCCAAGCATCCAGCGCCGAGAACAATTCATTGTTTGGTGTTATCGTATGGAGAACTATAATATTTAAATTAGCAAGCACCAATGGTGAAAAACGAGTGCAAGGTCCCAGCTCCTGCTCCTGACCTACGTACGTGATGGCGCACGGTTCGATAATAAACTGAATCGGCCCTGACTTGAGTCCATAGAAATTAAGTTCATTGTTGTTAGAAATGTGTATTTTACATTAAATTTTCTTACACTTGGCGTTCAAGTAAGACCCGAAAATCGAAAAAAAATCAAACATATGATAAACATATAAGAAATTTTAGTAATATTTCATACATAACTTTACTTTACCAATTTTTAGAAAAAAATATTAATCTGTGGTTTAGAAACATTTTTTCAAATTCGCATTTTAATGATTTCGTATAAAAATATAAACAATGCAATGTTTACATTGTCTTGAGAAAGGCATGAAAAAATACAAAGGAACTAATTCTGCATTCCAAGCTAATTTATTTCAAGTTTTATGGAACCGATAATACAGGATAAGACATTACATGAGACATTACAAATGCGTTTATTTATCATAAAAAAATATCCAATAAATTTATCAAATATCTCCATGATTATTATTGTATGACTCCGCCCAAAAAAACCTTTACAGAGTGGTATTTATTGCGAATAAATAATGAAGATCGAATGGAGAACGTGTTTCGCTCCATTGACCGAAGACGGATGGCCCAAGTGGCAGGCGTGAGACGGTGCCAGTGTACAATTATCCAAAAAGCAGACTTAACATATGCCCAGGGCGCCAACATAACAGAAACCCTAAATAATTTGACGATAAATAGGTGACCTATTAAAATTAATTATGTTTTAACATTTTATCTTCAAAACGGCATGTTTAAAAAATATATGAATTGTATTTGAAGCTGTTTTTCCTCTCTAGGAAATATGACTTTGATAAAGATTTTACACAAAAATCTTTGTATTCACTTTGATGATTAGTTCGTAAGACACCTGACCATTGCGGGTTCCGCCGGTAACCGATATTTAAAATAAAAAGTTCCAGTTTTGTTTTCACTAAAGACCTATTTAAAATATTTCTGGTTGGTTGGAAGAGATTGACATACGACAACAAATCAGCAATGTTGTACAGTATACAACGAAAGTTTTATATAACTTCGCACAATTTATAAAATAAACACATTTCCTATGTTATAACAATGAAGAAAAAATAAAATAATTATAAATGACGGTTTTGAACCGTATTATGAGGCGTATTATTAAATGTCATAGAAAATAAAATTAAAATTTCGACACAGTCACAATTTACAAAAAATGTACATTTTTGTTGAGAATGTACTAACATTTATTTATCAAATTTATTCCATCTAACATACATTCGCTTTCGACATAAAAAAGATACGTCTTTCTATTTATATGCAATCACCTAATGAAAATAAACGGAAAAAAATTGTATAGGAATCAAAGTGAAAAAAGGGTAACAAAATTTGTCAGTTACCTTTGTTGCCAAGATGTGTCAAATAAAATGAGGTAAATAATAATCGATGCGTCTTGGCAAATGATACTGAGTTTTTTTTAGCTTATGGACAAATCGTGGGACAAGGCACTCATGGTCTGAACCCGGCCCCAGCTCAAGGCGCAGGGCGAAGTAACCGACAGTTGGCCCGACCGCCTTACACCTGTCTCGGGATGTACGAGTACATATATTATATGATCACTTGTTGCCTTCATTATTTCATTCCGGTGAAGGAATAGTCATTAAAGTAGTATTGTAAAAGTATTTTTTCGTATATATCATATAGTACCACCGGCATTTTAGCAAGTCTTTCCGAGTATTCGAAGCACACATTCACATTCGTACAAACCTATATAGTACCACGGCATCTTAGCAAGTCTCTCCGAGTATTCGAAGCACACATTCACATTCGTACAAACCTATATAGTACCACGGCATCTTAGCAAGTCTCTCCGAGTATTCGAAGCACACATTCACATTCGTACAAACCTATATAGTACCACGGCATCTTAGCAAGTCTCTCCGAGTATTCGAAGCACACATTCACATTCGTACAAACCTATATAGTACCACGGCATCTTAGCAAGTCTCTCCGAGTATTCGAAGCACACATTCACATTCGTACAAACCTATATAGTACCACGGCATCTTAGCAAGTCTCTCCGAGTATTCGAAGCACACATTCACATTCGTACAAACCTAAAGGAACTAAGAAAAAAATTCCGACAACCCGATCAAGTCGCCGTGATGAAATCAAGAAGGCTCGAGTCGGATACATTGTAAGAGTTGAAAAATCCATTTTTTAGAACGGTCCTTGAGAGAATGATAGGGTGACATGAGGAAATACGAGAATATAAATAACTTGCACACCGGTGCTCAGGACAATGATGCCTACAGACGCATCGTGAAATCTCGACAGTTTATAGATGCACTTGAATTAGGCAGGTTTCTCTTCTATGGGAAAATTATGAAGTACGAGATAGTACGCAATGCGCTGGAGTTACGTCGATAATTTGGCCATCTCGACACCCTTGCTGAACTATTCAATCCCGTTTCTTAAATATGAGGATACCTATTTTTTCAATATTTTTCTTCGAATTACGAATTGTCCGGTCCTCCTGAACTCTCACATCTCTATCTGGGCCAAGGTCACGAGTAATTATGCTTCCTCGATATTTGAAACTGTAAACTTACTCTCGGTCAGCTTATATCGATATGATTTCAATCATAATTATAAATCAAAATTGCAAATTTAACAGTATTGTAAGTAAGCCTTTGTTTTATCATACAATAAACAAAATTAGCTCGGGGAGTTACGAGTGGAAGCACAGTAGATCATCAGTTCTTCTACCAGCTGATGTAACAGTTTTGTCGTGAAGCCCCCCCCCCCCCCTCCTAGCTCCTGCATTCACAACCATCAGACAGCACCGATATGGTGTGCTGCTGCATTAATATCATTATTAATGCCGCCAATCGCGAGCGGCACGCGACTGCGGCACCCGCTTCGCGCCCGCCCGACATGGATCACCACTTAAAGCGACTACCCACCATCTCGGAGATACGAGACGCATGCGCATGCACCCGGCGCGATCTGTATTGTGCGACAAGTACCTCTCTGTATTCCACACTTGACCAAAACACCAATGTTAAATATGTACCTCAAAACTATTTGAAAATAAGCAAGAAAAAAATCACATAAAAATAAGCGTTCTGAGACTTAAATGTTTCATAAGATTCATTTCCAATAAATAAGGATTTTCAAGTCTTCCAGAAACTCCTAATGTGTACAATATATTTTCAACGATATTCCCAAAACGTTGTGATATTTTTTTAAAGCTTCGGAGGTATTCATGTATATTTTATATTTCTTATTTGTTTTTTTCTTTTATGTATAATAGATGTTTATATGTATGTATTTCATATCTTATATATAACAGATTTTTATATGTATGTATTAATCTTATGTATATGAATTTTTACAGGCTAAATTGTATTTGCCTTAAAATTTGGAATAAAAATACAATTATAAATAGAACATGTCATAGAGGACATGGCTAAAGCGGTTTATTAAACACAAAACTAAAATAAACTATGATAGAAATGTGATATTTACGTATTGTATCATGTAATAAGATGCATTCATACTTTGAATGAACAACGAGTCAGTCGTTGATGGCGCACATTTATGTGCATTTTCGCCATCAGATGATAGATTGCAACTTGATCCGCACGTGACTAAATAAGGAACATTAATAGACTAAAATATTTATGAATTTATTATCACAACGATTCCTTCTTCTTCTTGGTTATCTCTTTAATTCTGAGGATTGTTTCATCATGAGCATTCATCATTTTATTACGTACAAGCGATATCTTGCCCTATGTAAAGCCTACTGAAATGAACACTTGTCTATTCATGCTCCAGGAATTCTGACTGGATCGACCGCTCAAGACTTAAGATTCTCCTTCCACACATCACAGGATGACGTGTCTCAATCCCGTGCTGTTCAATGATCGATAGCGATAGCTTGGTTCTTTAAGTTGTCCGCGGAATTCGCAAAAGCCGCCTTCAACATCATATCATAAAGGCATATATTAATTTGATACCACAGCGATAGACATAATTATTGTTCAGTTTCAAGGTCAAACTATGGAGCTACGCAAGGGGAAGAATGTGTTATTTAAAAAAAATACGGTTCTTTGTACCAAGAGCCATCAATAATCCCTTATGTGGTTCACTGTTACTAAATGTCGATAATGACTTAATTATCCTCATCATAATAAACGTCTACAGATTCACAGAAAACAGAAAATAAACGAGAATATTGCAATTCAAAGCTTAACATCGTGACTCTCAATATGAAGTACTTCGTGGAAGATAAAATAGAAAAAAACGGAAATACCTGTAAAAATACCTTACCGGATGCAACGTAGATGACTCAATCGAAGAATTACGAGAGGAAATCGAAACGTGAATTCCTATACGTGACTTGATCTATGACTGTCGAATTTACGAAGAAACTATCATCACCCTGTCCAATTTATTAATCATTAAAGAAAAAAACAAAAAGTTAAAATAATATCTTGGTGATACTCTGGAAAAAGTTCTATCATTATTTGAATAAAACCATTATGAAATTTTCCACTACGACTTTATAAAAAAAATTACATTTAGTTAATAGCTTCCTTGATTTTTTGTTTATAAAATCGTATTATCATATTTCGACATATGTACTCGTACATGCGTTATATTGAAAAGTTTATATGTTCAATTGAAAATTTATTCCAATGTTTTTGTTTTGTTAGGATTACAAAACAAAAATCATATATTTTGTAGATCTTTCTTTTATGGTTACTATTATTTAGATTCATTATATTGAACATTATGATAGGATACGGAATAAAGTGATATGGGATGAATGTGAATTTAAGGTTGATATGTTAAGATTAAAAGAATGAATTAAGTAAGACTAAACCGAATAAATACTGTAGAAATACCTCCATTGAGAAGAATACATGGAGTGATCGTGTATGATAGAATACGGAATGAAGTGATAAGGGATAGATGGGAACTTAAGACTGATGTGTTAAATAAGAAAAAGAAGAGCACGCTGATATAGTTTGGGCATGTGGAACGAATTAATGAAGAAATGCTAACAAAAAAGATATACAGTGCAGATGCGAGTGGAAGTCGTGTGAGAGGAAGACGAAGGAAAGTATTGTTGGATCAAGTGAATGATATTCTGAAAGAAGGAAACGTTGAAAGTCAGAGTGAATGGATGTGGAACAGGTTAAGGATGTGTGTGGAGTTATGTGCAAGTATGGCGCTCTTTCATATCTGCCTATCCCGACAGGGAGATGGCGTGATGGAATATTTCAAATTATTACACTATGTATGTATATTTTAAATTATTACACTATTTAAATTTTATCTTTTACGAAATATGATCGAGGGTGAGGTGCTGCCTGTTTGAAAAATCTAAACTTCCCACATTTTTTGTAAAAATATCGAGTCACAAAAATAATTAAAATCTAAGTATTCATAATTTAAAACTGTTTGTTATTTCTACAGGAATTAAGAGTACAGATTCATCGAAATGGATATTTTCCCTATTTCAAAGAATTAATGCATCGATAAATCATGTTTAAACTTGGGTAAAAAATTTAAGCCCTTCCGGCCGAAAATTATTGACTACAAAATAGAAATGGTTAATTATAAGATTCGAGCAGATTAAATGCGCAGACTTGTAAAATTTCACGGAAGGACCGGACCGTAGAAGAAAATTAAGAAAATGTGATATGAAATAAATTAAGATTTAAATAACATACACAAGTTTGAAGAAACCTTCTAGGAAGATGGTTTAAAATTATTTCCTCAATTTGATCGTCATATAAGTACCTGAGTGTGTCATATTTAGACCAAAACCATCAGGAAAATTCAGATACGAATGCTTTTCTCATTAATGGAACCATTCCAAAGTGACTTATGTTTAAATATATCGTTTGATCTAAGTCACAGCCAATTTGTGCGATTATCTAGTCGTCATCACCATAACGCCATGTCTCTGTTGGGGTAGGCAGAGATAAAAGATCTCCACTTCATTGGATTCTGGCACACTTCTTTCGCTTCTGCCATGTCCATAGAGCTTGGCACGCATACTCGTCTATTAAAAATGCTTTTTAATCTTTCGGAATTTGATTAATTCGATCAAGCCGCTTGTGATTGTCTTATGATAGATGAACTGACTTTCTTGTGAAAGACGGACAAAATGTATTAAATTATATAAGAATTCGGGAACCGTTACAAGATTGCGGAACAAATCGCCGACAAATGGGCAAACGATATAAAGAGAGGAGCCGCCCCCTATAAACAGTCGGCGTAATTTGTAAATCTGCGTGGAATACAGATGAAGCAAAGAGAGGCCATGATCGAATACGATCACATGTGACTGTAGAAAAAGAATATGGCGGAAAGAACATATTTAATAAAAAGATCAAGAGAATATTCTTTATGGTCGACCTTTATAACAACCATTAACAGCTGTAATGAATGTTTATAATAATTATGAAATTAGTAGAAGATAGCCAAGCCAATATTAAACAAATTAGTCGTTATTGACCAGAAATGCGGGTTTGACGACTAAGGTAAAGATATGACGTAAATTATCTCACCCGGTAAGTCATGCAGCAAATTCCAGTCTTCATTACCGTACCGACTAAGGCCTCAAGAGGCTTTGTACAAGTTTTTAGATGCAAACTAGGCGAGCAATCTATTTAACATCACAAGTATAATAAACGAGTATGCTAAATTAAAAACCTATAACAAGAAAGAAATATCAATGTGGCATTTTTTTTAAATAAAAACGTCAGAATTAGAAAGCATATCGCACAATAAAAAGGAGAAATAACAAATAAATATCTTTAAAAAATCTAAGAGTTAACCATTTAACACATTTTCCCACCTAATTTAATAGGTTGATCGGAAAGTAAATTCGTATTTTATTGTCCTGTTTTCGATATTTTCAGTATCTTAGAAATCTTTAGTATAACGCTGGTTATTCTCGATAATAAAAAGCCTTGATTTGGTCGTCATCAATGGTGATCGGCTTTCCAGAGTTGAAAACCGACTTCGAGTATAGTTTTTATTACCATTACGGAATTTTTGAAATCATATTTGACACACTCGATGGCTTAATACATCGTTGCCATACACAGTACATATATTTTTTTGTTTTGTGTCGCATTTTTCCCCTTGCGGCAGTAAAAAAGCCCCAAGCACTGAAAAGTCAACGTATTGTGTTCCATTTTCAAATATTTCGTGTACGCAATGCTGCGTGTCGTGGTACTGAGATATGTCTGAAGCATGGTGCGCCACCTGTCTCCATCCTTCCCGGTCCTGGAACATGTTGAATGCAGTGTTCAAAGGGGATCTTGTAAACTCTTTTATTTAGCCTACCCATTTTAAAGGACACCACTTTTGCTCATTTTCCCTCAACTCTCCCTGTGATTATCAATTTCTTCAGACTTTCGTTATTTTCTTCTGGAATATTCCTTAAGTAGGTTAGGATTGTTTTCCTTCATGTTGTTGAAAGTTCAGTAATTTCTAATTTTTGGTTGATATAAATATTAATTCATGGGGTACGAAGCATCTCCTCTAACACCACATCTTGAAGGCATCTCATGTTTGTTTCCTTCTGTCTCATCGACCATGTTTCCACTCCATACAGTACTATGAAGAATACTAGAGATTTAACTAGACGGAATGTTCACCTCAGTATATATTGATTAATTCGTAATATATACATATAATAAATATGTTACACATACTTACATTTTATTTGTCAAATTTGTTTATAAGGGTTTAACGAGTACATATATATGAGGGAAAGAACGACATATATTGCATAAATTTTATAATGAACACACTGAGTTAGACGAATAAAGGACGAGATTATACATCGAGGACTAATCGAGGAGTGCGGTGACCGTAAATATCGATGTGAAAGTGCTGTGGTCGTTCCAGTTTATCGGAAACTCGTCATGATTGCATCTACACGGTGAACAGCCACGATTGCGTTGCGAAAGTGAAGCCGTTCTAGGAACGCGTTAGTTTCAAGATACGTCGTGAACTACATCTGATGGAGAACGACCAGGACGTCATATCGAAAGATTTAAAGTTGGTTTATAATTGAAACTTGACTTGATATATTGATATCCTTCACAAAAGTATTGATCGCCTTTATACTGCGAGCGTTGGTTAAAACATATTTCAAAACATTGTACACAAGAATAAGAAATGAGGACATTATGAAAGTATGTTGTTTATAGTTAAGGCATTAACATTGTGGAGGTTTAAATACATTGTAATTTATTTTTATCAAACACTGTTTATTCCACTTTTTTGTGACGGTATAATCCTACCGGTTTCAAGGCTTTCACCTCATCTTCAGGGGAGTGCAAACAAGTCTTGTTTATAGGGTTATACCGTCACAAAAAAGTGGAATAAACATTGTTTGATAAAAATAAATTACATTATGAAAGTATGTGGATTGTAAGATGTAGTACTAAAGATGAAGAAAGGAACATTGAAATGGTTCGATCAAGTAGAAAAAAGAATGATGAAATATTTACAATATAGGAGTAGTATAAAAAGTACCAGAAGTTTGGAAATACTAAAAAAACGTGGTTAGATAAATTGAATCAAATTTTGAAAGATGGTAGAGCAAAAACTTTTTAATATGACATTGCTAATTAACTACTCATAAATAGTAAAATAAACTCGATTCGATAAAAAAAGTGAACAGTAAGTAAATTTTTTTTACAGGTTTAAAAAGCAAATCTGTCGTTGAATTCTCAAATTACGTAAATTGAATTTGCACTTAAGCGAACAACGGGAAAAGCAGCCGCGGATGGTATTTTACTGGAATCCTTGAACACCGGACCTCGGATACGAAAATGGTTGGCAGCTGTTCTTTACCAAGTGCACCTTATAAGCCATATAAAATATTTAAATGCTGGAAGGAATCCAAAGTTATAAACAATTTTAAAACAAAAAAATTACCAGATGATCTAGCACTGCTAAACGCCGTTTACAAACTCTTTTTAACGAGTAATCCCAGCTATGATAACATCTCTGGAGACAATCATCCCTATTGGACAGGTTAGTTTTAGACTGAGTTGAAACTGCTACGATCAAGTTGTAAGTCAAGCTATATACGGTGAAGCTGACTTCCAATGAAAGGAGTATTCCATAATCATCTTGCTGAACCTAAGCACAGTTTGGATAAAAGGTCCTTTTTAATCCTAAAATTTAATAAGAAACTGAAGAACCGCCACATCATAAAAGTTATCGAGGGCATGCTTCAGTCTAGAAATTTTCGTGTGCACCTAGAAGGATATGTCAGTAAGATCCACCCCAAAAATGGATTACCCCTAATTCAGCGATCTGCCAATGACGCCAGCTTTGTTTAATGTGATACATCCGATTTAACACTAACCAAATACCGAAAATGAGTATGCAGATGGCATGACATTTTAGATAGAATCGCTCAAAACCGAAATTTAAACATAGTCAAGGATGAAATGAGCAGACCTGGAATCAAACTCAGCAAAACAACAGCTACACCTTCACAACGCAAAAGTATCGAAAAAGGTGAACATACTCGTATATGCAAATGAACGTGTGAGTAATCAGTCATATCCCCGCATTTCTGTCACGATGGACCGTTCGCTCACTTTTGAACCCCATCTACAATATCTAAAAGAGAAGCTAAAGAAAAGACTTAACATCACACATAAGCTCACCGAAACAACTTAGGTGTGTGATGAGGATTTCGGAACACTGCTTCTTGGCTTCTTGTACTAGTCCATATTCCACCTACTGATTGAAGTCCTGAAGAGAATCTCATTCATGAGTATAAAAATATGTTTTGAATCGACTTCCTGTTATTAGGGAAATAGTATAACCATCGCCACACCGTCTCATCTCCCGTCGACTTATCTGGAAGACTCTGGAGCAAATAGGCAACAGACCGATTGCCGATAAATGACGGACCGTTGGACAAAGTGTGAAGTAAAAAATAGACACCTTGTGGTAACGCGACGGTGCAATTGCCTGGGGTTTCCCTTCCTCAGGAGTGGTGCACTCTGAATAGGATCAGATGCGGATTGGTCTGCACTGCATATGACATGCACAAGTGAGGCCTAGCAGAGTAACATTGTATATGCTTTTTACATAGTATCTAGCAGTCTCTAATATAGAATATCTGATGGGGAATTTTGAAAATGATTTGTATTCTAATATTATGTACAATATATCGTTCAAATCATATCTTGGTGAGGTAGGCTTCTACCGTATATTGCAGTGACTCCATAATGCAGTGTTGCATAAGACGCTGTATTGAATAATGGACGCAACACGATTTTATGCACTCCATAGAAAATAAACAGTGGGCAAAATGTTATATTTTAACCGAAGAATTGAGGACACAAAATCGACCTAAATAACGTACTGACTCATCTATCTATCTATCTATCTTCTCTCTATCTCTCTATATTATATAAATAAAAATGTAAATGTTCGTATATTAAGATCACTAATCTCCGAAAGTTCTTCACCGATTGCTTTGAAATTTTGAGAAAAGGTTGCATTCGAATACAAGCATGTTTATATATATTTTTTTATATACAGTTGTATATAAAAAAGTATATAAAATAGACGAAATAATGGGAGCGCCCCCTGTTGAACGTGACGACAACACACGCAATATATATTTAGATTTATTTTCATTTTGATTTCGAATATTAAATAATAAATATTAAATTTTCAAATATGTGTTGAAAAACAGCGCCATCTGTTTGGACGTAAAAGCAACACACACTATACTAAATATTTTATGCGTTTTGTATTCTGTGTGCGTCGTTTTGTATCGTGCTGCTATATTTCATTTCGTTTTTAACCGTTTTTCTTATTTATCAGTGCAATTAGCGGTGAAATTGAGGTGTGTCGATTGATTTTCATTTGAATTCAAATTATATCGTGAAATGCGTTAAAATTTATCTGTATCGATTGATTTGGGTTTGAAGTGAAATATTTCGTTAATATTTTTTTGTTTTTTCTTTGTTTTTTAGTTCGTGTATTTTATTTTTTAATGTTTCGCAATTTTATATGTTTTTGTTACAACTTTCTTTCTTATTTTTCAGTGCAATCGATCTGCTTTAGTTCATCAAAATGCCGAGGAAGCAGCAGAGCGACGTGCAGCCAGACTTGAGGATGCACGGTTGCGAGCCCAGCGATCGCGTTCTGCAGCTTCAGATCTGCTTCGTTATCAACAGAATGAACGCGACAGGCTGAGAGTGGCTGAAAGACGTCAAAAATATTGTATACCCACAAGCATTGTGAAATTAAACATATTAGAATCGTGTGCTTTCTCTTTTCTTTCTTTTCCATTTAACCAGTCTGAGCCACAGTAACGCGTGGCCGGGTACAGCTAGTTACAAATAAAAAAACAAAAAATATTCGAAACGATACACACAAAACATATCAAATCAATACGAGTAGGAATCGCATGATTAAAGTTAGATGCATTATACTTGAATCACGCCGTTTCCATGTCCGGGTAGGCAGAGAGGAGAGAGCACTAAACTTTCCTATCGCTACACACATGCATTTTCCCATACAACTCCTACGATTTCTCTGACTTCTTACATTTTCTTCTTAAAATATCCTTCACTTGATCCAACAATATTTTCTTGGTCTTCCTGTATTGTAAATTTGGTTTTTTAGTATTTCTTCATTCATTCGTTCTACATGCCCAAACCGTCTCCGAGTGTTCCTTTTCATCTTACCTAAAACACCAACCGTAAATTCACATTCCTCGCTTATCCCTTCATTCCGTGTTATATCATACATTGCCACCCCGTGTATTTTTCTCACTGCACGCATTTCTGGAACATTACTCGATACCTTGAATTTTTTTCCACGTCTTTCACATTCATATATCAAAGTTAGTACTAAAATACTGTTGTACGTTCATATATCAAAGTTAGTACTAAAATAAGTTGGTACTAAAATCTTAGCAGATTTTGATACTCTGCAGTACAAGAATATACATTTTAGTGCCCTATTAACTTTGTTTCCTAACGCTACAAGCCGTTCGAAATACATCTCGAAACTTTTCCAACATCTTACTTAGCCAATGGCTTTGTATTGCAACCTTGCCTTTATAATATATCGGGACGATCACTGCACTCCTCCAGTCTTTGCGTGTGTAGACGGGTTCCCAACATTTGCATAAAAAGTGTCTCAGCCAGCAAGTTAAGATATTTTGAAAACTTTTCATGAAACCCTTCTATTCTACGGAAACCCTAAAGAACAAGATTATTTTCTTTTTTAAGGTTTCGTCACATTAAAATCACTCTTATTACTTGATTTTAAACTTTGTAAATTTGTTTACCGCATTTTTTGATGGTCCCGGTGCATTGAATCAAAATGATTTCCACACTCCTGCTAGAAACACACGGAACCTTTAATATTTAAATGTGTCAATAGCAAATTGCTAACGACAGTTGCACGCTGTAATTCATCCATCGTAAGAATACAAAAATTGGGTAACTCCGTGTATTGTTTGGTGCATATTATTCAAGTAGACGTTGTTAAGACCAGGCGCCCTTCTTCGGCATTTCCTTAATGTTAGGTCTTGATTTACATCTTATCTTAACTTATTTTAATATTTTCGTTGATTCTAATTTATTTTATTTGTGCATTTTTTTAGTAATGTACTACGTTGGTGATTTCGTCCATCGTATATGTTCTGAATTGTGTTGATTTTTACTATTATACTACGTTGGTGATTTCGTCCATCGTATATGTTCTGAATTGTGTTGATTTTTAGTATTGTACTACGTTGGTGATTTCGTCCATCGTATATGTTCTGAATTGTGTTGATTTTTAGTATTGTACTACGTTGGTGATTTCGTCCATCGTATATGTTCTGAATTGTGTTGATTTTTAGTATTGTACTACGTTGGTGATTTCGTCCATCGTATATGTTCTGAATTGTGTTGATTTTTAGTATTGTACTACGTTGGTGATTTCGTCCATCGTATATGTTCTGAATTGGGTTGATTTTTAGTATTGTACTACGTTGGTGATTTCGTCCATCGTATATGTTCTGAATTGTGTTGATTTTTAGTATTGTACTACGTTGGTGATTTCGTCCATCGTATATGTTCTGAATTGTGTTGATTTTTTAAAGATGTTGATATTTTATATTTTATTTCGTAAATGTTGCTTTGATTTGTCAAGGACACCAGTGTAGTTTGATAAATAAATAAATATTATGTACAAAAGAACACCAACTATAGTAAGTAGTATTTTTTATCAAACAATATTTAGTATCAACTTCGACTCATTAACGTATCAAATGCAAAACGGAATTTATTTCTCAGCAACGCTGTTTAGTCAATAAAAAGGAAGTTGGATAGGTCATGTTTGTTGTTCCATCGGCGCTAGCGGGGACCTTGGAATGGAAGCAGTAAATCTTACCAATTTGTAGCGGAAAATAATAATTTTATCGACATACTGGTATATGCTGTTATTCTACAGTGCCAGTGTGCATATATTGAATAATAATAATATATATAATATAATACAATGCATATATCTAAATGTCAAAAGTTACCATAAAGTTTTTTGGGCAACACTTATATAATAGGTCATAAAATGTTGCTTGAATGCCTATTTCAAAGCGGTGAATCCTTATTTAAAATGCACCATTCTAATGTTCTAATATCGCGCAGTAACTGACTGGACTTCCGTGCGGAAGGTCGTCGGTTCAAACCCCACGCTGTGCTACTCTCCTCGAACGACACAGGCATTTTTCCGTCTAGTGTTCGATATCACAAGGACACCTATGACTTCGGTCATATCTATTATTTAAAAAAAAATATGATTTACTATTTTACGAATTTATTCAATTACAAAATACGCCATACTCTTTACACAAACGACCATTTTAAACACCATATCTAGACGCACTACGTTATTAGTTGTGGAGAGTGTGTGGAGAGAATTAGTTACAAAATGCGCCTTATGGTTTTTAAAAGCATAAGGAAAATGACGCCCGACTGCATTTTTGAGCTCTGTGTTTTGAAACATCTGATCTTCGAGGTCGAGCACTGAGATCTTGAGCTGTTCAGAGGAACAGTATGTCTGTGGAACTATGAACGGAAGAGAATCTTAAGTCTTTCAGAAGATAACATTTTATTGTATGGAACTAATTATGAAACTCAAATTGAGTATAAGGCAGCTTGCATTTTGCCATTTTTTATGTCATGTCATGCCATGAATATGAGCCATTTGAAGTAAAACAAAAAAAAATTAAACAAGTAATGAAGTAACTAACAGAAGTATAAATGATCCGATGCAAAAACTGGTTGTGGATGGTTGAATGTTATTTTTATATTATTTTTATTTAAAGATAACATAACGAGCATACCACTTGTAATTTAAAATAATATAAAAAAAATCTTTACCAACCGGTTTATTATTTTTTTCAAGGAAAAAAGTTTAACGATAGATAAACATAAATAAATACTCCTTTTTGAATTACAAACGGTAAATGTTGCAACCAGTTTGTTTTGTTGTGAAAAAAAAACGCTAGTTAAAGGAATAACATGACATAGAGGAAGGAATACACGAGCAATAAAAAATGACGCCGAGTAAACTTAATTGGTCATTATTTCCTTATTGTATTTGTGATTAAATTGATCTTATTTACAATTTACTTCGATTGGAGTTGAGATTATTTACAGTAACTGATCATACAGTAACTGATGATTATTTACAGTAACTGAACTTCAAAATAGTTAAAAATGTATTTTGAATTAAATCATATAAATATTTTCATCGTGATTGGCTTTTTAGACTCGACACAACAGAAGCAAAAATGGGACTTATTAAAGAAGGCGGAATTGAATTAGAGAGAAAAATCGCAAAGGGAAATTGTTGTTGATGTACAACATCCTCATTCATTTGGATTTTAACATTTTCATACAAATACAAATACATCTGGCGGATTGATTGTTTTATATAAAAGTAATTTCTTCCAATCAACCAACTATTGTTTTAAAATTATTGTCGGTACCCATGAAGTGCCCATCTTAAACTCATTGAAGAGTGATATTTGAGTAAAAGTAACAAGATAAATTTCAAGCAAAATATGGATAAGCAAGGGAATTGTATAGGAGTGAGGTGCGAGAAATATTTTGAGATAAATATTTGAGATACTCAATTATATTTTTCTTAAAAATTATATGAAATATGATGTGCCGTTCGATATCCCTCAAAACTCTTCATCATTTGAGAAAATACTACCCCAATAGCAGAATTTCTTAACTTGTTCCAATCTTTCATTATTCACTCACATATTGCATTTACTTTTCCTTTCACACTGTTCTATCACCATTTCAATCTAAAATCTATATATTTGCATCTCTCATACAATTTACTTATGCAACTTATCTTCACTTCCCGCCAACACAACCATGTCATCTGCATACAGCAATCCGCACACGTTTCTCATTCGACATTTATATGCCACCACATGACCTCTGTAGTTCCTTCCCACATAAATCGATAAAAATATTGAACAACCAGGGTGACATAACGCATCCTACCTTTACCCCTTTCGAAATATTCAATCATTCAGTCAAGGTACCATTAACTATTATACATGCACTACTTTCGGCGTATAATGACGCAATACATGCACTAGTTTACATTCAACAACATATTCATTCAATATTTTCCATAGCTCGTCTCTTATACGCGGCCATATGCTTTGTCCAAGTACACAAATGCACATTATACATTTTAATTGTTTGCCATATATTTTTCCACAATCATACGTAAAGAGAAAATCTGATCCACGCACCCTCTTTTACTTAAATAGGCACCCTAAGCATTCCACGTTTCCTTTACAGTCTTTCTTTTCACACTTTCTATCAGAATTTTTCCGTACAGTTTACTTATTACACTCAGCAAACTAATGACAATAACTTCCACGCTCCATTTTTGTACCCTAACCTTTATGTAAGAGGGGAATCAATGCACTCCTCCAGTGTTTTGGCGTGCAGTTAGATTCCCAACATTTGATGAAAAATTGTTTCAGCCACTCGACCATTCGTTCACCCCCTTACAATATTAGTTGTATTGTATTACACTTTCGTTGTATACAATACAACCTGGCGGGCTTATATCCATGTGGCAATATCATCCAACCAACCAGAAAGATGTTAAAGAGGTCTTAAGTGAAAACCACACTGGAATCCTTTTATAAAACAAATCTGGGTTCCAACGGGAATCGTGCCCGGAACTTCCGGATTGGGAGACAAACGTCTTACCAACTAGGCCACGGAGGTTGGTTCTATGGTCACTTCATCGCAATCAGACGTTTTTCATGTTTTTACAGCAGTTCGTTAAGTAAAAATGATATTAAAGTTAAGACAATTTATTATATATAAGATTTATGATTTTCATAAATTATATGGGAAGGTTTTACCTTTATCTTAAGGTTACAACAACACGATAGTTAGCATTGAAGTTTGAGCTCTAATTGTGTTAAGTATGAACTGAGAATTGCTGTTAATATTGCTTACTTACGTTTGCAATGTTGCAACATCAAAATGTCGAACTTATACTACAGACCATATAAAAAAGTTGACGCGAATAATGCAAGTTGCATGCAACGCTTGAACACATAATATCAGACAAATCATCAATACACCCGGAGTCTAAAACGTCGATGATACTACAACGTATGGTGCTAACTTGAAATTATGTTCAATATAGGTATGAAATACATTTTATTTAACAAATATAATAGTAAAAAAAATTAAGTTCATCGTCGGTGTAAACTACGAAGCCCTTCATTTATTGAATAAAATAAACGTGAAAGTCTTGAACACAGTTATTTAAAATGCCACAATGGATCACCTAACCTTATCTTATAAAACATTTTTGCTATCTCACTTATTATATGTATCACCATGATACGTGTTTCTACTTTTTTTCTCGAGCCTCTTGGAGGCGGAATGCTCCCGGTTTGTTACGAGAGCCATATTTAGGCTTAACTGGTGTCATGTTTTATCGAATATACAAAACTATGAAATTTAAAACATTAGAAACAAATTAGCTGTTAACAAGAAATAAAACATAAATAAATAACCAACGAATGCAAAAAACTTCTGTCATTAAAATATTTCCTATAAATCAACAGATCACACATACTATACATACACACATGTATGTGCCCGTTGAAATATGACATTAGTTAGACCTAAACATCGCTTTCATTACACATTGGGATCATTCCGCCTGAAAAGAGCCTCGAAATAGAAGATAAAAACACATGTCACGGTGATATACACTAAGTAGAATAAAAAAGTAATTTCTTATCAAATATCATAACATGGAATTTCACAAAGTTAAGGTCAAAACCTTCGATAAATTATAAAACACCGTTTTAGAACTAAATTCAATACTCAAGTGGTCTTCACATGCTGCGTTACATTTATCAAAAAAGTCTAACTCAAGAAGTATCAATCGAGTGATTATGGTACGAATATAAAAAAATACGACCACAGAGTAACAGAGATGCAACAACGTTTTAAATCCACCACAGAACGGTTTCCCTAACTAAGAGGAGTACAGAGATATATCTGAAAGTGATAGTCCTTTTCCTGCCCTTGTTATTCATGTGAGAGAAGAGGTGTGCGTTGCGTTGAAGTGATGAGTTTATATTATGGGAGACTGATCTTTGATGGATTTTAAACAATTGGTTTTACCTGGTGATACACGTATATTTACAACTGTACATACGAAGAGATTTCTTAAATCGTTTTAATTTGACCGTCGTCTATATTCGAGCAAGAGACCTTGTCAGAATGTACATATTTAAATAGATAATAACTCTTATGCAAGTACTATATATCTGATGACCCTACTGATGTTATTACGATCTGCCATCTAAGAGCCGAGGTGCGAGGTCTCACCTTGGTAAAGCGAACGGCGTTGGACGTAGCGGGAAGTGCAGCAGTCGCCACTTATCTGACGTGATCTAATCGCCGTTCCCAAGGTTATACCAAGCTGCAACGGCAACAAAGTGCAGCCGAGGATAGATGCATTTACATTGCACGGGCAGACATGATTTCTGTCGATCACGCAAATTTTATTTATTAAATTATCCTCCATATGTGTAAGTAAATGACGCTGTTTCGTAATAAAACATCACCTCTACATTATTTTGTTTTTAATTCACAAAACGCAGCCTTTAAGGGTCAATATATTGTATAAAAATCACAAGACATAATGGTGCGTTGGTCGCCACCTTGATGTATATATTGAAACTAGGATTTGACAGAAGAGGGATAAAAGTAAGATTAATGCTGTTAAAAAGCGAAGCATGAATGAAAAAATAAGGAGGAATGAATACATAAAAAATAAAGCATTAATGCAGAAATGTATGAATAAATTGGACGTTTTAAGTAAGATGAAGAAAGGAGCTTAAGGATGAATGGCTAAGAGAGTTTACAAGTCAGAAGTTCAAGGTGTGCATAAAAGTGAAAGAGCGACGAAAACGTGGCTGGATTTAGCAGACCAAATTTAAAAAGAAGGTTATGTGAGAAGTATGAATATTAGAATATTGTGCATGACGAAATGCATGAATGTGGAAGAGGCGAAAGTTGTATGCTTGGATATAACAGTTTGAAGATGTGTGATCTCCGCCTACCCCGCAAAGGATACGGCTTGATGATATATAGGTATAAATAATGATTCATTAAATAAGGTCTAAAGATGTTTGATTAAAACTATGATGTTACTAGTAGTTAACAAACAAGTCTGATATCCACTGATAGTACAATTTAGATAATTACGAACTAAAAATGAAAAAGGGCAAGTTTGATGGGGCTAGTTAACAAAACACATCGATAAATTTTTTAAGCCGCTATTTGCAAGAATCGTCAAAAACACGCCAAATCACTTTTTAGCCAGATAATATTCTTGTCTCTTTTTTTCGAAATGAAATTGTTCAATACGGAGTTCACAAACTCAAATGTAATGACTGTTTGAATTTTTACGTAGGAAAACCTTCAAGATATTTCGAAAAAAGCGTTAAGGAGAACTCGAGATGTTTAAATAACAATAAATATTCAGAATTCTCTAACCACTTGATTGAGAAAAATATTCGTTTGATATCGATCCCAGTTTATGGATTGTACGCATAAGCCAGGAGGTCACATCTGGACAACTTAAAGATTCTCGAAATTAGAAAATGTGTTAAATTAGGCCTCAAGATTATAAATAATCAGGTATATTTATGTAATAGTCCTCTCCTGTCTGTTTTTCATTCAAACACCAACTTCTTGGCTCCACCTACACATCCTTACTAGTCACCAACGTTTCTCTTACGTTAACAGTGAGCACGAAGAAATATATTTTAAACATGTAATTTAGTTTGTCATCACTTTAGAAGAAAGCAGAAAAGCCTTTGGTGAAAAAAAAGAAAAATAGTGTTAAATTTATTAAACTATAAAAATCAAAATACGAGTATATAAATGTTGATTGACTCGCGTAATATATGAATAGAAAATCTAAGTATGGCACGGATCGTTGAATATCCACTGCGAAGCAGTGAAGTAATGATTATACATTTGAATGTGCCCATGGACTTGTATTGTCTTAAATAATCACGGCACATTTTATTGATGATATGGCGTGATGATGATGATCATTTTATATTAACAGAAAATCAAAGTCAGACACGGATTGTTGTTGAGTATTCATGAGAAGCAGTGAAGTAATGCTTATTACCTTTGAATATGCCCATGCACTGTCTTGCCTTTTGAATAATCACTGCATATTTTATTGCCGACGTGATAGAAGGGAACCTCGACAGCACAGACATGGTATGATGCATCAGATCGCGCAACTTGACTTCTCGTTAAAATGAAAGTCAGTTAGTTGCGAGCAATGGACATGACTCGATAACACAAGACGATAGAATATTAAATTATTACAATCCTCGATTTAATTCTCGTTTAAAGACCATCCATAATATGATATATTTGAAAGGCATTTAAGATTTGATTAACTAATTAATAACTATACAAGGTTTAAGAGTAAGAAAATAATTTATTAATTTATCTTTTGAAGTGCAGTTGGTTCAGGATATTAAAGAATAACTAAAAATCAAACTAAAACATTGAAAATGAGACATGGGAAGAAAAATAATTTGGTCCAAATCAGCTTGTAGCTCATGTATTATTGCATTTCAATTTCGGTACTATAATATAACACAGCGTTTATCAATCAAATGATGGTTTGGACATATAGAGAATGCATGACGAAAAAACTACAACGCGAGTATATAAACCAGAAGTATAAAGTATGCATGGAAGAAACAAACATGCATGAAAGAAGGCGGAATGAAGACATCAGAAAGCATTTTAAAAACTAGACCACGGAAGTATCAAATTGATAAACAAATCGGGATTATTCCGCCTAAAGGGAGCCTCAGGATAGGAGGCAGAAGCAATTAGTAGAATCACAAAGTAATTTATTATTAAATTTTCAAATAAGGAATTTCATAATTTTAAGCCAAATTATGTGATAAAATAAATTTAAAAAAAATATTTCTAAATATCGTGTATGGCTTCAATGCATGTCTTGGTTTTATACACATGTTTGCCAAACCCCTAGAAATAAATATCCGGAGCAGTGAGATCTGGTAATCTTGGAGGCCAACAATGCGTACTGTTCCATGAGATTATCTTTTTACCAAATTCCCTACGCAAAGCATCAATTACAGGCCTTGTAATGTGGCAAATAGTCCAATCTCGTTGAAACCATACATTTTAATGCGATCCCTCGTCGGAACAATTCCGGGAAGAAAAATTGCTCCAACATCTTTAAATAACGCTCATCATTTGCTGTTACGGTTGCAGCATTTCGATTAAAAAATACGCTTGGCTGATATGGCATATCATTCAGTGACTCGTCCTGGCTGTAAATTTTGTTAATTACATTTTTAGGGATTTTCCATAGCCCAAATGCGACAGGTTTGCTTGTTAACGTTCCCTTAAAGTGGAAATGGGCTTCGGCCGACATAAACAAGCAATTAATCAAGTTCGGATCTTCCTCTACAAATTGTAAAGATTTTCGACAAAATTTCAGGCGAATTGGCAGGTCCTCTGGACTGTTTGCCAGTTGAATTTTGTAAGGGAATAAATACATACTCCTTCGACTGACGCCGAGTCCAATGCCAAAGGCATGGAAGAAATCGTCGGATACTTTTGAAAGGCGGCGACAAATGTGACGATGTTATTCGAGCTATCCAGTCTCGTTCGTAGGGCTTCATTTAGACATATCCTGTCTCGTTGAACTACTCCACAATCCGCATTACGGTCCATCTGCTCGGAATATCCCGTTTTCCTTCATATTTCAATGTGTGTTGCACTGAAATTGGGGATTATATTCAAAATACATTATTAAAAAAAATAATGTTTTTTTTAAACATTTTTTTACAGTTATTTAAATTATTTCTGTAGCAAGATTTATACCCCCATCTATGCATAACAGAACATAAAGATAAGACTGAAAAAATAATGATACATGGATAAAAACGGACAGATTCTCAAGACTAAACCATGACCTGAAAAAATGCGTCGGTGAATATGATGACTAGCAGTGACTATTTTGTTTATTAATAGGTTATTCTACCCACCCGAGGCTCTCGCGTCGATTGCAGTCATTACGTTATGTTCACTAAGTAGGTTATTTTCAGTTAAACATCTAATATACAATATAATACTCGTAACCTATAAAAAATTCTGTTATTTTCCATAGAATGATAATTTAAACAAAAACTGGATGATATCATGTAATAAACTCGTTTCGGGGGAAACTGAAGTCCACAAACATGAAACAAACGAGTTTCGGCGCAAGATCAAAACTGATAGAGATTTAATGTATCTCGCTGCAAATGCAAGTAATGAAGCCCTCCCACGACAGGAGGCGGAGTGTGTTGCAAGCCGAGAGAGGAAACAAAAGGTTCTGCGGCCGACCGTCCAAGGTCCAGTGTTGCACGCTCACCGAACAGAATGCACTGACCTGGATAATTCTAGCGCAAAACGCAGTCAAAGCTGAATGCGTTCAGCAAATAGTCGCTAATAGGGGACGTACAGACTCGTGTGTTACAAATTTGAACGCATTCGTGAAGAAAATCAAGACTTACTAGAAGTGAGGGCTGACGGAGAACATACTCCGACTGAATATCTCCGACATCAAACATTTGATTGATCAAATGACAAGTAGATTTTTGTCACGCTCAGATTCATACAGAGACGAATGCTATAGTTAATTATCTTCTTGACCTTTGAGGCAGCAGCTCTGAACAAAGATATGGTAGATACCACAGTAAACCCCCCCCTCCCCATAAGTTGTTTAACTAGGAAGTCCGTTTTCATGCCGCACATCTTGTGCCCTGAATTTCCCCTGTAATATCAGATGAAAGATCTCATATTTTTATCGCATTATACGAGTATGTCGAAAATACTCGAACTTCATCCGCATATCTTCATTCATCTGTTTCAAGATGTCATAATTAT
The DNA here is from genome assembly GCA_949825065.1 of Odontocerum albicorne. Lineage (NCBI taxonomy): Eukaryota > Metazoa > Arthropoda > Insecta > Trichoptera > Odontoceridae > Odontocerum > Odontocerum albicorne. Next base: position 28,996,412 of record OX463842.1, read on the forward strand.
AGACTTTGTCCCCGCATGAGACTCGCACCATTATTCGATAACGTCACATTTCAAAAGCGTCTAGTTTCTTTGTGGTGGCCTGAGTGCATGTCCAAGCTTTAACACCATATGAAGTACGGAAAATATCTAGCATCGTAAAATTTGCATACGCAAGTCGACATTAAAATTCTTGTTGCAGAGAAGAGCCTGCATTTTAAAGAAGCTTCTTGCGATCTCCACTTTAACTTAGATATCTCGAAACTGGTTCCATTGATCATTCAGTCAGCATACAAGATATTTATTTTGTTGGACTTGTTTAACAATTTAATTAATTATGATATATCAAGAGGCACCCTTGTCTGAACTTTCCTTTTGCAGACAATAATAAATGTTGTCCTTGATTTTACTCATTCTAAAATTATTATTAATACAATAGACAATTATGTTCGGAGCATTTGGTAAATTATCCACTATGGAATAAACCTATCAATTACTTCTCCCCTGAAAATGACACTCAAGGGATTGGCGCTTTAAAATTCATACATTTAGGGATGTTGTCTTCAACACCAACATATGGATCTTTCCCCCCCCCCGCCCCGATAAAAAACAATTGCTTTGAAATCGACAATTAGCGATATAAAAAATAATATGATTTCAATTATGACCTATTGAATTGTGTTGTAAGATTTTAAACGTCAATTCATTCTGCAATGTATGTAACACGGTTAACAGAATGATGCTGAAATGTTTGACAAAATCAATACACGCGCATGTGAAGTTTGATATTTTGGGGCAAATAAAGAGATACTGGAAAAAAAGCCATATCAATTGGCGTACAATCAAAATGCAAACTTTCCTATCGGGCACTTGTACGATTGGGTGGCAACTACTCGTAAAATGTTATCGCTCGAAGTTGGCTAGTCACATGGAGCGGATTGAAATAAAATATTTAATAATTAATAAAATGTAAGAACGACCGACCAAATGTTGAAACCGACGTGACGGAAAGCGAGTATTACATTACTTCATTTGAAACGTTACAGGAGAGTTTTTAAAATTGCATGTAAATTTTAATAATCGTTTTGCAATTAACCTTAATAAATAAGCGATGTTATCGTTTATTTTTATGTTGATATAAATAGTTTTAACCAGTTTAAATTCTAATCCCACAATTGAGATACAATAGCTTTTATTCTTTATAAATGAAAAATTACTGTTATAAAGATTTCCTTTGTGGTAACATAATCTAGATAAAGCTGGTTTAAAAAACATCAATAAGTAATTTTCACCAAAAAAATGTTAATCTAGTTTGTGCTTTGCTCATCGTGTGATCGTTTATTTCAGGGCTGTGGAGTCGGAGTTGGAGTCGGAGTCGCGGAGTCGCGGTGTTTGGGCCGGAGTCGGAGTCGGAGTAGGAGTCGTAAAAAACGAGCGACTCCGACTAATTTTTCGTTAAAATTTAAAATACATTTTTTTTTAAATTATTATAATGAATGTGTATTGTGCACGAATATTAAACTTGCAGGCGCAAGTCGCGCCGATATGGTGAATCACCGAGATCCATTTAATGCATAAACTTTCTCACGTCGAAATAAAATTCTGTTGACTGGGATCTATGTTAACCCCATGGTTCGATCCATATTGACGGAAGAACAAATAAATAGAGCGAAAAACGCTCTGTTTGAATTAACCGTTCGTATGAAAGGCCTTCGACTAGAAAAAGAGACGACAGCAGGCAGCGTACACGAAGTATCATCACCTTCATCCGACACCGCTGAATCTGAAGACGATTTTGAAAAATATCTCAATGAACAAGATAAACTAAAACGTCCTCGTTTGAATCACAGTCCCAATATAGATGAAGGAGACTCTATTTCAAAATTTAAAATTGAATTTTATGATGCATTGAAAATAATGGAAAAAATTGACCGAACTTATAAGTTAAATGTTGAAATGGCAATACAACGGTATCTAGAAATCGTAAAAGATTCAGCATTGATCGTTACAGCATTACCCCCAACCCAAGTATCCGTAGAGCGGTTATTTTCCGCTCTTAAAATTCTCAATTCTGATTTGAGAGCCTCTACGAATACAGATTTAATAGAAGCAATGTTGTTTTTAAGAATAAATTCTAATAAATAATTATTAAAGTTTGATCTTGTTTTATTTTTATCCCTATAACATGAAAAAAATGGCTATATGCAAAGGTAGGAAACAGCCTGCTAAAATTGAGCTTTTTTGAGTCAGAGTTGTAGAGTCGGAGTTGTGGAGTCGGAGTCGTGGAGTCGGAGCTGTGGAGTCGGAGTCGTATTGTTGGTAAATATAGGAATCGGAGTCGGAGTCGTGTTTTTTTTTAAGCGACTCCACAGCCCTGGTTTATTTACATGTTGATATAAATATTTAGTTTTAACCCGTTTTAATTCTTATCCCATAATTGAAGTACATAATAGCTTTTATTTTTCATAAATGAAAAAAATCATGTTAGTAACAAGATTTCCTTTGTGGTAATATAAACTAGATAAAGCTGGTTTAAAAAATATCAATAATTATTGTAATTTATTTTTATCAAACATTGTTTATTCCACTTCCAATAAAGTGATAGTCTTGAGTTTTGCTCAACGATATACATACAGTATGTATGATACGGGTTTTTAGGTTCAAATAAAAAATATATCTAACGAAATAAACCTATTCATATAATACTCGTACAATAGATCTGTTGGTAAGTAAAGAGTTTGACGAAATCATCTGATATATCACCGTCGACATTAAATAGTGATTTGAGTTTATTACGTTATATTTTTAGGACATTAAACTAAAAACATAATACTTATTACTTATACTTTTCACATTATCCACAGCTATCGAATAGATTTTTTACCTTTTTGAAATATAATAAAAAAATCGCTCAATCAAATCATGGATATTTGACACGCTTAAAAATTATCTGACCCCAAAATTGAGTAGGTTGTGTTAACCATAATAAAGTATCCAATAAAAAAACATTAGGGATATTTATATTGGGTGTACAAATAAGTCACCGCCGTTTGACAAAAGTTGGCGCCACCAGTAAGTTATGGTTAAAATTGTCAGATGTAAAATGTCATTATCGTAAGGTTGGACATCTGTCAACAACATGACCTTGAAATATTAGTGAATTTTTATCAGTATAACATATTTTTTTGTGTTCGAAAATGTCAAGTTTTGAGCCGAATAAGCGTCATTTGCGGGAACTTTTGATTTACTTCTTCAATTTGAAGAAATCTGCAGCTGAGGCGCATCGATTGCTTGTAGAAGCATATGGTGAGGCTGCCTTAAGTGAGAGAAGTTGTCGTGAGTGGTTTCAAAAGTTTAAGAACGGTGAATTTGACATCGAAGACAAAGAACGTAGCGGAAGGCCGAAAGTGTACGAAGACGCGGAATTGGAAGTGTTATTGGATCAAGATTCGTGCCAAACGCAAGAAGAACTTGCACTTACATTAGGAGTGACTCAACAAGCAATTTCACATGGGTTGAAATCATTGGGAATGATTCAAAAACAAAGAAATTGGGATTCACATGAACTGACACTGAGAAACTTTGAATGCCAATTTTCCACATGTGAAATGCTGCTTGCCAGGCATAAACGAAAGGGTTTTCTGCACCATGTAGTCACTGGTGATGAAAAATGCATCCATTATGATAATCCAAAAAGGAAGAAATCATGGGGATCCCCTGGTCATGCTTCAACATCTACGGCTAAGCCAAATATTCATGGAAAAAAACTCTTGTTGTGTATTTGGTGGGATCAGCTTGGTGTCGTGTATTATGAGTTGCTCAAACCGAATGAAACCATTGCTGGGGCTGTCTACCGAACATAATTGATGAGATTGAGTCGAGCACTCGAGGAAAAGCGCGCCCACTACTACGCCAGACACGACAAAATTATTCTCCTGCATGATAATGCTAGTCCACATGTTGCGGCACCGGTCAAAACCTATTTGGAAACACTCAATTGAGAAGTTTTACCCCACCCGCTGTATTCACCAGACATTGCTCCTTCTGATTACCACTTGTTTTGATCGATGACGCATGGCCTGTCTGAGCAGCACTTCACATCATATGAAGATACCAAAAATTGAGTCGATTCGTGGATAGCCTCAAAAGATGATGATGATGACTGACGCGGTATTCGTATGCTGACAGAAAGATGGGGAAAAGTAGTGGCAAGCGATGGGTACTACTTCGAATAAAACATGAGGTTCCGTTCTTTCACAATAAATGCCCATTTTTTTATAAAAAACGGCGGAAACTTATTTGTACACCTAATAGTACCTTTAATCCATACAAGAAACACACTTGACTAGAGAATTTCACAAGCAAGCATTTTATTTTGAAAACAAATAAACAATTATCGATTATATATACGTACTAACATAAATATTTACTTTACGTCACCGATTTAATTTATTAAATGTCATATATTCGCCACACTTCTTAGAAATATGAAACGTAACACGGATGATGTTACGTTTCATCTCTCCGCGAAGCACTTAATAGATCGAAACTTTAAATCGTATGTATGCAGATAGATTTTATGACATCGTTGTGTATTAACTCTCTTATTATTGCATTTTTTGTAATAACAGTGATGGCACAAAGCATCTTAGTGTTGGTGAATTACCTATATATTAAAACAAAATTATAATTTACCTGAAGTGTGAATGTTGATATTATGATATATTTATGGACATTTGAAGAACAAAACTGAACCTTAAAATAACGACAAAAGAAGGTTCTAGGGAGTTCAAAGTACTGACAAATTATATTCTAAATATTGGACATTTGAAGAACAAAACTGAACCTTAAAATAATGACAAAAGAAGGTTCTAGGCAGTTCAAAGTACTGACAAATTATATTCTAAATATTGACACAAGAATGTAATAAAAACGTATGTTAATAATGGATATGCTAAAATAATCAAGATGTAAATTTTTCACTTCGACACAAACATGTAAATAAATGTTATTTAGAAATTATTCGACATAAATAATAAATAATCCATGTTCAAAGGATATACAATTTATATTTTCAATCTACCTATTATGAAAAATATTTCCTATTATATTTTTCCGTCAGTATATAAAAATATTTGGATTTAAAATATAAAAGTTTTATAAAAAACTATAACATATTATATATTACAATTTCCACTGCTTGAGGCACCATATCGTCTTGCTAGGTAAGGTTAACAAAATAACCATCAACCATCTGAGTAGCGGAAATGAATGTATGGTAGTTCAAATTATATACCCGTATATTTTTTAATCATATGAATGGAATTATTACTCTTAACGCCGTTTGTTTAAATGAAATTAAAATAAAACAAAGAAAGTTTACACAGGATTTCTAAAAATTATAGCTATCTTATGAGATCAATATTTATCTATGAAATGTTTTGATTGCATTTTGAGTTTTTCATAGAATAAGTATCGAAGTTATATTAAACAATTAAATTCAACTTACCAAACGAACATTAATTTTTTTTCAACATCAACTGATGTCTCTAAAACGCATACCTGAAACAAAATAAAGGTGAAAGAATTAACGTATGATTTAATATCCAGACAGAATATATAATATAATACCGAAGCAAATCGATTATATGAACTCTCATCAAACTCTCCTCAAGGGCGATCTACCTGGGGTGTCAAAACCCACTTTTATTGAAAAATAAAAAATATTACAAAAAATAAAAGTAGTTTGTCAGTGGAAGGATAGTAATTATATTGGGCTAATTTTTCGAGAAACACATTTGTTGAGTAAGCCACAAAAAACTTACCAAAGGAAGATGAACTACAAAGAAACCTTTGTAGTTCTTCCGATACGTAACACATTCAACTAAAGGTGGTGTGTAGTGTATACCATATGTGGAATAGTTATCAAAATGCATAGCCAATGTATGTAAGATCATATGATATAAGTTGAATGATTTTAAGATATTTAAAATATTTTTTTAAGATCTAAAATTCCTAGTTTTTTAAATGAAAATCCTGAAATAATATAATATATTTATTCAATGAGTATAAATATGGTTCAATTCCATTTTTGGCAAAAAAAATCAACATAATGTGAATAACTTTGGCAAAAAAAAAAAAGAATGGTACTAACTGAGAATTGTATGGATTTGTAATTAGAGGCGCCATCTGTTGGTTAGTCCCGGGAATTGTTGATAAGATATAAGTTTAAATAATTTATGTTTTCCGTATACTTATTTTCTCCAAAGAAAGATGTTTTAAATGCAACTCAAATGCTTAGATCACCATTTATTGTGACAAAGACACTCAAGGCTTTAAGCCTTCTTTAATATGGGATTGACCTCGTTTAAAAGACAAAAATACTTTGATAGTAATTTTGGATCGTACAAACTTGACGTCACACTGAACTGCGGTTTTTCCTTTTGATTTGATTACAATACTAATTAGCATTGAATTAAAACACATACGCATATTGTACTGTTTTACTTTTCGTATCACCGTTTCTGGTTTTCTCAATGGACTTCATGTTTAAATAGCTGTCCAAATATCGCAAACCTAAAAACCTCTTGATTATTAGGAACTACGGCTACATAAGAAACAAGGCATGAATTAATCGAATCGATCCGTTATGCACCTGAAATGCAATTTAAATTGAAAGCCATAATCGTAAGATCCTTAGAAAATTTAATATTAATAGTATAACTTCAATGGCCGTTGAGCAAATCATCCACAAGCTCGTATTTTTCATTCCTTTCCATTGTATTACTCTTTCGCTATAGACGATACAATCTTGCGAGTTTTTTGCTATATGACAATTTCTTCCAACCAACCAGATGTCACAGAGGCTTTAAGTTTCAACGAGAATTGAACCCGTAAATTCCGGGTTGGAAGATAGGCATTTTACCAAATAGGTAATGGAGGCCCTTGAGTAATTGTTCTCAGAAAATGAAATAATTGCATATTTCAATGAAGATACATATGAAATTTTAAGATGTGTATTGCAAACTTCTGTACTTGTGTGTTACATTATTTGTGTTATTTGAATTGTTTTAATTTTAATGTAACTGTTTTAATTATTTTTTTAAATTATTTGACTTTAATTAATAAAACTCACTACTTATATGTATATTTCAAATATTGTTGTAAAATACATTGTATCGCTGATAAAATAAATAAATCATCCTTAATATTAAATTATATTTTAAAAAATGGGTATAGATGGAAATTGAGCCCGCAACCCCAGGGTCTTAGCAATTAGACAACGTAAGTTGTCCAATTTAATTCCACTTCGCGTCGTCGTAAACAGGCTTCGAAATATATTTTTAAACCTTGGTGTTAAGTGCCAATTTCTCTAAAATGATATTGATAAACATGCATATCATCAAACCCTTTATATTTAATGATTGCTGCTCTTTTGTCGCTCGATATAAACAAAAAAAGTATTTGAAACACTTTGGCACTTTCTTCTCTACATATTCAAGTCGCCGGCATTTTGATTGCGGTGATTAATTTAATATCATATTTTCAAAACAAATCACCAAGTACGCGTTCAAGTTTATATTATTTTTTCATCGCTTCGTCCGATACATGCAAGAGTTCCTCAAGGAGCATTAAACTTGCCCACTCTTAACAATTTATACACGCACGACATGCCTCAACCCCCAGAAGTAAAAATAAATTATCATACGGCCCTCTCATCTTCCTCGTCCTGTACAAAACGCGCGATAAAAGAAAACATACAAAACAATATTCAATCTCTTGAATATTGTGGTGTACTGATTCGCGCATTCCTCTAAAAACCTTAAAAGTGTTGCTGTTATATTCCATGAACGTCGTACCCACGAAACACAAAGATTTCATTACTTGGTCAAAGAATCCCGTGGAGTTCCAGCGTGAAATATGTTAATTTCACTCTATAGAAGGGAATTTAGTTGGAATCAACACATTCGCAATATTACCCAATCTTCCACCATTCTTTCCTCGGCGTCTTTACCTCAGAATTTATTTCTTAATTCTACTTATAATATCCTGAACAGTTATCAAATGAAATAGATTTGGTCTTATTTTAAATTACTAAGTGCTCAAAGTAATAAGTTGTCCATACAGTAATTTCGTATTTCTTGGATGTATGTCGTTATGACCAAAATTTCGTTTCTAACTTCATTCCAAACGTGCTAAATGTATAATCATTGTGAAATGTTATAGTTTAGCGCATTTTCGTCTATTGTTTACCCAAACTGCTAAGCCGTTTATTTTTGCGTCATCTTGAAAATGGAAAAAAATAAGCTGTTTTATCGGTGCTTGATGTTATTTAACTACCGCATAGGAAAAAAGTGTGACAAACAAAAAACAAGATATGTACAGTGTATGGCGACGGTGCAGTATGGCGAGCGGTCGTGTGTTACAAGTTTGATTTGAAAAATTCCGTAATGGTGATAGGACACTTACAGGTGGTGTCTGCTCTGCAAGGTCGATTAATTATCACTGATGATAACCAAATCAAGGCTTTGATCGAGAATAAGCAGCGCTCGACAACACGAGATATTGCCGAGATACTGAAAATATCGAAAACCACCGTCCGCGAGCAGGTTACTTCTAAATATAATAATTTAACATTTGAATTTGTCATAAAAATACGAAATTATTTTCTGGACAACCCAATATAAACGTTCATTTGCATATAATATAGTTAAATGGACACATAGGTAGGAATGTATTATATATAGAAATGTAAAATTAGCAAAATTATTCAGAGAAAGAGGAGAAACACGTGGCGTGTCGGTAATTGCCCTATTCATGTGTTATACCATGAGCTTTACCCAACCGGTTTGGCGATGCTGGAAACTTGTCAAGGATATGCAAATTGCAATCTCTAGCCATTGAGCAACATTCGGATCTCGTAATTATTACGCGAATTTGAAAGAAAACACATTCGTAAGATGAATTCGTTTTGAAACCCAAAACACATAACAAAACATTTGAAAATAAATTACTTAAGGTTTTTGTGGATGCAGTTGGGTGAAATTCCGGTTGGAGCTCCTTGAAGAGTCTGCTCTCGAAACGGCGCTATATGAATATAAATTGTTATTTTATTTATTATTATGATTGTATGTATAAAACATATTGCGGATGTAAGTTGGGTTAGTTGTTGCAGAAAGGTACTACATTACCTAGTAAGACAGCGATAAAATAATTTATTGTTAAAAATGGAAATAGGTAAACTCAAAATATGGTATATTGTATATTATTATAATTAAAGTATTGTATAATTAGTTAAATTAAAATGCCTCACTTTCTAAATTATATATAAAACAGCATACATATTATTTGACTTTTTTTTAAGTCAAATAATTATCTAAGCTTAGAAGAATATATGAACATATATATGTAAACGTGCAGAATAAATAAAAGAAACAAAGATTTTGATCAATTTCGTTCAAAAAATAAATCTGAAGTATTTATATAAAATAATTTTATTTTGGTATACTTGATCGCCTGTTTTGTACTAAAATCCAATAAAAACTCGGCCGACTGGATAGTGAACTAGACCGATGCACATAGATCCCTTAAATTGATTGATTATCCACCTTATTGACCGGGGGTTAAGTGCAAAATCAATTAGTGCCCGCGCTCCAAACCCTGGCGTTCACTTTAAAGCATATTGACAGCCAACCCATCGAGTGATTGGAGCGGATAAATTATTCAGCACTTCAGGAACACCCGGGAATATCCATCCGATGATTCGGGGATTTGAGCATGAACCCGGATTTTAAAACAAAAAAGGGCAGTGTATATTTATCTCTTAAAATTATAAAATAAACTTTTATAAAAAAAGTGAGTGACTATGAAATATAGATACTTCTACCATCAAGGCTTGCTTAAATCAACCTTGGTAATGATAATGATGGCCTCATTTCATCTACGACAGACGATGGGCTGATGCAGCAACTACGACACTTCTCCGACTGTGGCTGTAGAGCCCAATTTTAGTCCCGCAACTCCTTCCAAATCCACTGTACACATGGACAGAATCCTCCGGTTCCTCGCAGAACTGTCTTCTTTGTAGTCGCTTCCTTTGCAGGTTAGCTAATCAAATCTAGTCGTGAACAAGCTTCTCTTCACGAACAAAACTTCTCCCTAAGTTTCGTACCCTCTATGTTACCAAAAAAAACTACAAGACTTATTTCTTAATTATATTCATAACATTAATTTCTAATGGTCACCATTGTCCTTTCGTTGTTACTTTCTCTATTATGCATTGATATTCCGTATATTATTCGTAAGGGACACCATTTTCTACAAAAAAAAATACAAAAGGGTCAAGTCTGGAGAATCGACGAAAAAATAAGAACAAATGCTGAAAATATAACTTATATAAAGTAAGAAAATTTATGAGCGGAAACTTGATCTGTCTTATAGATAAAAGAAACATTTTAATGGAGCTTTCATGCTCAACTAACAGTTTTCTGCTAGAATTCACAGCATCTGAGCTTCCGCTTTTTTTGTATGAAAATAAGTTACAATTTAAAATTATATATTGTATTATAAGTCGCTATTTGACAAATTCTTAATGAAAAACACAAGTAAGGTATTTAGAGCGTTCATTAATTCCTATAAAATTTTAATTCTAAGAAATGGTATATTGGTTTGTTTCCGTATTTTATTATTATATAAAATATGATTTCTTAAGAATGGCGCTGAATTCATATGTTAATCAAAATAGCATTTATAACTAATTGATATTATTTTAAATTGTCATAAGTTTGATCATAGAAAAAATACTTTGAATAATTATAAAATACATCGAAACCAAAACTATTATTAAGTTTTGTAAAATCAGTATTTTCGTTTAAAGATTTATTTTTAAAAAGCCGCTATCTTGATGCGTGCAATTAGTTTCACGGGATTGTGAATAGGGCAAATAGTTACTTCTTATGCAGGTTCATGGCGCGAACCTAATCCCTGCAAGTCGGAGTGGGGTGCATTCGCACCCCTGTGTTGGCCTGGCAAATAAACCAATTTATATTCAAATTCGCCGGCGAGCATCCATGCCCCATTTCCAAATGGGATTTAGACGGCACGGGGGAGAACAGAATATCTACAAGAATACGGAAAAAAATCAAAATAATTCAATAAATGCTGCTAGGTAAAGAAAACTGCAGGTTTTCTTAATACTCGTATGCATTTCTGATATATTTTCTATTGTGTTTCTTATGAAATAGTTCTCGAACTTTTTATATGAAAATATATGTGGAATATTCCATGTTTAGAAAAATTAAATATGAAATAGATTTAGTAAACAGTTAAAATCAGTGGATTCGTTATACCAGAGGGAAGTTTATTGGAAACAACTGCATTTTCATTATAGACGTGTAGAGTGGTTACGATAGCGTAAGAAACTACTGTAAGCCCAAACACTTTTGATATAAGCCCCAAATACATTTTTTTATGCGACGATGCAAGAAAAAAATTGAAATTAACAAGTATATCTATAATATATCAAAGAAGTTTTAACTACTGGCCATAAAAATCTTGCTAATGAATAAGAATACGAAGGCGCATTAATTTTCGCTCTTCATTGTAGTTTCTTTCTTATACTTATAATGTGAGATAAATTAAAATTCCATCTTTAAATTAGCAAACACTTTTTGTTGTAGAACTCCACCCGATTTCATCTCCCAGTGTTGATTTATTAAGCTCGAGCACTTCAATTGAACCCGCTATTTCACAGCAAAGTTTTCTTTAATTAAGCACAGGTACGACTATGTGTTAAAATAACTAATATTTTATTGAAAATATCTCGCTATAGATTGCAAATTTCCACTGGTATATTCATTGACCCCTTTCATCTGCATAATGTAGTATTTTTTCCATGTTTCTACAATGTTCTCATTTTTATAAGTTAAGCTTGAACTCGAGTATCAATTAATTAGGGAAAGTTCCTAATCGAATTGCAGTAGCCACCATCTTCCTATCCTTGTGCTAGGCTTGTTTTATTTTTTTATGATATTTTTAATCTATTTATAATAGTGGGTTCGAATCAGAGTTAGAGCGCCCTCGAGGAAAGGCAGCTCTCGAAGTGGCGCTATGTAAATTTTCCTTTTTAATATCATTATTATAATAATTATGATCTGACAAATTAACACGATTTATTTCTTGGAAAACCTTGTTCAATATTTTGGTTTAGCTCATTATACACTTCACAATCTTCAATGGAATGCAATCAGGTTTCTTTTAACTACTTGCCCTTGCATTGCTGAGTCCAACTGCAAAAATTTGGGGACAAGACGCAAATAAATTTTCATGATCACATCCAAACGGCCACAGTGTACCCGCTGTTAGCTAATAATTACGATGTCAGCTTATGTATTTCCAACCATGCCAGACAGCAATCATAAATTGTTTAGTTGTAATTTTAATTTCATGTGTTTAAACGTTAAATATACAAGATTCCACGGATCCTTTGTTCTTGGGAAAGTGTTCATAATATAATATATTCGTATTATAATATTCGTATTTATAATAAGCAGCAGCTAGTATTCGCAGCCGCGCACATTGAACAAGGCACATCCACCAATTACACGCAACGCGTGTCGCGCTGCGCCGAGATAAGCTCCCTGCGGCACGCTACGCTCTCCTACTGAATTCATTACTTCATTTCGGCAGAAAGCAACTGTTGCGTCGCATAAGTATTGTGTATTTATTTTACACAGAATATAACGCACTATATGATATCCTTTGTAGTCGTAACATAATAATACCTACTTCTTCTTTCTCTTAAGTTAGGCCTGCGGTATGTTATCATTAGGACTGCCTCTCTTGAGATGTTTACTCCCAGCTATCCTTCCATATTTTTGGAGATCTTCCTAGAATACCACGGACAACGTGTATTTCATGAAATTTTACATAGGGAATACTTGTATTATCCTTCCCAGTGGCTTCCACGTGGCTTTGCCAGTGTCTTCTGCGGTTTTACCCCATTTCATAATGTCTTCTACCTTACATATTTCTTGAATACGGGAGTTTCTGAAGTGTTTTGCTTGGAATACATCTCAGAGTTTTCATTTCATTAGTTCTTAGCATATTTTTCGCTTTTATTTTATCCGCTCTAGACTCTATTCCATAAGTCTGGATTATCCTAACAAATGCTTTGTAAATTTAAACCTTACTATTTATTCTTATGTATTTTTTATTCTAGACCACATAGACATACATATTTATTGTTTGTAATATTCACTTTTGCAGAACACAGAAAATTGACATGTTTTGCGCTTACAGTGTTGATTTTTTTCATAATTACGTTGATATGGCAACATGTTACTGTCATTGAAGAATTATACATCTATATTATAAAGGGCGAATGTAACGAATTGAGACATATCCGTATTGCAATAAATTTGAATGGACCAGTTGGGATATATCCAATTTTTTGCACTAGTTATTTTGCCGTGGCCTAAACTTTTAAATAAACTTAATTCTTAAGTATGATGCAGGTAGACATCCAACTGCAAAAACCCAACACTTTTATTATACACATATATGCCATATGGTACTTTTTTGACCAGAAAGGGTTACAAACATTAGGTTAAAACCAGGCTGAAACCCTTTTTAAAAAACTCTCATATCCAATGGGAATCAACCCCGAACCCCTGGGTAGGAAGATAGGCGTCTTATCAACTAGGCCACGCAGGTTCTATCAATATTCGCGCTACCTGTCTACATGAATGCTTATAAAACAATTAAGAATACTTTTATAAAATTTTACAAAGAGTATGACAATTAATTGCATAAAGACTTGTTTTAGTAGATTTACTTCTAACAAGTAAATTTACAAAAAAATGCATTAAAATTGTAAACATTCATTTAAAGAAAGTCGAACTAAAAAAAATTAATTGATTCAATTTAAGCATTTATTTCTTTAAAACTTCATTGTACATTGTACAATATGGCGGGTTTATTGGCAAGTATCAATCTCTTCCAAATAATCATATCATTGTTTTACAAAGTTGTACATTTAGACTATTGATTGATATATAGAAAAATATCAAAATAGCAAAAACTAGCAACAAATACAAATATAACAAGGTCATCGATAGCCAGGAGAGGAAAAGGGAGATTGCAAAAGAAAGATGATGGAAAGCCCAGAAAAACATGCTGTGTCACTGAAGGGAGATTTAATATTTTTTTTATTTGTTTATTGAAGTACGTACCGAATGGTGCGAGTCTTAATTAGTCGTTAGTGGTTCCAGAGTCTCAAAACAGGTATTCTGATTTACGAAGTTATAAAAAAAAGACTGTTTACATTCCTACAATATGAAAACATTCCAAAAAATAAATACAAATACTTATTTATCTACGTTATAACGTTTTATCGAGATATACTAGTACTACGGAATGGATGAAAGTATATCAATAAGTTCAACTGAACTTTCTTGTCGTAGAACCAACAATAAGAAATAATTGAATCGCATGTTATTTTATTGAGGAAACGTTTATTTAATGTCTATATCCGACAAAATGATAGTACAATATATAGAATAGCAGATACTGATACTAATCGCATGATTAAAAGCACTAAAACAGCAATCGTTATACGGAGTGATTATATTTCTCGCCAAGAGAAAACATTTCTTTGTAATATTAGGTAACCAAAAAAATCGTACGATTTTAGGTAGAAATTCGCTACAGCGACTTGTATCTTATGACTTACAAAGCCCAAGTTTTAATGTGTAACATTTAACACTATTTGATCATTTTTGTGTAACACATGTATCAGACAGCCAGTACGTTTAGAATCGGTATGTACGTGTATCTTGTGACGTATAGAGTCCAAGTTTTAATGTGTGTAGTATTTAGCATTATTTAACATTTTATGTGTAGCACATGCATCAAACAAATTGATTGTTTTGAATTGGTATGTATGGTAAGAATATTTTATTGTGACTTACAGAGCCCAAGTTTATGTGTAGCACATGCATCAAACAATCAGTACGTTTTGAATTGGTATGTATGGTAAGAGTATTTTATTGTGACTTACAGAGCCCAAGTTTTAATGTATAGCATTTAGCACTATTTAAAATTTTATGTGTAGCATATGCATCAGACAATCGGTACGTTTTGAATTGGCATGTATCTTATTGTGACTTACATAGTCCAAGTTTTAATGTGTAGTATTTAGCATGATTTAACATTTTATGTGTAGCAGATGCATCAGACAATCGGTACGTTTTGATTTGGCATGTAGGAGTACTTTGTTGTGACTTGCAGATCCCAAGTTTTAATGTGTAGCATTTAGCACTATTTAACGTTTTACGTGTAGCAGATGCATCAA
Source organism: Odontocerum albicorne (assembly GCA_949825065.1). Taxonomy (NCBI): domain Eukaryota; kingdom Metazoa; phylum Arthropoda; class Insecta; order Trichoptera; family Odontoceridae; genus Odontocerum; species Odontocerum albicorne. The sequence goes on from OX463842.1 coordinate 29,011,740, forward strand.
TCAGACAATCGGTACGTTTTGAATCGGTATGTATCGTGTTGTGACTTACAGATTCCAAGTTTTAATGTGTAATATTTAGCATTATTTAACATTTCATGTGTAGCATATACATCAGACAATCGGTACGCTTTGAATTGGTATGTACTTGTTTTGTGATTTTAAACCCTTTTAAAATGTCAGTTAAATCTAGTGTAATTCGAGCATGTTTGCTTTATGAATATAAAACAGTTCAAAAGCTGCAGAAGCATGCCGTAAGCTGTGTATGTTATTTAGAGAATATGTGGTAAAATAACATATCGCACATAAGTGGTTTAAAACAATTATTCTGGTGATGAATCGTTTAAAGATTCACACCGTTCAGGACGACTTTGAGTTATTGGTAATGGAGATGATGAAGAATTACGTGCCGTTATTGAAAATAAATCGAAAGTAACGTGCCAAGAACTAACTGAAATGTTTCAAGCCAGTGATAAAATAATTCGTTTACATTTGCATCAAATTGGAAAATTATGGAAGCTAAGCAAAAAGGTTACTTCAGAAAATGCCAGAACAAGTTAATGAAAAAAAATGTAATTCTTGCAGAATAATGCCAGATGTACATGTGAAAACATTTGTGCATAAGGATGGACTACCTCTTTTTAAGACAAAAATTGAATGTGTTTAATTTAATTTTTAAAAACTGCACGACCTTTTTTTGGTCACCTAATAAAGTAATTGAAAATTAAGATTAGGTTTTAGACATAGTCTATGCATAATATGTGTGTGACCCTCGGTTTTTTAACAATAAAACAAGCAATGAGGAAAACATGTCAAATATCACTCAACATAGTGTCATCTTCGTCGACCATATCACATTTTAAAATGATTTACATGGACCATTTTTACTAGGTTATAAAATACGAGCGCCACATATATCGCTGATCAATTTAAGAAAATTTTGTAGTCTCGTATTTTAAAGATCGAGACCGGACTCCTTTGTATTGTATTATACTTTCGTTGTGTACGGTACAATTTGGTGGGTTTATTGTCATGTGACAATCTCTTCGAACTAATCAGAAAAATGCATGAAATAAAAACCAGAGTAGAACCCTTTTAATTTTTTTGAGTAACAATATAAATCGAACCCACAACTTATTAACTAGTCCACGAATTTTTCAAATCAGAAAAATTTAGTAAATAAACCAGCAATTAAACATAAATAACAAAGAATCAGAGAATATTAAACGAGTCACCAAGAGTGCATGATACACCAAAACTATCAAATACTTGTATTAGATATAAGTTTTGTAAACAGAATGTATAGCCACATTTGGAGAAAACTGAATTGTATTGAATTCTACTATAAACAATTGGTTTGTTAATTGGAAAGGTAAACGACATGACAGGTTTAATTATAATTAAACTCTGCGCCCAAGCACGGCCGGTATAAGCTGGATTGGGATCACAATAATCTCCCGTGCCTTTGTCATGCCACTGGGACGTGGAAGGGCGAGGGTAGAGCGAGTAGAATCCCTGAGGCACGCCGAGGGCTGACTCCCTGCCTATATTCCAAACATGGACTACAAATTAGCGTATTGTGTTTATGTAAAAAATATCGATTGTATTGTTCAGCTTACATGCAAAAATTAAACAGATGACGAGCACAAAAATGGGAATGAAAAATTAATAATTGAGTGAATTGTCATAGGGGATAAAACTATGGTTTTGTACCAGAATCCTCTGTCGATAAGGGACTCGATGAAGTGACACCGCCCGGGATCACCAAGGCCCAAAAAACCAAGGTGACACAAGTAAAAAAAAAATGTGGCAACATTTTTTAACACAATCCCAAAAAAATATTATAATAAAGGTTTTGGAATTGTCAGATAATTCTACTTATTGACTTTAAAGAAAGAAACACTACGGTTCCTGGTGAATAATATATAATCATTAATGTACAAATTAAACGATTGCATAAAAACAAAACGAAAGCTGTCACGAGGCATGAGATTATTGCAAGACAATGTGCAAAAAAAGGGTTGCATGGCCGCGCGATAACGCGCTGAACTTCCGTGCGGAACGTCGGACTCGGTTCGGACCCCGCGCTGTGCTGCTCCCCTCGAACGACACATACATTTTTTCCGCCTAGCGTTCGAAGGTACAAGGATACCTATGACTTCGGTCATATCTTATCTTTAAAAAAAATACACATTTTTTACTGTTATTCAATGCTGTTTTTTCTTGAATCACCCAGATACCAGAATTGACCCCTAGCGTATTTTTTATTTTCAAAACTAAAATCTGATTTGCGTGGAAAAACATAAAAGTGACGAAGAAGTGATCTACGCAGTGTTGCACCATTTTGAGAACAGAACTTCAGAATATTTTTTCGGTGATATTGAAAAATTAAATAACTAACGGATAACTGTATTAAAAAATAGATTTTCGTTTCATTCTTATATAATTTGGCAAGAAATTTTTGGACCATACTTCCTATAGCTTTTAACATAAATATGAAAAAGAGTTTGTAGACAGATATATCTTTATTAAACTGTTTGTATCAAATTCGTAAACCGTAAAGTTTGATCTACAGGGGTAAAACACAGATTTTTTCTGACTTGACGACAGGCTCTAGCAGTAAAAGTTATGTTAATTTTCTACTTTAACATCAACATTGAAACAATTTCGCTTTCAAATTAAAAATAATAGTATCCCTTCTAAGAACTCCATCCCAGATAGGTGGAATATGGGCGGGCAGAGAGAAAAACATTTTAATTATTGGGTGTTAATATAAGTCGTGTCCGTTTTTTTTTTTCAATTTAAAAATGAGCACCAAAAATAAAACAAAATGGTAAATGTTATACGTCATTCGAAAGAAGGGGATCTTCATGAATAATATGGTTTAAGCGGTCTTCATCAAAGTCCACTGGTCGTCCAGAATGCTCCATGTCTTTCAGGTCGAAATTACCGTCATTGAAACGCAAAAACCATCGACGAGCTGTCCTTTTATTCATAGCATATTCACCGTATACTTCGCAAATATCGCGAGCAGCTTTATTCCCTCGATTGAACGCGAACAGAAGGAGGTGTCGAAAATACTCACTTTCGTCTACTTGACATTCCATTTTGAAGGCTTGTAATCAAATGAAATAATATATGTAACGTAAACACAATATCTTGTAGAACAGAAAATTTTCTTTCGAATGACGTATAACATTTACCATTTTGTTTTACTTTTGGTGCTCATTTTTAAATTGAGAAAAAAAACGAACACAACTTATGTTAACACCTAATATTTAAAAAAAATCAAACTACTTCAAAATTTTCATTGAATGTCAATAGTTTTTAGAATTAATTATTTTTTTGTGATGACTTTGACGTCAATCAAAGTTTTCCGAAGAAATAATTCGTTAAATTATCTTCAACTGAATAATTACAAAATTACTTCGAATTTCCATGATTATCATAAAATATTGCTCGTTACTTAACGTTGTTGGATAATTTATGAAAACCCATGATAACTATTCGTAATTCAAAAGAAAATTTTATAAAATCGAACGTAAATACGAAAAATCAAATACATAAACAAAATAATTTCCAAATGTAAATAACATTATTTGATTTCAAATATTATTTCTTACTCACATTTTTCACACTAAAGATTTCGTTTGACCCTCGTTCAAAAAAAAAACTTGTCAAAACTAAAAATCCACAAAAAAAAAAACAATCCCAATAAAAATTTTAACTTTGGACTAAAATTATCAAAGGTATTTATTATTCCAGTTATTTTAGGAAAGCTCCATCCAAAATGTTTTCTAAAAAAATGGAAATTATTGCACATTTTGGAAGAAAACAACTGAGTACCAATTAAATTTACTTTTAGTATTTTTGTTCAAGTAAAAAATAATCAAATAAAAGAGTAAAACATGACACAATGCGTCTGTGTTTGAATCTCACTCTTCAAGTAAAAGGCAGTAAGGTTTCATCACTCACTCTATCACCCTATAAGTCATAAACGATTACCGCAAAGCCCTTACTGGCAAGATACACGCGATAAATTCACCATCTTAGCGATGCCATCTATTTTATTTCGCATCATGACAAAAATCGACATGTTGGAATTCAGTGGATATTCGCATATCACAGTAATTTTTAAAAAGCGCAAGTTGGTTTCTGATACGTACGTGAGTAGTTTGAAAAGTTTGGTAAATAGCAAGTAAAACACATTTTTTTGGATTTTTTTTTCAATATATGGTAGTCTCTTTTGAGGTCTACACAATTGGTTTAGCGATTTTCCATTTTTTTCCACCGCGTTTGAAAAATAAGAGTTTTGTTAAACTCTGCAAAATAGTCATTTATTGCGGCGATGACATCCTAATTTGACGAAAATTTCTCGTCCTGAGAGTATAAGGAACCAATTAGAAGCCTAATTCTTGTTTTTTTTGCTATTGCGACGGTCGATTTGTGAGACGGCGCGTTGTCCTGGTGAAATGTCACTTTTTTACGGGCCAATCTTGACCGTTTACCCTAAATTCGTCTTCCAACCAGTGAAATAATGCCGCATAATAGGTTCATGTTACTGTCTTGGCCTTTTCCAAGTAGTTGATCATGATAATTCTTGGGGAATTGTAACAGAAGTCATCAGCTTCCCAGCCGACAAAACGGTCTTCACCTGCTTCGTCGTACGTTCACCAGTTGTCCATTCTTCTGACTGCTGTTAGGATTCTGGTGTATAGTGGTGGATCCAAACTTCGTCCACAGTCACGAATCTACGCAAAAGTATTGCGATTAAACACTGCGTTGAAATGTCCTTTCGAGTGCGGTTTTGGTCACCAGTCAACAATCGCGACACTCACCGCGCAGACAGCTTTTTCATGTTCAATTTTTCGTGTAGGATATTGTGCACCAGCTCACTTGAGCTACCTACAGGCTCAGCAATCTCGCACATATGCACTCGTCGATCTTTCATTACAATATAATGGATTTTTTCAATTAGTACATATGTACTTTCATAAAACAAATAATGTGCATTTATAAAAACACGGGCAAATATAACAGAATATTAATTACTCAAGCGGAGTTTAGTGATAACGTAAATGCTTCAATTATCGAAAATAAATCACCAATTATATGCAGCTTCTCAAAATTTTCAGAGATTTAGATAATCTTGTCGAAACCGTTATGAGATCCACCAATACACAATCATCACTAAAATTAAATGGTTGTATTGAACATGGCATGAGACATGGTAATCTAAGCTCAGAGAATATAAAAATGTTAATAGAAGATCGAAAGACTATTTGAATACTTCTGAACATATTTTCAATCAATAAATCTTTTCCAACCGACCAGAAAGATGTTAATGAGGTATTAAGCGAAAACAAGACTGGATACTTTTTAATAAATCTGGGTTCCAACGGGAATTGAATCCGCATCCCTCGAGTCGGAAAGCTGGCATTTTATCAACAAGACCACGGATGACGTTCAAGCAATATTCGAAATTAAGAAAATAATATTTTTAATGATAACATAAACATTTTTACCTATCTTCTTTTAAGAATTTTAATGGATAGGAAGTGATGGAAACTTAATGGAGGTAAAGTGGAAGTACCGGTACGAAACTGAGATAGATAATTTAAAAGTTCTTCACTTAGATCTTTAATGTACTTAGGTAAGGGGCAAACAAAATAAAACATGAACTAGTCTCTTAATACCACACTCAAAGAATGGACTGACAAATATATTTATTTATTCTGCGCAGGTGAGAAACGGCTGAATAAAATGAGCGAATCGCATTTTACAAATAATGTTCTTTTTGCTGAGATTCTTCCCCCGAAACTAAAAATTGGGTAGAATCTTGGTCAGAATTTCAGCCAAACTTTTGATTTTTGGATTTGAATTGTTTAAAATGTTCATTGTGAGTTTATTTATGAAAGTTATTGGGTGACTGGTAGTGAAAAAAATCGCCAACGTAACATACATTTCAGTCCCCTCGTTCTCTTAATCGAACAAGGATGTTTTTTCCGATTACTTTTTTGTAATTAAAGTGGATTCATCAAAGTAAGTGACAGAACGGCGAGATATGATTTCATTAAAAAAGTATAAATTTATGTTGCGATAATTTTTGAGCAATTTGTTCCCCCTGAGCAGGCAGGCAACCCTCCGTAAAGCAGTTTGCAGCCGACATAATTAAACAAATGTGTCGGTGAAGCTGTTCAAATAAGGGTTAGGCTTCAGTGTCAATCCCCTACGGCAGGGTGTATCAAAGAACACTGATCGCAGTTTCTGGAACTTTTACGATAATCATAACTACATGCCACGTTTGTTACTTTTGGATTAGACTTGGTTAAGTTGTCGAGGTGTTTTCACATTGTATCGTATTCTTAAAACAAAAAAATCAATGTATTATTAATTTATTAAAGATTTCAGCATTCATTAAAAAAAATCACAATTACGGAGATTTAATGTATGAGTATTTATTAAAATATGTTCCTTTAACTAATTAAATAACAAGTTTTATATTATTCTTGAAATTTCGACCAGATGAACAAGGCATTTGTGTTAACTTAATCGCGCATGTAACGTTGATTATACCTTCATCGTGATAAGAATTAGTCTGACAAAAAGCTCTCTCCATTTTATCATCCAATTAATTTCAATAAAAAACTAAATAATGTAAAAAAATAACTGATCTTCTGAAATTGGTACAACAATTTACAGCACTGATCATAATTTATTTGTGCTTTATCACTATTTATTTGTGTAGAAACTTTATTATAAAGTACACAAATGACGAGTATACCCCAAACGACAATCTTTTCTAACTAACCAGATATGAGTAAATTGCTACAAATTAATTAAACGTTATATTCGTATAGAGTTATTTCGAAAAAAAATAAGGCTTAAACATACAGTTTTAGAAAACAAATTAAAAAAACACACTAAAACTAAGTATTTGCAAATGTTACCAATGACTGGGACCGGAGAAGGAAAATAGGGAAGGACAAGAAAATATATATTATGGAGGAACACATTTCGTCATTGAAGATAGAAATCACATTTTTTAAGTCACTGTTTGAAGCAAGTCAAAGAGAGTTAGAATATTACGGCTGCCAATTCTTCGATTTCACAATTGAAATAAACAAGTTCTGTTTTAGAAAATGGAATTTCCGATGGCTGTACAGCTCCTTCCTCTAACTCTAAAACGATACCCTCACTTACGGACGATCTTCGGTCTATTACTCCCATCTTTCCCTTTCTCCAATATTTTCCAGGTTGGCCAGCACTTTGTCCATGTCGGTCTATCCGGGTCTATCCAGCGTTGTGTTAAAATATAACTTTTGAAAAAAAAACCAGCTTGGTGGCGTTAACATACTATAAGGCCATGTTTTTTAGTAAAAAGTTTCAAAGTTTTCTGCAACCCTTTAAAAAAGATCATACAAAATGTCAGATGCGTGATCATAATTGGTTACTGCATTTAAAGCGATCAATATAAAAAGCATTTATCCCGATCAACATTTTCGCAAATTTGCAAAAAAAAACTGTACATATAAAATGCAAATATTCAACAGGTGATAGCCTCAATATTCCAAACAGGTAATTATTATGGCTTGACGATCAAACCGAGAGACGTTTTGCAATCCACTCAAGCGGAACAGAATTTAAAGTCAATGATATAATAACTTAATATTATATTTGAAAAAACCGCGATCCTGGCCGAATTAAAAAGAACATTGAAGATTAAAGGAGGAACACTAATATAATGCGTTCTCCATGTTTTGCAAAATGGGACGATTAAATCCTGTATGTTGTAAAAAAACACGCAAAGGTATTAAAAATTAAACCGAAAGAGAGCAAAAAGGTTTTATAATTAGTACTGAATTTTGTTTTTTACGCACTATTGTAATTAGAATATAAAACAAAAACTCAAGGAATTGTGCATTTCGATTAATAAATAATTGTAAATGAAACACTAAGATGGTGTATTTATGCCAAGGGTACATAAAATATAAACGAATCGGTTGATTGATTTCTTGAGTGTCTTCCAATGCTCCGATTCACTTAAAGAACGCCTCTGATTCCTCGTAACTTCTTTCAAAAAGTGTCGTTTTATGAAACTTCTTCAAGTTTGGGATTATTTAACCCTTCTACAGGGTACTCTGCAGTGTGAGCACTCCGAGAGGTCCATCAAAGACGGAATAAGTGGAGAATCGTCGTGGGCAGATGGACCGGAGAGATAATAACTCTTAGTCATGAGGAATATACCAAAAATATACCCTTCCAACGCTCCAAAGATTCCGTGTCATAGGGCTGGTTAATCCGAAACCGCGATCAAGATAATCGAACCTGTTGGATCGGTTTGCCTCAAAAGCATAGTTCATTCATTCTCTAAGACGATCCCAGAATCGTCGCGACATCTAGATGATCACAGGGTTTGACGGCTACCCAAGGGTGCATCCCTAATATAAAGTGATGTCAAGTTGTACAGCATCAGACCATTTAAAGTTTTAAATACCATAAATCTTGAAATCCACCATCTGAGGAGATCTCAACCAATGAACCTCATGAAATAATGAAAATTTACAAAGGGTCAAATTGGTTATTTGGCAAAGCTTCGACAGTCTAGGGGTTCAGTACCTTAATCAAGGAAAATATAATAAATTCATAAAACAAATACTGCATAATAAGACATTATATCAACCCTTTAGTCATGATAACGTATAACCACAAAACAAAATTATACGCGTATCCATTCAACTACAATCCAAGTTTCCTTACATATTATTTTTTCAAACTTCCAGACCATACGTGTATTTCGAAAATAGTTTTTTTTATAAATAATATACTAACGAAAAACTATCAATGGCGACAATCTTCGTAGCCTAGTTGGTAAGACGCCTGTTCTCCAGCCCGGAACCTCGATTTTTTTAAAACAATTACAGTCTGGGTTTCATTTAAGGACACTAGCACCTTGGATGGTTGGAAAATATTACCGCATGGCAATAAGTTCGCCAGGTTGTACCGTATAAAACGAAAATGTCATACGATCATTAAATCCGGTTGCCTTATCTAAATCTAATGAAATTTAATTTACGTAATTTCGTTAAATTGGGATCTTATTGGGATTGACGTTAATGACAGGATAAAAATAACACATTCTTAATTCACGACTATTACGGTACAAGCATGAATCGTTTTTCGAAAATCCTTCATTATTTATGAATTAGTTTCTAACTGACTTCAAACAAACAAATTGATTTAAAATGTCTTAACCACCCTTTAAAAGCCTTTCACATGCATCAAAAACACCTGCGTGTTGCATTAATTTAACACCCTTCCTTATTCACATGCCACAAATCATATCATTTATCGAAGGAAATAATCCGTGTTGACACCTAGTTGTAGATTTTAATTCACGCAAACACTAAAATATTTTCCGGCTTCCAAATTGTTTTTAATTAATTCTCGAACTTTGCAATTCACAAGTCAACGACTTGTTTAGCGAAAACAAGCCGTTTTTATTTATGAAGTATCCGTGGAATCTGAATTTCGCCGCCTCAGGCCCGGCCCGTGTTTGATAATAAAACACGCTTGTTGACGCATTATAATAACTAAATATGGTCCCGGTGCTCCGGTCATAACATTAAAATTGAAGCCACTTTCTTTGTCGACTTCGTTTGTGTAACGCTTAATTTCCATTATTAAGGCCCTCGGAATCAATTTTCTTCGGGGATAAAAATGTTAATTGTCAATACGTGAATTGCAATGTCTGCGATGTTTACAAATTGGTTAAATTGAATTGTTTGATTGTTGGCATAAAATAAATATAATTAAAATAACAAAAAATATCACTTTTGAGGTTCTTTTTTTGACTCTCGAATATTTATGATATAATTAAGAAATTGTCACTATAATATAACATGTTTAAAGTAATCGAATCATCGCATGAGATACCTAAAATGATTTTTTATTTTATATATTATTTATAGTTAAGGAATTAACACTGCGGAGGTTTAAAGACGTTTAGCTTCTCACTCGAGAATTTTGGATTCAGATTTCAAATATTTTCCGATCAGATTATATTGTAAACAACAAAATTGTAATACAAGACAACACATTTCATTAAAGATTTCGGTAAGACTTCCCTTTTTTCCATAAAATAATAGTTGTGCATTAGTCATAATAATCATATCGTGCGAGAATAATTTATGAAATTATTGTAACAAATACAATACGTTCTAAAAAATAAAACTCGTTAAATATTGTGAAGATACTTGAATTCACCAAAATTTAAACCCAAAAAATGTAGGTATATGCCATATTATGTGTTATAATTTAAAATTTAAAGTTATCAGTTTTCGTTTTGATTGACATTTGGCAACAGATTAAACAGTGGGTGAAATCAAAATAAAGAGGAGGGTGGTAAGTGTGCAACTCAGCCGGGTGCCGTATGTGTCCTATCGACCCGGTCATTGCACGTGCAGCCCCACTCTCCACCCTTAGTCCTCCCGCACCCTCCTCCCCGATCCCGCACCGCTTGATAATCATCAACCCCAAACTGGGTTACTGATTCAAAGAGTGCAACGCACCGTCACAATATGCATCTCAACCCTTGTTTATCTCTTTTTCAATTTGAGTTTTGTAAATTACAACCATTCGAAATTTATGAGCAACTGCTACAACTTGCGCGTGACTCAGAAATGTGAGTTCTCTGAACAATAACAGGCGCTTGGAACAGGGCAAAGACTTATTGGATTCACGAAATCTTCTAAATTGAAAGCGCTATAAGATGGATAAAATAATACTGGAAAAATCTGAAAGGATGAAAATCTTTAGAACCCTCTAGATTGTGGTACATGGAAGGATCCCTCAGTAATCATCTTACTAGAAGAACAACCAAAAGAGGGAAATACGTCTAAAAGTTGTCATCTCAGAAAAGAGTCAATATTTTCGAAGAACTGACCCCTGGGTCAAACTTGGTCTCTGAAATAATTCCCGCACACCAATAAATCACTGCAAATTTGCAGCCTATCCGTTTTTGTAACAGTTTGGTATTAAAATTAATTAATATATACTTATTTTTATAATCAAACATATAAGTAAACGTATTTAAATCTTAAGCACAGCTGCAAGTGAACGCGGGTATAAGTCAGCTGTCTCAGAACAGGCAATGACTACTAATACGGCGGATATAGCGTGAGATACAGGCAAAAGCCTAGTTTACTGGGGATACGACAAATGAAAGGCGACAAACCCAGATCCATTAAAACAATGTATGTCTAAATTAAATTACATGTTGTTTTTTCGCAAATTATGTATATTTCTTGTCATGTGTAATAATAAATAAAATAAATAGCCTTTTCATTTTGTACATAATATAGTTTTGTACAGAATGTATCAAAAATAAAATCATTCAACCCCTGAAGCTAAATAATAAACATGATAAAATGTTTCAAGTGGACTGTAGAACGATTATATGGACATTCAAAATGTTGTGGGATGATTCAGTTTCGATAAAATGAAACAGAGATTTCTCTCTCGCTCGTTTACCCCCTCTGCAATATGTATATTAATCGATCGCTCCAGTTTGTGGAGGGGGTCTATCGATCTCACTCCGGCGACACAAAAAAAGAGTTCCGTCGATCCGCTAACACAGCTTGAACTGGAGAGTCGAATAGATCTGACATCCCAACTGTAACACACACACACACACACTTTGGACTGGATTTAAAAAGATAATCGAAATACTAACAGATGTACTAAATGAGAAGAAGTGAATTAAATATAGTCATGAATTGAAAATGGAAGAGTGTTGAAGATATTTATTGTCTGATTAACTATCGAATAAATATGTTAGACATCTCTAATAAACATCAAATTTATTTTGTAAAATCTACTATCGACATTTTTCTAGATTATGAGTAAGGAACGTGAAAAACAATGTTAACTACATAAATAAAATAAATACAACGACTTCCGTGGCATTGTTGGTAAGACACCTGTCTTCCAGTCCGGAGGTTGCGGATTAGATTCCATTAGGTAGTTTTTTTCCAAGGGTATCCAGTCTGGTTCAAGTTTCTTTAAAAATCTTTCAGGTTTGGTTGTAAGAGATTGTTATATGGCAATAAAACCAACAAGTTGTTTTGTATACAAAAAAGGCATAATATTATATAATAGTCATATTTTTCATAGAATTACACAACATAAAGATGAATACATATTTTCTTCATTTCGATGAAGGAACTTGAAACCTGAGTTACGAGAAAAATATTTTTACTTGTGAAATTTACCAAGTCAATATATTGACTTTAATAATATTGTTTCGGCAAAGTGAAGCAGAACACAATTGTTTCTCGCTTCCGAAAAACAGGTTCCGAAAAACATTGCCATTGGTGAAATTGACGACGTAAATGCAATAATAATATTGTTTTTATCATTCCAAAAAGTAAAGCCAAACACATTACATAAGATATTAAAAAATAAATTTCAAGTGTACATTTAAGCATTTATTTTTCAATACGTACGAGTATAAACGCGGATTATAATGTATTTATAGCAATTCTTTAATTATACAATCCAACAAGTAAATCAGGAATCGTTACAACTAAGCCAGTTAAACAAATTAACAAGTAAAATAAAACAGTTGTGTATATTTTGTATAGCAGTATTGACAGAGAAACGTGAATTGATGAAGGCAATTATTTTTTAGACTCCAAATGATCACCAGAGTAGGTGGACTTCCAAATGTTACTGGCTGAACATTTTGACATACTTTAGAATAAGGTATTTTTTATATTCGATATTTCAAATAAAAAGAAAAGAAAATTAAAGATTCGTAGTTTGAGTCTCATATACGTACGAGTATAAATGATGTGTTCGTACACAAAGACTGCAGCTTTTGAGTTACATAACGAAAGTCAAAGTCATATAGTGTAGTTGTTCCCACGGCAGTGTAAATAATGCCGCGATGAGTCGCGACGCTATTGTATAACAAATACAATAAAGCACATTAGCATTTAAACAAATATGCAAAAAATTAACAAAAAAAATGAGGTCAAAATGAATTAAATAAATCACAACATAATAAGAATGTACAATACAACTGTTCATGTTTTAATTTTCTGTGGGCAAACTGTTGCACTTCAGTAAACACAATCTTGATAGATTAAACCCTAAGTTCCGATGGCAAAGAGATTAATATTTTAAGACGATCGGCAGGTTTAATCTGTTGCAGATTTTCGTTAGAAAAACATGTAAAATGGTAAGAGTAAAACCAGTCTAGAAGTAAATTCGCCCGGACTCAAACCTGAGGCATCGCTTGCTTAAAGTAAATGCTAACCTTGAGAACACGACCGCAAACTATACGAATATACAATGCAAAGGAGAGAAAATGACATTTTAAAGGCAGATAAAGGAAAAGAGTAGTTAAAGCAATTACCAAGGTTCTGAAAAAATTGAGTCAATGGATGAGCAGATGTATGTATGTAAAAAAAGCAAACAATGTATTCCGAGATTAAAAAAACCCGGTGCTTTATTTCCTGCCTACCCATATAGGGAAAGAGCGTGATGGTATGTATCAATTAAAATGATAAGGATATAACTTTTTTACATTTTTACAGGCTCAAGAATAGTTTTGTATAATTGTATCATATAAAACAGCTTTTATGCAGAATCAAGTTCAGATGGTATAAGGTCCGAAAGTAAACCAGTCCACGGATTATCAGGAAGCTAACTTGGGATGCCAGAATGTTCACAAGCACACTACCCAACAAACCCTTAACGCTAAAGATGGTAACTTTTTGTGTGGCAAAAATAATATGTATAACATTTTAAGGTGTTATATCATACCTTAAAATTTCATAGTAAACTTTCAAGTTAGACAAGTAATATATATATATATATCAGATGTACTAAGCGTATTTCCTTACCATTTAAAAAAAATGAGCAGTAACTTAACTTGCGACGCTACAAAGCTGTGAAAGCAATGTTTAATTATTACTTTATATTCAGAAGCTTTTATATCGCTTGTAAACTAACCAGTTGAATAAAGTAAAATCAAGAGTATTTTTTTAGTTTGAAAAAGGTGTAACGAGACTTGAAGCGGATTCACGGCAATTTAACGGGCGGCACCAGGCATTGGAGAAGAAATCTCTCTATAAACAGAAAAAAAGGTGAGTTAAAAAATAGGTACTTAAAATAACACCCAATAAAAGTGCATCGGATAGCAGCAGGTGATTCAGCCAAACTACAAATAATAATCAATTATCCACAGTTTTATTTTTTCCTCTATCTCTGGGGTACCAGAACAAGAAATAATTGGCGTTGCCGACGCAGTAGGCAGCTGAGTCCAGGAAACGACGAGGGCTGTAATGAGAAATCAACGAGAAACGGTACGAGGACAAAGGACGTTTCTGCGCAGAAACGGTTTTGCGAAGAGAAGGTTTTTCGAAGTGCATTTCTTCGTGTGATATCTAATATTAAGATACGAACTAATCAATTCTTCGCTTTATGTGGTGAGGTGTAAATAACTTACCACATTGTATATAACTGTCGAATATACACAGTGGTTGAAGGTTTGAGGGAGCCACAAATTTTATCATAATTTGTGATACATTTAGTTGATAGCTTTACTTCTTAAATATGTCGGCAACAAACGAGATAAGAAAATGATTAATACAAATCTAAAACACGATGTTCAAAGATTTTCGTTAAATAAATTCATTTTTGTTTAATGTTTGACAAACCCCGTGATTACTATGGATTCGGCTAAAACAAAATAAATTAAATCATTCATAATTACTTTAAATATCTTCTCAGACTTTTTAATATACCATATAATAAATACGCTGTTAGTGTCGCAGGATATTTCAGAAAATTTTCCATTTGTACGTTTAATAGGACACATCTATAAGAGATGGTCTAGGGCCAAGACTATGGTATAAGGAAGTAATATAATAGTAATTAAATAAATGTTCAATTTCTTAAAGATAGATTTTTCTTTACAAAATCCACCCTCCCACCCCTACGAAAAATTCCTGGATCCGTCTGTGGCACGCGGAGTGTCCAATACTCAAAAAATTGGAACCTCAGTGCATAAAGGTCGCCGACCGCTGATCTAGGTCTTAAATTAGCAAAATATTCCTGAAAATAAATTTAAGAAAAATCTTCGCTCCTTATAAAAATGATAAAATAGCATAAAGTGCACTTCATCAAGTCGCAGAATTATATTATCACTCTTAGTGAAGAAAATTTTAGCGAAGAACCATCCCATGCGCAAATATGTCATGCGAAGGGCTGTCAGAAACGGTCTAATAAAAACGTTCCATAGCACGAGAGGAGACTAATTATGATAGAGAAGGTAGAAGTGAGGAGTGAGAGCGGAGCGGAGCGGATGGGTGGAGACGACAGGACGTACAGTAGCTGCATGAGTTTCCGCGTCGGTGAACTGCTCACAATGGCATCGAGACCGATCGGACCAGTGAGAATCGCCACTTGATGCAATACGAAGTGCAACTGACCGTAAGCCGTCTAATGCTTCTGCATCTTGTACATTTAATATGTTTCTGATCACTTGAGATTATTTTTAAATATTTGTGCTTTTCATAATTAATATACACTGCCTGTCAGAAAATTTTCAGGATCTGTAGATGTAAGGCAAAAGAGTTATTGAGCCAATAAAAGCTGTATCGTTCGGAAGTAGAACTGTATTAGAATGAAAGTTTAAGCTATTAAAGCTAGCCCATTAGAAGTAAAGATAATAAACACTAGACAATAAACATTTATGGATAGCAAATTAAGCTCTTGAATGTACTTGCTACTAAAACATAATTAAAAAATAAACATAAAGCATAAAAGCAGCTTTCTAAACTACTTAACCCATTTATTGAGCTACCTTCAGATTCACCATGGGCAAAACAAAGCGAAGACATTGTTTACCCTACCAAAACACAGACCAATAGCAAATATAAAGTCCAATTATTTCATAATTAGACATTTGCAAAAACAATTATCTAATGAACAAGACATATTTCAAATCACTTAAAAAAGAACAGGACATTCGATTCCCTACTTTACTCAAATGAGAATACGGTAAAAGCTTTACAGTTTGATAACAATAAATATGAATTAAAATGTTAAGAAATAAACTCATCACATCATTCCCATTAAGTCATGCCCCCTATTAGGGTAGACAGACAGAACAGATATCCACTTTATTATATCTTAATACACATATTTCGCTTCTGCCACGTCTATACACGTCTTCATATATACTCCCCAGTTATAAAAGGTTTTCAATTGCTCTTCTCTTAGAATTTGATTGATTTGGTTGTGCTACGATCTTTTCAAACTTCTCATGTCTTCTATACTACCTTTAAAGTTTAAATGTAATTTGTTTACTACATGTATAGCTTATTTGTAATTTAGACATAAACTCTTTTAGCCATAATCAGACGTTTCGTATATTTCCTTAAGGCAGGTTTTTAACGTTATTTCATTATTTTTGTAATACAACGAAACAAATTGAAACACGCCAGACAGCTGACGTTCGGCAATATATTCCTTGCACCTCCTAGTTTCCAATCATTTTGCGCAACGAATGTGCATATTGCATTTCTCGTAAAATTAATAGCATCGTTTTATTATCATTTTATCGTTAGATATACGACTATATTTCACCATATGTTATTAATCTTACATTAGATTGAGGTCGGTGTTTTTCTACATAACTATGAAATAATTATAAACTAACAAAGTTAATCTGAGATGTTAAGTTACTTTTTCGTGGTGAATAATATTTTGATTTAAAGAAAAGGATATAATTATAGGAAGATTTTAAAATTATTATGATGAATATTTTTAATGTTTAACGAAGTGCCTTAAAATATCTTACCATGTCTATATATGATTTGGAATATTAAGTAAAATGAAGAAAGCATTCTGAGATGACTTAGGTATTTATGGGAGATAGGATGAAGAAAGAATAACAAAACAAATATACAGTGCAAATGCGAGTAGAAGACTTGTTAAAGGAATACCAAGGAAAGTATGATTGAATCAAGTGAATCGTATTCTGAAAGAATGGAACTTACAGTCAGAAAAATTGAATGAGTTACATGAGAATGTGTATGGATTTAGCAGAACCGAAAGATGCGTGTCGTGAAAGGAACGTTTGGTGCTCTGTCCTCTTTGCCTACCCCGATAAGAAAACGGCGACATGGTTAGTATGTATATGTAAAAAAATAAACTCGTATGTGGTTGATTGTCAAGTCAACATAAAAATACGATTATGTACAATAGGATTTACAAATGATACTGACTCACAATGGTTAGGTTAGTTCATCGCATGTAAATCAAACTCAAATCAATAAATACAAGAAATAAAGAAAACTTGGAACCACGATATTACACTTTATAGCTTAAACAACATAAATAATTTTTGCATTATAAATGTAAAAATTCCGTTGATTCTAAAATAGGCGCCACAGTTTAACAATACTTATCGAAACACGCAATATGAAACTGGAAACGGGATACAGAATATCGCGAAAGAAGAGTCGCCCCGCCCGCGATGGTGACGATAATCCAATCATAATCAAACCGGCCACGGAGACATGTGGTAGACACCCGCATGCAGCACGATGGTATTCAAAGGATGTTTCGAGGGCAAAATTTAATAAATTAAGTTGATTTGGTTAATGAATAAAGTAATTAATTCCTTAGCATATTTAGTTCACTCCGCGACCTAGTTGGTAAAATGCTTGACTTCCACCCCGAGGGTTCCGGGTTCGACACCCGATGGTACCCAAAAAAAGGTCCCATTCTGGTAAAAGAGTAACGATACTCGCACGTACCGAATACGTGTGCGATTGTTGTTACCTATCCATGCGGGGTATTAATGTCAACACGTGCAATAACGAATCACGAGTTCTATGTATACTCCAGTGGTTTTAAACCCGAAAGCTCGATTACTGGTACCGAAGACAATATTGTCTCCCAGCCACGCTGTTCAATATGTCCGAAACACTAATTTGGATATGTTGAAGAGGCATACGAAAGAAAAATAAATCTACTCCGAATATTCTTTACCCATGACTTATTCGTTCCTATGTACTCGTATTTCTTGCCCTAGATAATTTCCAATTGAATCAATCAAAGGATCTCGTATTTGAGGTCTCGCTTTAGATTATAATATGGTCACTAGTTTTACTTATTGATGAACGGAAGTTTACGAGATATAGGGACTTTTTGAGAACAAATTAATTTCTTCACAAATTTTATAAGAGTGTAAATATGATAACGTAGAAATGAAAAACCAATTACAGGAGCCGATTAAATGCGTACTCTTAAAATAATGCGTGGTGTGTCGATGTACGACAGAATAAGAAATGTAACGTATCAACCAACAATTCCCGGGACTAGCCAACAGATGGCGCCTCTAATAACAAATCCATTCTCAGTTGGAACCAGCCTTTAGAAGTTACGTGTCAAACTTTCATGACATTCCGACATTGTGTCATTGAGTTACAGTGGTTTTAGTGACACTACTTTTGCTATTTTCAAAACAATGGAAAAAAACGAATTTCGTGTGTTGATAAAACATTGCTTTTTAATGGGAAAAAATACCGTTCAAACTCAGCGATGGCTTGAAAAGTGTTATCCGGGCACTGTTCCGTCGAAAACAACCATATGTCGGTGGTATGCTGATTTCAAACGCGGTCGTACAGACACAAATGATGCTGAACACTCTGGTCGTCCAAATGAGGCTGTTACACCAGAAAATATAAAAAAAAACCCTCAAAATCGTGATGGAAAATCGCAAAGCTAAGTTGCGTGAGATAGCTGACATCCTGAAGATATCATTTGGTAGTGTTTACACTATTTTGCATGAACAGTTGGTCATGAAAAAGCTTTTTTCGAAATGGGTGCCACGTTTGCTCACAATGGAACAGAAACAACAACACATCGATGATTCAGAGCGCTGTTTGTCACTGTTTACGCTAAATAAACAGCAGTTTTTGCGTCGGTATGTGACAATGGATGAAACTTGGATCCGCCACTATACTCCGGAATCAAATCGGCAGTCAGCTGAGTGGAGAGCAGCCGGTGAAAGTCGTCCGAAGCGACCAAAAACTCAACAGTCGGCCAGGAAGGTTATGGCCTTCGTATTTTGGGATACGCATGGTATAATATTCATCGACCACCTTGAAAAGGGAAAAACCATCAATAGCGAATATTACATAGCGTTATTGGAGCGTTAGAAGGCAGAAATTGCAAAAAAACGGCCCCATATGAAGAAGAAAAAAGTTCTCTTTCATCAGGACAATGCACCGTGTCACAAGTCGATGATAACGATGGCCAAATTGCATGAGTTGAACTTCGAATTGCTTCCGCACCCACCGTATTCTCCAGGTTTGGCCCTCAGCGACTATTGGCTGTTCGCAAACCTCAAAAAGATGCTCCAGGGAAAGAAATTTGGCTCCAATGAAGAAGTGATTGCCGAAACTAACGCATATTTTGAAACCAAAGATAAATCGTTCTACACGGCTGGCATAGAAAAGTTAGGAAAGCGTTGGAATGAATGTATTACTCTTGAAGGAGACTGTTGATGAATAAAGAAGAATTTTGGCAAACAAATGTTGTTTTAGTAGTTAGTCCCTCGACTTATTGATCGATGTGTTAATTAATAAGCCAGAATGTGCCCTAAAAATAATGTCTTAGGTAGGGTGAAATAAAGCACGCTGAGATGGTTTAGACATGTTGAACGGATGGGAGAGGAAACTAACTAAACAAATTTACAATACAAATATAACTGGAAGTCGTGATAGAGAACGACTGAGATAAGTATGGGTGGACCAAGTGATTGAGATTTTGAAAAAAAATTGTAGGGAGGCGAAGGATCGATCTGATCCTTCACTCCCTACACTTTCCCGCTGGAACCCAGATTTTTTAAAATAGGATTCCAGTCTGGTTAACACTTAGGGCCTATAAAAACATCTTTCTGGTTGGTTGGATTAGATTGCCACATGGCAATAAACTCGCCAGGTTAAAAAAAAAACAAGGATGTAGTATGTCGTGATATGAAAGTCTGGCTTTCTGTCCTCTCTGCCTATCTCAACCGGGTGTATGGCATTTTAAATTATTTAAAATAACTTAGTCATCATATATTTTATGTAAAAAAAAATAATGAAACGTTTTCGTATTGTAGAAAAGTTCATATATAAAAACGAAATACTTGTTTGGTATGAAAATAACAGCAAGTACGAATAAATAATAGAAAAAGAAAGAACTAAAAAGGACACGACTTAATTAAGATAAGGATAAAAAGAAACAAGAAGTAACAAATGTTGTAGTTAACATGTGTTCGAAAGGAATATGTGAACAATTAAAAAAGTTTACCGATCGAACAATACGCGTGAATGGGTGGGAAGACCAAAAAGGAAAAATAACAAAACGGAAAAATATATACTATCAAAATTATGTTCTACTTAAATAGAATGTATCCAAATATTTAATCACGCCGTGTTGCACGCGGAGAAGGCGGAGAGAATATATATCTATACTTTTATATCCAACTACACGACTTTCGCCTCCTCCACATTCAAACATCTCTTAACCCACAACCTTCTATTATTCACTTTACCTTCTTTCAAAATCTGGTCGACTTGATCCAGCCATGTTTTCCTCGATCTACCTCTTCCACGCACATCTTGCACCCCTGACTTGTATAATCGCTTATTCATTCTTTTGTCGTTCATTATCTTCACGACCATCTTAGCACTCCTTTCTTCATCTTACTTAACCGATTTTAACCATGCATTAATTTCTGATATCTTCATTCCCCCTTCTTTCATATTGAAATTTCATATTTTTTTCTTAATATACTCATCTCCACAGTTTCAATCTTAATTTTATCCTTCATTTCCCTTCTTTAAATGTATCAGAAAGCGAATTGAATATATTTGATTAACATAATAGTTGAATATTCCTAGCGAATTAATAAATTATGTCAAGTTAATTGCACTCACTTAACATATGCATTCTTTATTATGGCATTTACAAAAAATGCCAATCTTTCAAATTACACAAAATGAGCTGACAATAATGTTAATAATGAACGAAACAAAAATCCTGACAAGAAACTACTCTCAAGTCTTTATCAATATATGTAATTACCTTACAAAATTACACGGTAACAGTTGACTCTCGGGAATAAAGAAAAAATGAAGGAAGCAAGTTTTTATGAATAAAATTAATCGTTAACGGAGCATGTACCTACTCGTACGTGCGCAGACTATCTTGTTAACCAGTTTTTTTTGGTACCGGTTACAATCAATTTTGTAGAGATGACAATGGTAACATGCCCATTCAGGTTCCTGAGAAAGATGCAATTTTCTCTCCAAATATCAAGGGATATCAAACAATTAAAGATAATAAAGAATGAATAAAAGTTGAATTGGGATGAACTGTACGTTAAGTGAATTGAGTAGATGCTTACAGTTGGAACATACTTTAAAACGACAGTTTATTTATAAATCATCGATATGGCCAAAGTCATAGGTATCCTTATACCTACGAATACTAGACATGGGATAGTAGCACAGCACGATGCTCGAACCGGTGACTTTCAGCACAGAAGTTCTGTGCGTTACCGCAGGTCATGCATGCACCATTTATCTATTGAATTAGTATTCATACATACTATAGAATTCCATTTTTAAAATGTAAAAAAAATTTACACGAAAAACTTGAAAATAAATTGCGATCGAAGAATGATTTCAATCCATGAAAACTTCTTAAAATGTACTTGAATAATTTTAGTGTATAAACTAGTTTAAAGAAGCACTCTTGAAAAATGGTTTTATTTAGCGAAATAGGCTTGTTAATTGACTGAGTTTATAGTACAGGCCTATCACGTACATTTCGGAGAAAAATGCAAAGATAAACATTCAATTTTTTTAGCATTACATTCAACATGTGCCCCAGGGCCGAGAGGGTTGGAAACAGGTGGTGCGCCAACTTTGAGACATTCAGACGACCACGATGCATTGAGCACGCGATGAAGATTCAGATCAATATGAAGATAAATATTTCATGTACGAAATTACCAACGACTTTAAAAAATAAGCTATAGCAGCGAAGTCATGGTAATACATGTATATCCTCTTATTATTGTAAGATTATTGAAAGTAGCTTTGAAACGAATACATGGAGTGACAATGCATGACAGAATACGGACTGAAGTGATTAGGGATGAATGTAAACTTAATGTGTTGAGTAAGATCACGAAGAGCACGCTGCGATGGTTTGAGTAACGAATGCATAAAGTAAGACTAACAAAACAGATATATTGTACTAATGTAAGTGAAAGCCGCGTGAGTGGAAGACCAAGAAAAGTAAGTTTGGATAAAGTCAATTATATTCTGAAAGGAATCGTAGAAAGTCAGAGAAATCGTAAAAGTTGTATGGATGTAGAAGAGGCTAAGGATATGTATCGAGATAGGAAATTCTGGCGCTCTATCCTCTCTGCTGCCCCGACCGGAAAATGGCATTATGGAATGTATGTATTTTCATTATTATGACGAAGTTCTCTTTTCTAAAGGTGGTTTTGTTCTATTTTGAAGTGTCGGGTAACTAGTATTATATTAATCCGCTAAGTTTTATAAAATAAATGTGTATGAGCAAGCTAAAGATAAAGAGATATCTTCCTTATGAAAAGGTGTTGTAAATTTATCAATTTAACAAGCCGATTAAAATACGAGAAGGTACGTCCTTAATTGTGATGCCGCCCCTTCATACTCGTATCTCGTCGAAAATGTTTAACGGCGTTTCGATCACGGACTCGTGTTACAATCAGCTGAGATTGTCTTTTGACTTACCTAGTTCAACCGTTCATCATTTTCAGGTATTTTGTTGTATATGCAATTCCAATTTCCATTCATAAATATTTCCTGTTTTATAAGTAAATTTATTAAATAAAACGTTCCTTTTCACATTATACTCGTATCTACAACGAAAGAATAATTAATCCTCAGTTTAGCTAACACCTACGTATTGATCATAAATTCAATTTTATGTTAAAATAATAAAGATTCGCCGACAAAATTAATTCAAAATGAAAATCAGAGGAAATCAGAAAATAAATTGAGTGAATATAATTAACATACTTGGCAGGATATATTATGCAAAATTAATCAATATTTGTTTTGCTTTAGATGAAAGATTTTTAATTAAAGTTGTTATTAAATTCTAAGAACTTTTCAAATAAACTGATTAGTTATACTAGAATACTGTATCGTTATACATCAATATTTGTATTGAATATTAAAATTTATAAATTATTTGTATTACAGTGGGATTTGTGTTAAGTCGACCGACAATGAATTACCTGCGATTTTTTAAGATGAAAGTTTGAAACGTCGATTAATACTAAATAAAAAAAATATTTAAAAAAGGCAAGACATTTTCCAATGATTTCAAGATAATTCATATTTTTTACTACCTACAATATAATCTTGACAATTAAAGGCGTTTCCGTGGAATGACGAACCGTTCAGTACAAGTGTATATTAATGCAATAAAACTTCCATTTTGTGGATGTAAAGAACCACTGCACCAGGCAAGGCCTGTGACGAAGTGGTTCCTTTCTTCAATCATTAACATAAAAACTAAAAGCAAAACTCAGCTGAAATATTCTCATCGTCATACATACTAAAATTCAAAACAGATTTTTTTATAAGGTTTACATAATTTACTCTACATAAGATAAACAGTCCATATCACTCGTCTCACTAGGCTTATTTCATTTTCTGAGATAGTTGACTTACACACGTGAAATTTACATATTAACAAACACACATACTTGTACACGAGCTGCAGCCGCTCGTGAGTTTTGAAAACTTTCAACAGTGACTGTCCCTGCGCTGCGGTCCAACAAATATACGAGTGTACCGCGGCCCATAGATTTGTGTCAACAATTCAAATAAAGTATTTTCATCTTGTTATGAAACGTCAAAAAGCAGATCCACGATGTACCAAAATCAATCTGTCCCGCAGGTGGATTATTGATATTAATTATTGTACTGTATTTTCCTTTGGTTGCAAATAGTATAACCTAGCGAGTATATTGCCGTGTGGCGCCAACGACAAAGTTATTTAGAGGAGTCTTAGGTGAAAACCATACTGAAATCATTTAAAAAAAATGGGTAGCAACGGAAATCGAACCCGCAACCCCCTGGTTCGAAGACAGACGTCTTATGAACTAGACCACATATGTCGTTATTTATCAATTGTCTTCCTTATGACGGAACCCGAGACTATATTTCAACGTATTGGAATTTTTGTTCCATTTATACCATATATGACATTGTGATAATTCGGATGGACTGGATAAGAAATTCAAGATATTTCCAAGGTGCATCCATAACCGATAAAGTGAGAGAAAACTGATCGACATGGTTTAAAGTTTAAACGTTTAGGCACACTTCCAAGATAACTGGGTAGTATATTATTAAAATGATAATAGAGACAAAAGAAAGCAAGAGAAAAATAAGACAGTAAAAAGAAAATATGAATTAACTGTTTTTACACATATGAGGATATCCATTGTCTTGTATACGAGTATACTCGTATATCACTCGGGAGCAAGAATATCATATAGCTGACCCACTTGACGGAATGGATCGATTGTGATGATGAAAAATATGACATACACAATCGCTCAATTATCCTACGATATACAGCTAAGTATGGGTAGCTTAGCGCCTTTTGGACTTCTTGGGAAAATAAATCGTTATAACCTTTTGGTCTATTTCGTGATCGAATCATAAACTAGACCTGTTTGGTAAAACGTTTTTTTTGTTTTATATTATATTACCGTGACAACCTCCGTGGCCTAGTTAGTAAGACGCCTGTCTTCTAGCCCAGGAGTTGCGGGTTAAATTCTCGTTGGAGCACATTTTTTTCAAGTGTTTCAATCTGGTTGTTACTAACGGTCTATCTAACATATTTCTGGCTGATTAGAAGAGACTGTCAAATGACATTATGTCTGCCAGGTGGTGGTGGTACTGTTTAAAACAAAAAATTAAAACAAAACAACTATATTTAAGAGTACTGAAGTAAAAACCAGAATATATTTTTTTTAAAGTACGGTACCAAGGGGAATCGAACCCGCAACCCTTGAGATAGAAGAAAGGTGTCATATCAACTAGCGAAGGTCGTGTTTTGTTGTGCTGTCGAAA
Source organism: Odontocerum albicorne (assembly GCA_949825065.1). NCBI lineage: Eukaryota > Metazoa > Arthropoda > Insecta > Trichoptera > Odontoceridae > Odontocerum > Odontocerum albicorne. The sequence continues at coordinate 29,036,957 of OX463842.1, forward strand.
ATAAGCGTCAACTCAAGAGAAATGTTATTTTTTATCACACAATAAAGAAAAACATGATGATCTCACTTAATTACATTTGGATTGGGATCCGGATACAACACATTTAAAAAACTAATCTTTGTTAAGATGAAAAGTGATGAACCAAATATTGGTATAAAAATAATACTATTTATTTACGATAATACACTAGAAATGATGTGAAGAAAGGCAAAACATCAATGAAGATTGCTAATCAAGTTATCCATTGCTACTTTTCCATCACAATATGCATAATATTTTCTTCAAAACACTCACAGACAACAGATCAGAATGATTCTTAATGAAAAATAGACAGTATGCATCATTACAAATAATGAAGATAATTTGAAGAAATTAATATCTAACGACAAAAATACCACATAAACAAACCTTCTTGATATAAAAAAAATCTGTAATATTAAAAAAAAATACTTAGATAAAATCTCAGGGCATGGGCATCATTCGAGTTCCAATACGCATACGCGTCTCCGATATGAAACCGGTTTTTCAATAAAAGTTAACTGCAATCTTGCACATGTGTAATAATAAATATCGTGCTTGTACTTTGTGTAGGGATTTAGAACCTGCGGTTGCGAAAATGTATAGAAAAATATTTGTTTTCTTCACTATTCACACATTTCTTATTTGCAAGATGGAGTAACACGAAAAATGTCCGAGGCGTTTAAAAAACTTGGTCCGATATTTGAAACATCATTAGACTATTTCGCAGGCATTGTTAGATTATGTCAATGTATTTTATTATAAGCCATTAATTCACGTTCGCCAATTAGAAGTTACACGTTGCTCTCATAATCCAAGTTTACTTGGATTATGCATCATACATCCAGTTTACTTGCATGATAATGTCGTTAAACTGCAACAACGCCAATAACAACAAATTAAAAAAAACTGCCAATCGTAGTTTTCTTGGTGATGAATTCGTTATCTAGTATTATACGGTTTTTCAAAATAAAATTCTAATAAATCGTATTTTTTTCAAATTTATTTATCGATATGCGTAAATTCATATTTACACCAACTGTTTTGGGTTAAATATTGCTAAACAGTTTACATAGTCTTATTATAATACATAATTTATTGTGCGTCATCGCCCAGCACCCATAAAACGAGCAGTTAAAATATCGGACAACGTAAAATATTGGTGTATCATAATGCGGTTCAATAAAATAATAATCTAGGTTTGAATAAGCTAATTAACAGCCTGTAAAAGGTTGAAAACCGCTTTAATCTAGTCATTGCACATGCAATAAAACAAGGGTCATTGAGATGAGCCAGCAACCATGGTCTGGCGATGAGACATTTAATTTCTGAACATTATTGCGTTTCCTCATTAGAATTACTCTCCTAATAGAGACGCGGAAGGAATAATTGGCATAGCATGCGGCATTCATTTGTATGATTGCTGTCCAATAACAACTCAACGCAGACCAATATATAGTAGTAACAGAAAATTCACAAATAAAGAATTTTGATGTAACTTTTTTCTAGATAATATTAATATTTTTCTTAACGTTTAATTAAGTTTTGAGATATCAAATGTTTTTTTTTTCAAAGTGATTTATTATACAATAATATGTAAAATTATTAGTCCAAAATATTACAAATTAGAATAAAACTCTTGAGGTAAGTCTTCCCTTTTTTGTACAATATTAAAGAAAATTGCATAAACAAAATATCAGCTTACTTTATGACAGCTGCTGTCAATTTGTCCAAGAAAAAGGAGAAGGTACGCACCTGTAAAAAGACAATACACTTTGTAAACCGTTTGCAACCTCAACATTAACATAATCGTACATATACAGTAATATCTAATTACACAAAGAAAGAAAGAAAAAAACATCAAATTGAAAGAAAACTTAAGAGTTAATAAGCTTTTCATAACAAGAAATTATGAATAATTACTTGCATTTTGCATTAATCTTATTTCGAATGATTTAAACAATAACCGATCTCGAAAGATTTTCTCCCTTAGCTCAACGTTATGTATATGATATGAAATATGTCATTTATCTTAATAAATACAGATTTTAAATTTCATTTTCTCAATAGATGCAAGTCTTCTAGATAATTATTTTTTACAATCTTGTTGTTTTTGTATTGTGAATATAATGTATAATATAATAAGGCTGGATCTTATAAAGTTCTTTTGAAGTGATAATAAACAGACAAAATAATTGTTTTTGAGAAAACTACTTAGATTGATAAACTATCCAGGAAAAGTTAACGGAATTCGATGACAATATAACAGCACATTAAAATATGTTATTGTTAAAACTTTCAATTATATCTACATAAAATTATAATCAGTTATTTTCACACTGCGGATTAAACTTAAATTGCCACTACAATTTTATTTAGATTCTTAGGTCGAGCAGAGAAATTTATAAGGCTTTGTCTAGGATATATTGTTTTATTTTTAATGACATTTTTATTCCATAAAAGTGACGATAAAAATATGTTTATTTTTATTTATTTTAATACTTTATTGCACATTGTACAAAACAGCGAGTTTATTAACACGTAGCAATCTCTTTCAACAGATTCGATTGTGTTTACGTACTGTTTTGTGCCCGTCAACTGTAAGGTAAATGTCTCCTTAAGATTTTATGTAGTACTATTTGTCAACTTTATTGTTCAGAATAAAATTTCCAAGCTGGAAATTGACGAAGAACACAACATAGATTTAAGTAAGGTAAATGTCTCCTTAAGATTTTATGTAGTACTATTTGTCAACTTTATTGTTCAGAATAAAATTTCCAAGCTGGAAATTGACGAAGAACACAACATAGATTTAAGTAAGGTAAATGTCTCCTTAAGATTTTATGTAGTACTATTTGTCAACTTTATTGTTCAGAATAAAATTTCCAAGCTGGAAATTGACGAAGAACACAACATAGATTTAATTTGCTTTTTTTCGATCATGAGGACGATCCTCGACGAATTTTGAGGGCTGCCGAAATTTGTATTGCCCGATTAAAATTTTCGAAACCAACATTAACATATGTTTACTGTTAACACTTCTCCGTAAACCTCGTTAATGGTTTTAGTGGCATTGCTAACATCAAGACCTTATTGAAAAAATAAGTATATGTGTGATGCGTCTGTCAGTTCGGGATAGGACTTTGACTCTTAACAATAAAATAAAATTGATTGCAAAAAAATAGAGTTAACTAAGACTATTACAAAAAACACTTAGGTACATGTTTTTTACCCATCAGTGTATAGGTACAAATTGAACTCAAACAACAAACAGTACGTAAAAATAATAGATTTCTTTCCGGTCCCCATAATACAATATGTAAGTAACCAAGCTGTTTAATGTCGTCTTCTACACAAAACGCAGATAGTTCATTATAATCATACAACATAGAAAAAAACGTGGTTGTGTCAAAATTGAAACGAAATTTGTAATTGAAGAGAGTTGACAAAAGGATCGTGTCGAATGAAACGAGGACATTCCCACGCTGTTAAGTGGGCGAGGCACATAGAAAGCGTAGCGAGCGGCAGAGTGGTTCGCAGAAGCGTGTGTCAGCATAACCCTCCCTGACGCTGAGGAGTGGGGTTTCACCCCATCTGCAGCAGCTTGCTAGCTTTGGAACGTGTGGGTAAATAACACTCGGACCGGATTGCATACCCCTCGTTTTTGTAAATTCATTTAGGAAGTTACAAGTGTCTGTTCTTACTTAACGAGTTAAACCAAGATTAATTTACAACAGATTTGTTTTTGTTTTGTTTTGCAAGACCTAGAAAAAAATGACAGCGATTCTTGAAAAAGGCACGTTTGCATAACAAGGTGTGTAGACGTGACAGGAGCGAAAAAAATATTCCAGGATAGCAAAAAAAAGAGATTGATGTGCTTTGCTTACTAAAATAGGCATGATGGTGACCTCCGTGGGCTAGTTGATAAGATACCTGTCTTTCGATCCGAGGATTATGGAGTCGCATTGGAACCAGTTTTAATTCAAAAAGGGTTAGTTTGTTTTTCACTTAAGGCTTCTTTAACGTCATTCCGGTTGATTAGAAGATATTGTTACGTGGCAATACACCGACCAGGTTGTAATGTATACAATGAAGTTGTAATACAGTTATAATATTAATAAGAAGAAGTGATATATACGTCGAAGGGTTAAAAAAATCAGCATTTGTGTTGAAAATATATTTGACTTATTTTAAATATGACATACTCGTACATATTATACGCATCCAAAAGATAATATCAAACAAGGGTATAACTAAACAGAGTAATGAAGTATCTAAATAATTAACTAGTATAATTTATTAAATATTATTTTTGAAAATACATTATTTTATATCATTCGAAAATACTTGAAGAGACATTCAATGCCCAAGATAAAAGAAAAATCTCGACAAAAAAAAAACAATTTACCGGGATAACTTCTCTACGGTTAACAAGAATAACTGATGACACCCTCCGTGGCCTAGGTGGAACCTTCTAACTAATAGATTGCGTTTTCAATTTCTATTGAACCTAGATTTTTTCTATAAAAAAGGATTTTAGCTTTGTTATCATTCAAGGTTTTCTTTAATATCTTTCTCATTTTTTCGAAGAAGTTGCCACGTGACAATAAGCCCGCCAGGTTGTATAACGTAAGTGTAACACAATACAACAACCGAAAACATTGAAAGAAGACTCGTTAATAACACGCATCATCGTATTTTATGCAACACTGACCACGAACGAAATCGAATGCACAAAATATGATAAAAAATACACTGCAAAAAAAAAAAGGAAAAATTCTCGCCTAGTTCTGTAGTAGTTTTTGTTTAACCTTAGCGGACGCGATGCAGAAACGGACGGATCTTACCAAGAGCAACGGAGTGATGCGAGTTTTTTGGTACGTCTAGCATCAAACAATAAAGCAACGTTAATTATACAAGCCCAATCTAAATCGTAGATCCAGCTAAGTCTGATCTGTCTGACCTTGGGACGGACAGTTATCTGAGGCGAATTAGCCCGGGGCAACAATTAGAGCTGGAGAATTAGACGAGGCTCCAAGAATTGGTTCAGTTCGTTTGGAATGTTGCATTAATGTTAAATCACTTATATACTTATATATTGTACTATACCTCTTTTGTATACCATCCTATCTACCTAGTTTATTGCCTTATGGAAATTTCTTTCGACCTACAATGTGTTAAAATAGGAAACGATAGGCAATCATTCGTAATCAAGTATGTTTACTAGCCATTCTGTGAATGGAAAACGCGCGCGTGTGTGTGTGCATTGGTTTGTGTAAGCTGTTGTACTTCAACAATCATACAGTCTCGAAACATTTAACCCAAAGTTCCGATGGCACTGAGATTAAACTTCTAAGACGATCAGCAGATTTAATATACTGCAGCCTTTCGTAAGCCGCAGATTTACATAGCGCTTTGTTATATTGCTTAATAGCGCTGTAAGAATTTATGATAAACACCATATGAGTCGTTCACAAGCCAAGTGAACCAAGTCCATTCTGGTTAGTTTTGAGTAAACTAGGTTCAAACATTTTAGTGTTTCTAATTCTGTATGGTATTTTAGTGATCTCAATTCTGAAAAGTGTTATATTGAGTACATTTATTACACTTATTTTGTACAAAAGCATTTTCTGCTAAAAACTAAAGCTTTTCGCAAGTGATCTTAAATACAATATTTTTGGACTTGGTTCACTTGGCTTCTGAACCACTCATATATCATAAGCACCTGAACAAAACATTCAAATATTAAATGGTCTAAGTAAAAGTAAAACTCGATTCGGACAGACATGAAGTTGTCATTGGGTTGACAAAGTGTAAAAAAAACAACGCAGAAGATTGAATCATCACCAAAATTAAAAAATACACACAAAATCATTTTTTCACTCCTGTCCCTGAATATTCTTTTGAAATTATATTCTTAATATACTGCGAATCCCCCCCTGATTTCTATAATGGAGTCCATCATAACTCCCATGGCATGGCTATCATTGACGACTCCTCTCCATCCACCCCTGCATTCCGCAATTCGAAGAGCAGTTGTTAAAAGTAGTCCGGTTGCGCCTCTGACTACGGCTTTCGTATGCTCTCAGAGTCCACGTCTCCGCGCCGTACATACGAGTAAATATTACGAAGAAAAGAAATTTGACTATGATAGGTGCATTTTCGTCGTGATTATGATAGTTCTGTTCTTTCATATTTTTGAGCTTTGACATCGTCTTTTCGCCATTCCAGTCCTCCTTTTCACCTTAGCTTCGAATGCTCTATTGTTGGTAATACTGGAGGGTAATTAAACAAAGTTAGTAACCACTTCTAAATTTACATTATTTAGCGGCACTTGTTACTGCGATCATCAACTTAGAGAGCAAATTCGTTACTGCGATCATCAACTTAGAGAGCAAATTCGCCAGCGCTTTAACTCGGGACTCAAACCCACTATTATTGAACAAATAATATCTGGTAGCTATAGCAGCGCCCGAGCGAATCATGCATAACACTTCATATACAGTTAAGTCCAATAATTCTGTCTTAGCATTATTTAGTCGACAACATACTATTAATTATGTTATTTATTATAATTTAACATTTTGTATAAAATATTTTATTACATTGTATTATTGCTTTAATATATTGAATCGCATTGATTCACTAGCCACATTGAGAGAATGAGTAGCATAAGATTTACGAAATAAGTATAGGGTGCCCCAATAAATGTATACACAGTTTTACACCGTTACTTGAACTTACTGCAGGAATTTGTCATACCACGCATTCGTGAGGAGTTTAGGGATGAGGACTTTTATTTCCAGCAAAAGGGATATGAGAGTCTAGCTTGATGAAAATTTACGTACAGATGGATTGAACGTAGAGGTAGCATTGATTACCCCCCGCGCTCCCCAGACCTCATGCCTATCAATTTGAGCACTTGCGATAAATAAAAACCGTCAACGTCTGTATCCTTTAATTTGGAGTTTTAATTTAGATATACCTTAATAACAACTGAGTTTATAATCATTCAGTGTGTATAAACTTTCTTGGGGCATCCTGTATAAACGTCTGAAATGAACGGAGAGTGAAGAAGGCCAAGTCCGAGGAAAAACTGGAATGGGATGGTTGGAGAAATTTGAGGTAAAGATACATGTAAGCATCAAAATAACTGACGGCAAGGTAAGAAGTGTACACTTTCAATGTATAATATACAGCCTATAGGGGGGTATTGCCATTTGTCAATCCCTTCCAACCAACGAGAAAGCTGGTAAAGAGGCGTTACGTGAAAGCCAGACTAGAATGATTTTTAGAAAAATCTGGGTCGAACAGCAAACAAACTCAAAACCCCCGGGTTGGATGACAGGAATCTTACCAACTAAGCTACTGAGCTCGGGTCCTGAGAGTTAGAGTCTACTATTTAAACGGCACTTTATAAATTGTCATTTATTATTATTGTACGAGAAGTATGAGAAACTGAAGAGTGTGTATGACGAGATTTATAGATGTGGACGAGGTAAGAGCCGTGCACGGAAATCTGCCCTCTTTGCCTCAAAAGGGATAAGACGTAATGGTATGTAACACAGTTTTAACAGAAAGTAATTAGTCCAAACTTGGTGTGTTGAATACCAAAACATGACAACAGGCTTAGAACTTCCAACCACTTCTCAGTTGTTGCTTCTTTAATATTTTTATCATAATATATTGTATTTTTTCCATCGTAAGGTTCCTATTCTAAGCACTTCAGCTTTATTCTCAACATTGTAATTTCGAGACTCAGATAAAAGAAAAATATCGCAATACACGGACGATAATCCTTAAGCTCGCAGATTTTAAATCGCCCGTCTAATATATTTTAGCATGCATCCATCCTCCGCGAAAAGCTGCAATTTTAATATTCTTTTGTTGTCTGTGAGATGAATGGGTTGCAGAGTTGGCACTGTTGGCAGCCACGCGCCTCGCGGGAGCCAAAGGGGATTAGGCGGGAGATGAACGCCAGTCAATTCTGATGACACGTGGCATTTTTATTGAAAACCACCGCCAAGTATTGAGAACAACATTCAAATTAGGGTTACCTACAGATCAGCTATAAACAGATGCTTATGGACCCATTTCGTTGAATACCCCTTAATAAAACATGACCAAAATAGCCTTTTGTGAAAAGTTTCAATTCAAATTTAAATTATACATTTTTATTAAGAGCTGTGTAAATTGTTTGCTATTTATTATAATACATCGATCAATAAGTCCCGGGACTAACCAACAGGTGGCGCCTCTAATAACAAATCCATACCATTCTCAGTTAGTACCAACCTTTAGAAGTTACGTGTCAAACTTTCATGACATTCCGACATTGTGTCATTGAGTTACAGTGGTTTTAGTGACGCTACTTTTGCTATTTTCAAAACAATGGAAAAACCCGAATTTCGTGTGTTGATAAAACATTGGTTTTTAATGGGAAAAAATACCGTTCAAACTCAGCGATGGCTTGAATAGTGTTATCCGGGCTCTGCTCCGTCAAAAACAACCATTTGTCGGTGGTATGCTGATTTCAAACGCGGTCGTACAGACACAAATGATGCTGAACGCTCTGGTCGTCCAAATGAGGCTGTTACACCAGAAAACAAAAAAAAAAACTCAAAATCGTGATGGAAAATCGCAAAGTAAAGTTGCGTGAGATAGCTGACATCCTGAAGATATCATTTGGTAGTGTTTACACTATTTTGCATGAACATTTGGTCATGAAAAAGCTTTTTTCGAAATGGGTGCCGCGTTTGCTCACAATGGAACAGAAACAACAACGCATCGATGATTCAGAGCGCTGTTTGTCACTGTTTACGCGAAATAAACAGCAGTTTTTGCGTCGGTATGTGACAATGGATGAAACTTGGATCCACCACTATACTCCGGAATGAAATCGGCAGTCAGCTGAGTGGAGAGCAGCCGGTGAAAATCGTCCGAAGCGACCGAAAACTCAACAGTCGGCCAGGAAGGTTATGACCTCCGTATTTTGGGATGCGCATGGTACAATATTCATCGATCACCTCGAAAAGGGAAAAACCATCAATAGCGAATATTACATAGAGTTATTGGAGCGTTTGAAGGCAGAAATTGCAAAAAAACAGCTCCATATGAAGAAGAAAAAAGTTCTCTTTCATCAGGACAATGCACCGTGTCACAAGTCGATGGTAACGATGGTCAAATTGGATTAGTTGAGCTACGAATAGCTTCAGCACCCACCGTATTCTTCAGATTTGCCCCCCAACGACTATTGGCTGTTCGCAGACCTCAAAAAGATGCTCCAGGGAAAGAGATTTGGCTCCAATGAAGAAGTGATTGCCGAAACTAACGCTTATTTTGAAACCAAAGTTAAATCACGAAAACAATTAATTTACTTTAGAAATAGGGCATAATGGATGCTTAAACTTTTTAGACCTATCTCTCAAAATTATTAATGGAAAAATTGATTTTAACATTTATAGAAAAGAAACTTACACAGACATTATAATTCATCAAACCATTCCTTTGCACAGAAACTAGCCTCTTTTCATCCAATGATAAATAGACTATTAACTACCCCGGTGTCCATAAACAACTTTCAAAAAGAATTAAATGTAATTAAATCAATAGCTTCTAGCAATGGATACTCCCCAAATATAATAAACAAAATTTTATGGAAAAAACAGAAAAAAATGTTTGTAAACAAATATTTGTATCCACAAATTAATCAAATACAACAGAAACAATGGCGCCGAATAATTTATATTAATAACGATTTAGCCCAAACGGTTCCCAAAACAATACCTAAAAATATCCAACCAGCTTTTTATACATCCAATAAATTAAAAAATAAAATTATGAACAATAGAGACACGGAAAGTAAACTTACTCAATTCGGAGTTTACAAATTACAATGTAATGATTGTTCATATTTTTATATTGGCAAGACGAAAAGAAATTTTGAAAAGCGAGTTAAGGAACATTTAAGATACCTGAACAACAATAATTTTTCAGAGTTCGCTAACCACCTAATTGAAAACAACCATTCGTTCGATATTAATTGTGGTTTGAGGATTCTACATATAAACCGAGGGGGATTGCTTCTTGACAATTTGGAAATTCTCGAGATTAAAAAATCTATAAAATTAAGTCTAAATATCATCAATAACCAAACCAATTTTCATTATAGCCCTCTGCTTAATATGTTCCCAATTTAAAATCCTCCCCTGTCTTAAAGATTCACATTCACTTTCACATATTTTTTCCACGCCCCATTCACCATTGTACGAGTATTACATCTCTCCCCACTTCACAACCCTACCTCACCTCCTTTATATTAGGTTATTTACACTAGTACAGAATATATTTTAGCAACTTAGTTTATATTCACTTGACGAATAAGACGGTGGTCTTCGAAACTAGTTGTGAACCTAAATTAAACCTGTGGTGAACACAAAAATATAAAATAAGTTTTTTATTTTACTTATTTTTTCCTTTTATGTAAAAAAATGGCACCACAAAGTGAAACTAGTCTTTTCGAAGATTCAATAAACAAAGATAAATCGTTCTACACGGCTGGCATAGAAAAGTTAGGAAAGCGTTGGAATGAATGTATCGCTTTTGAATAAGACTATGTTGATGAATAAAGAAGCATTTTGGCAAACAAACTTCTATTTATTTGGTTCTGATACGTTTTTCTTAGTGTTCTGAAATTTCTCGTACCTTATATACTACTTTTATAGATAATTTTTGTAAATCTTTCTTTTTGTATTTATTATTTTGACGTGACAGAATTATCTATTATAGATAATCCTTTCTTCAGTTTCAGGGTTCTACTTATTTAGAAGTATACATTTGAAATATCCATTTTTTTAAAGAAAAACATGTGTTATAAACTTATTGATTAATCTGCTTTTACTAAAAACACTTACCCCAATTTATTGAAAATATATCAGTCACATTGTATTTGACGCATTTTATGATGGATTGTTTCGCTTGGAATCTGCTTGTATTTCAATCATGTGAACATTCCGTTTTGAAGGTACTCGTAGTCCTTCAATTATAAAACTACATCAATGATGGATTTGAGACAATATTGGCATATATTAGAATACTATTTTTTAATAAGACATTTTACATACCATAACACATTTTTTACTTTCGAGTAGGTAGAGAGGACAGCGCTCTAGATTTTCGTATCTCGGCACACATTCCTTGCCTCTTTTATATCCATACAACTCCTACGATTTCTCCGACATTTAGGTTTCTTTCAAAATATAATTTACTTGATTCAACCATACCACGACTTCCACTCCCATTTACAACGTATGTTTATTTTGTTTGTTTCTTTCTTCATTGAATCGTTCTACACGTCCAAACCATCTCAGAATGCTCTTCTTTATCATCTTACTCCACACATCGGAATTACGTTAACATTTATCCCCACAACATTTGTTTGGTACCTTCGTCTTTTATTTATTTTTTTGGTACTAAGGTAAATATATTTTTTTTGAGTTAATATGATTTTACTACAAATGCCATTATCATAATCAATGTTACTTTTTGAACTTTTATCCTGAGGCATCGATATTATCAATTAATATATCTAGAAATATGTAACTAGCCAGAGATATAAAAGAGGCACGTGAGCTCACAAACAAGATATTTGGCTGTGGCCAAAACACTGCTGGACTTCCGAGGGACAATTAAATCTTTAATCAAGCATGTGCAGCCAGTGCCGCGTGGTCACTGGTCATTTATCAGAATTCACTAACATATTACAATGTAACCATTGCACACCTTCGATCCTATATAAATAATGGAGTCAATTACATGCACGAAACCCTCGAACTGTATTATTATGATTCAACTTGCTTTCGTATCTTAAATGGAAAGGAATGCCGACACAGTTAAAGGTATCCTTGTTCACATTAGTATCCACAAAGTCAATTGCAAATATCAAGAGTCAGAAAAACAATGACGGAATAACTTGTGACGATTTAATAGAATAATTGAGACATCAATTAAATTATTTGAAAAAAAAATCCAATGTGTATCCATAAAAAAATGGAGACAACGTAAAGCTATTGAACATGTGTATACCATATATAATTTTAATTTTATTTATTTATTTAAAATCCGTCAGAAAAACAATTATTTAACAACACATACTTTAATATCGTCTAATACGAGGGTAGTATGAAAAGTTGGGTAAATTTCCATGAGATGGCGTCACAATTCATTAAGTGACATCAAAACTGCAAAGAAGTACTCTTCCACCAGAACAACGCGCCATCCAACAAATCGACCATCGCAATGGAGTTTGACAAAACCTATTTTTAGACAGGATGAATAAATTGGCAAATCGCTGAATTGTTGTTAAATGATATGTTGAAAAATGAAAGTTTTTTCCAAAAAATGTATTTAACTTTTTTTTACCTAACTACCCCCGTACAAGTATCATAGGTGTACATTTAGATCAAATCAAAAATAAAATTAGCTGTACAATGGTACTGAGATTATATTCTTGTATATGATAAGTACTATATGAACGAGAATTAATATGTTGTCCGGAATAGTAGTTTCATATTTCTCGGATAGATGTCGCAAGGATAACATGTTCGCTGCTTACTTAATTCCAAACGTGCTGAATGTATATAATTATGAATAGTTTAGCGCATTCTTTCGGTCATTTTGAAGATGGAACAAAATAACTAGTGTTTCACGCTTTTTACTACCGCAAAAGAAAAAATGCGAAACAAATTTAAAAAAATGAATAGTGTATGACGATGATGCAGTAAGCGATCATGTGTCAAACTTGTTTTGAAAAAACCAGTAATGGTGATACGACATTTGAATATTATGTCCGCTCAGTTTGCCCTAATACGTTTACAATTAATGGCGACCGAATTTAGGCATTGATCAAGAATAACCCTTTATGGCACGGGAGATTGCTGAGATACTGCAAATATAGAAAACCGTCGTCCATGAACATTTGGCGCAATTTCGCATTTGAAATGCAAAAAAATATTATTTCCAAAATGTCACTTACGCTTATGACTTCGAATTGTGTAAATCTGAGATACTGTACGACGGCTAAATAGCTCTAAGCTCGGTGTGAAATTTTAGAAAAAAAAATAATAATCCACGATTATTCATGACATGAGCTTATAAATAAAATATCCAAGATATATATGTAACATATAGTATGTACTTAAATCAAATACAATTACAAAGGTGTCTGTGATAATTTTAAATTAAAAATAAAGAAATGTACGAGTACTATGTTTATTTTGGTATCCTATTTACGAGTATATGAGATTTCAACTTGGAGATTCCCATCCCGCCAGGTAGGCAAGTGAATTATTTAGGTATTTGAAATTAAAATTATATAACCTAAGGCGATAGCACTCCAATTCTGCATTTCACCGTGAATAAAATATATGAACAAACTTTCTCATTTCTTAGCGGTAAAGGGGAAAAGCCGTGATGAGCCACCCCCGATTAAATGACACTTGAATTGGTGTAAAATGCCGACGAACTAATTACAAGTAATGCTCCGGACGAAAGGGCGGCCGGAGGCGGCTGGGCGGATAGGGGGGGGGGGGGCTGGGCTTCCAGGGGCGGCTGGGCTGCCGGGAGCGCTAGTGCGGAGAGGGCGTTGGGGGCCATGCAACCGGGGCGGAAGAGTAATTTGCGAGCGTCGCGGCGCCAGCGCCCGTTTACACGATTATCGGCGTAGTATGCCCGATTAGCGACATCTGCCCGTGCTTAATGCTCAATATCCTCACGGGGCCTAATCAAAAGGCACGCCTAGATATATAAACAGATTACCTTTAATATTGTCTATTAGACCCGATGCAATTTATGTGACCGTTCAGATCAATGCACATAGCAAATTTACAGGAGATGAATTATGAACTATCGACACTGAAAATGAATTGATGCCATCATACATGTACACACCAGTATTTTGCATTTCGACTAATGTAATACGATTAAGTGCATTAACTAGTGAAATATGAAGGAAAAATATTATTTCCAGAACTGGTTTTTGGTGTAAATATTAGGTCCTTACATATGAAATTGGCGTTTTGTTTGGGAGGAACATAAAGTTGTTTTATTTTTAATATAATATATTTATTTAATCAAAGTATGTACCATTGCTATCTATGCACTTTTGCCATCTCATAGGTAGTTCGTCGATCCCTTTACTAAAAAAACCATTCGGACGGGAATCAATAAAATCTTTGAAGTCGGTTTGGACTGCCCCATCGGAGTTGATTTTTTTCCCTTGCAAGAAGTTATCCAAATTTCGAAAAAAATAGTAATCTGTTGGGGCAAGGTCCGGAGAGTACGGTGGATGTCTTAGACATTCCAATTGAAGCTCTTCTAATTTGGTAGCCGTTTGTTGTGCAGTGTGTGGTCTAGCGTTATCATGAAGCAGCAGTGGCCTAGAGCGATTATCCAGCCTCGGTTGTTTAGCAGCTAGCTTTTCCATCATGGTTTGCAGTTGCTGACAATAGACATCTGCCGTAATCGTCTGGCCAGATTTAAGAAAGCTGTAGTGAACGACACCAGCACTAGTCCACCAAACGCTCACAAGTAACTTTTTTGGAGTCAATTTTCGCTTGGGGCATGGTTTGGCTGGTTCGGCAGGGTTCAGCCATTGCGATGAGCGCTTCCGATTATCATACAGGATCCACTTTTCATCACAGGTAATGATTCGATTCAAAATCCCTTCATTATTGTGCCGGTTGAGTAATGCAACGCAGCAGTCAACGCGCGTTTGTTGATTTGCTTCACTCAATTCGTGAGGTACCCACCTTTCAAGCTTTTTCACCTTCCCAATTTGCTTCAAGTGGATTAAAACAGTTTTATCACTAACACCGCAGCCTGCAACTAACTCGGACGTGGTTTGCGATGGATCCGCTTCCACAATAGCCTTCAATTCTTCATTATCAACTTTGGTCTCCGGCCGTCCACGGGGCTTATTCTGCAGGTCGAAATTTCCAGAACGAAAACGTTGGAACCAAAAACGCACTGTGTTTTCTTTTGCGGCACCGTCGCCATACACATCATTAATCCTTCGAGCCGTTTCTGCAGCACTGGTGCCACGGTGGAACTCGTACTCGTAAATAACGCGATATTTCAAGTTTTCCATTTTGTAAACTGAGTGACGCAAAGAAAAAAAACAATTGAGGAAAAAACAAATGAATTATAATTTTCGAAACACAAATACTTGAGTAAATAGCTGTATAAATTTTAATTTGGAATTCCTAACCAAAGAGAAGATATTTGAGATCTAAGTTGCCAGTACGGCAAAACGCCAATTTCATATGTAAGGACCTAATATAACAATATGAATTTGGTGTATGATAAATATAAGTAAATTTTTGTATGTTTGACGACCTCCGTGGCCTGGTTGGAAAGGTTCCAACTCGGACGTTGTGGGTTCCCGTAAATGCGCATTTTTTAAACGGCTCCTCTCTGTATTTCATTTAAGGCCTCTTTAACATTGGTGTGAACAGATTGTCACATGGAATAAAACCGCCAAGTTGTACTGTATAAAATGAAAGTATAATACCATGTTTATACAGAAAGCTGTCATGAGATCAGCATAACTTAATTTTTTTCGGATGAAGAATAAATTCCATGTTTCATTTTAATAAATATACTAGGTTAGTCAAAAAGTTTTGAGAAAAACCAAAACTTCTACGCCATTTTAATATTTTATCTTTCATAAGAACGTACTCAAAATTTCATTTCGATCTGTCATTCATTCTTTGTTTACAAGCCATTTTAAGTTGACGTGTCAGTGTATTTTTTAACAATGGAAAAATCCAAATATCGTGCAGTGATTAAATTCTTTGTTTTGGAAGGTTTATCGGCTACTGAGATCCATGCAAAGATGGTGAAAGTATTAAAGGAGTCTTCTCCTTCATTTCCAACCGTTCACCGATGGGTTTTGGAGTTTAAACGTGGCCGTACAAGCGTTGAAAACGATCCACGCTCAGGACGTCCAAAAAGTGCACCAACACCAGAAATCATAGCGAAAATACAGGATATGGTTTTGGAAGATCATCGATCGACCGATCATGGATGTGATAGCTGACACCATAGGCATCTCACATGGAACAACATGGCATATTTTGGCTGAAGTTTTGGGTTTCAAAAAACTGTGTGCACAATGGGTGCCGCATTTGCTAACAATGCAACAAAAACACGTTCGAATGCGACTTTCTGAGCAACATTTGGAGCAATTTCGAAAGGATAAAAAGGATTTTCTGCGTCGATTCATCACTATGGATGAGACTTGGGTCTACCACCATGATCCTGAATCAAAACAAGAGGCTAAGGAGTGGTGTGAACCAGGTACTTTGGCTCCGAAGCGAGTTCGTGTCCAGAAATCGGCCAAGAAGGTGTTACCGTCAGTTTTTTGGGATGCAAAAGGAATTTTATTGATAGATTATCTCCAAACTGGTAAGACAATCAACTCTGATTATTATTGTGACCTTTTGGACCAGTTGGATGAAAAAAAATGTGAAAAAAGACCCGGTGTGCAGAAGAAAAAAATCATTTTTCATCAAGACAATGCACCTGCTCACACAGCTCAAAAAACCATCGCGAAAATCAATTAATTGGGGTACGAATTGTTGCAGCATCCACCCTATTTGCCAGATTTAGCTCCCTCTGACTTCTGGCTGTTCTCACACCTCAAAAAATTCCTTCGTGGAAAGCATTTTTCATCAAACGAAGAGGTTATAGCCGTCGTAGAGGAGTATTTTGCAGGCCTTCCAGAAAGTCACTTCCGTGATGGGACAACAAAGTTGGAAGATCGTTGGACCAAGTGTATTGATCTTATGGGAGACTATACTGAGCAATAAAAGTGATTTCCCCCCAAAAAAAATGTATTTTCATTTCCGCTTTCAAAACTTTTTGACTAACCTAGTATTGGTGTTACTACATTAATCAAAGTTAAATTATTAATACCTTGTTTATATATGAACCCAATTCGGATCTGCAAAAAGACTATTACGTAAAAATAACTACTAATATTGCACATCGCCTTAAAAATTAATTTCGAACGGTGAAAGCCTTATGAATATTTTGACCTACGAAAAACAAACTTTAAATAAGTTAGATAACTAGAAAGTTTTCTAAGGGAAACACATTTTTATTTAGAAAAAAGAAGAAAACAAAATATATTTAAGCAATGATATTATACAAATGAAATCAAATTTTTTAAGGACAAAATTTGGACCGTTTGCAAATAACAGAATGTAAAAGATATTTTTCGTTGTTTATAGTTAAGGCATTAACGTTGTGGAGGTTTAAAGACATTGTAATTTATTTTTAACAAACACTGTTTTTAACAAAAAAAAGTGGAATAAAGTGTTTGTTAAAAATAAATTACAATATTTTTTGTTATTTATATTAAAATCATTCCTTTATCAGAGAATCACATTATCGCCAACTTTGAGAGCTCCTGGAGTAAAAATATACGTACCTGTGATCCGCCCAACAGCTGTTCTCGGGACGTTTTATTCCATTACAAAAGAAGGTATTTTGTAAACAGAAGCAATAGTTGCAGGGAGAACGGCAATGCGTTTCTTTGTACTTTCAGAAAAAAAGGATATCTTGAAAAACTGCGCGGAAGGTATTATAAAAAAATATGTCTTTATTTATATTATACACTTTGGAAGTATTAAACGAATAATTCATAATATTAAGGACAAGAAAGGTAGAAAAAACTGTTTTTTGCGGAATAAACTCTTTTTTGTAATTTAGTTGTACAGCATATACAGAAAAAATATAGTTTTATCGGAAACAATGAGCAATTTAAGAAGGAAGACAAGGAGTTTGCCACAAAAAGAAAGAGGAAGCAAGGAAAGCGGTCGAGTAAGATAATGCAAATAACCTGTTGGTCAGATATTTATATAAGTAAAGATCTGTGCTGGAGAGACGCAACCACGATCCAAAAGGACAGGGGTAAATTATGATGGAGAGCTTTAGGACTCAATATTTAGTGCGACCATGCAAACAATTTAAAATCCAGATATTTTAAAATATGCAAAAAATAATTATTTATTCACTACACATTCTCAATTCTTAATTAAATCTGTAAAATGGCTAGTAGAATGGGAGAATGCATTTTTTGACTTAATAAAGATTGTGGTGTAATCTGAATCGTCTCAGGCGCGGCCACGGTTACAGTTCACATGCCATACATACAGTATCCGACGGTAATTAATACACGTCGGGCTTAAGAAAGACTGTCGGCCGTAATCAGCTAACTTCGGCATTGTAGAGCGTCGCCTCTGTCATTCATACACGTGTTCCGTCGCGATTTGTCAGTCGTTGTCAAGCGTAAGCGTAAGCGTAGCGCATCGTGCGACAGAGACAACGCTCTACAAAGCCGAAGTTAGCCGATTATGGCCGACAGTCTCTTTCTTAAGCCCGATGTGTATTACTTACTGCCGGGTACTGTACGTATATGTGAGATTCCATTGATTCCCCGTTATGCTCATGTGGAATGATCCAGACTGTCAGTTATGTCATAGAAGAGTGTCCAATCTATTCATACCCGGGAGGGCTGAAGGAGATTCATCGAGCTATTCCTGATGCTTAATCATGGATGAGAAATCTGAACATCCTACTAAGAGGTGGAAACTACTCGTATACGAGAGAACAAGATCGTAGATATACTCGTAATGTTACCTAAATTATATTACGAATAAATAATATTTAGTATATTTTCAAAATTAAATTTAATGAGCATCAATGGCATCATGACCATTTTGGGTGTTTTCGTTTAAATAACTACTCTCCAGCCCTTTCTTAGACATTCAACTTTTTCAGGTTCTTTTTACACCATCCCATCAACGAAGCCTTAAGGACTACCAATTGGTTTTCTGGAATAATGTATTTGATTTTACAGTCACTTCCTTACCTTTTCATTGTTCAGTCAAGTGCTCCAACCTTCTAAATACACATATATATGGTACGAACCAACTATTATATTGTATAAGATAAATTAAAACAAAAACGGAGAATTGAGTAAACATCCGAAAACCAACGATGTAAATTGACCAGGAAAAGGTTTTTTCAAAAAAATCAACAAATAAAAACACATTATTAATTTCACTACTATTATAATTTTAAAATAATTTAAATTGGAAGGTTTATAAAAGTTACAAACATTTCAGGGGGGTGAGGGGGAAGCATAAACTGTTTGATATGTAAACTAATAATATGACCTTAATGATAAAGGAAACCTATAAACAATTCAATTCAATAAAAACACTGACATCGATTATGAATAAAATCGAAAAATGATTTAATTCGATAAAGATCAATAACTTCTTACGACAAACTACTTATAACAAGCCAAAAACATTGACTAGAGATAAAAGAACATCGAGAAAATATCAACAGATTGTAAATAAACATTCGGGAACCATAAATGTTCCAAGAATCTTTTACGCTCTAGTGTAGCCAAAGCCATATGAGAGATCGGAGATCAGGTCCCTCGGGAGGATTGGGAATCTCTATGGAGACGGGTCTCCCTCTCCCCGAGACAAACCGTGAAACCACCTACCGTAATCACACTAGGGAAGGCTAGGGTTACCATCTAATTATTGTCTTATTGAAAAAGGACCGGAGAAGTGTACGTCTGATATTTCATTTTAGAGGGCATTTTCTTCCTCATATTCCAATTGAGATATATTCTTACGAGTAATTTACCAAGATCTAAGAGAGATCTGAAAAAAAAAAATACTCGGAACATCTACACATTTTATACGAAATTGAATTCATCGTTGAAATGCAGAACATTAATGCAAGAGAAATGTAAATTCTAAAAAAACTTTCTATTTATCAAACGTGTACGCAATATTGTCTAATATAATTTACTGGAGATAAAAAGGTTATTTTTAATTAATACACAAACAAACCATTTTTCTGTCTGGTACACAGAGAGGAAAGAGCGTCAGACTTTCTTATCGCGCCCCACGTCTTTCGCTTTTTCTACATTTCTCTGACTTTTTATAAATCCTTCTTTCAAAACATCATTCATTTTATCCAACCAATCTTTCCTTGATCTACCTCTACCACGTCTCTCGCCCACATTTGCACTTCATATTTATTTTGTTGGTCTTTCTTAATTTATTCGTTCTACATGCCCAAATCTTGGTGTTCATCTTCATCTAACATATATACATTAGCCTAAAGTTCACACTCATCCCTAATCACTTCATTTCGTATTCTGTCATACATTTTATATCGTATGGTACTCTTCAATGTATGCCAATTAGTTTCGGACATATTGAAGAGTGTGGCTAGGAGACAATATTATTTTCGGGTTCAGTAAGCGAGCCCTTGGTTTTAGGAGGGAACCTCTGAAGTAGTTTCGGAACTCGCGGTTTATCATTGATCGTGTTTGCAACACTACCACTCGGCGCGTGCGAGTACTGTTACCACCAAACTATTTTAGTAGGCTGACACCCTTTTTCTTGGTACCATCGGAAATCGAACCTGAAACCCCCGAGTTCGGGTTCTACAGCATTTATTCAGTTCCCTTCAATATTTTTCCACGTCCAAATTTAAAAAAATAAACAATAATAATATTTGTTTTTGAGATTCGATACTACAGATACTATAATTAGTCTGTGTAAAACTTTTTAGATCAGAGTTTGAGCTGCAGAATAGAGGAGATATCCGTCCAAAGTGAGCCTGGCAACCCTAAAGAGAGGACGGCGCGGGGGAGGAATAATTACAATCGCTCACCCTAAATCGGAATCCTGACAACGTCTCTCTTTTGTAGCCTTATAAAAGAAGAGCTTAACGGTGAAGAATAAAAAAAGGTTTGTTAGGCTTCACTGAGATCTGTAAACATATTTTTTAGTTGTGTGAAAACATAATCTATGAATTGATGATTATACAAATAATAAAATATTTCATTTTTCGGTTTAAAATATAATATTTAAATCGTTTTATTTGTCAACCCAAAAGCAAACAAAATTAAATAGTCATTAATGGAATAAATAATAATACAATAACCCTCGAACTTGTTGGATTGCTGATGCATGAAATTCGCGGGTGTGTCAGCTGGCATAGAACAGGCAAATAACCATTTGACAGGTGATATAAATCAATAAAATAAAAAGTAGCATGACACCAAATTTGAGATTGAGATATATAATCTCTTTTATGTACTTGTAAGCAAAAACAGTAAGTACTCGTATATACAAAAATAAAGATTTAATTCATAGTATTGTGAGGATGTTTTTATCTGTGTAGAAGTTGCTTTCGGTCTATGAAGAGAAAGAAGGAGGGTGTGTTGAGGTATATGTGCGTGACCATTGAAATGTGTCAATGAAATAAATTGTTTTTTTTTCCTTGCGCGGCATACGGTCTGGGTTTTCTAAGCCGCTGGGCTGTTGTGTGCGGTAGTACTTCTTTTTGACAGTAGATACGTGTTTTGATATTTTTGTATTTTATTGTAGTGTCATTTATTTCTGTATTCAATGTTACTTTGAATTTGGATTGTTTTGTAAAAAAATGTATAATAGTCAATAAATAAAATGAAGAGTTTTATTGATATATCATGTTTCAGATTGCATTTTCTACTACTACAATATTTTCTACTTCTACAATATTTTAAAACCCAAATTTATTTTAAAAGCAAATTAACATTTGAATTCCATATATTCGACTAATATATACTAAACTAATAAATACATATGGTATATACTAATATACTTTTACGGTTAAGGTGCATGATTTAATAATAAAAGTTGCTCACATATTTAATTCGGCATATTATTTATAAGAATGAATAATAAGCACTAATCCTAACGTGTATCTATTAAAAATGAGAACGTCTAGAAAAGTGTAATTCTTTCAAGTTGAATTTTGCAACGGGTTAGAATGATCTTGCCGATTTCGGAAACCGGCGGTGAATCTCCAAGAAGAAACTAAAAGCAAGACTCGAACGTAATCGATCAATCTAATACAAAAAAAAAAACAATTTCAAACAAACACGGCGAATAAAAAAGGGGCCAGACCTCAAAGGTTTGAGAAAGAATTCGTGACATAAAATTATGGGTGGTGATAAATGAGAAAAACTATTTCAAAGAAGTCAAAATTCAAACTTGTAATATAACGAGTGTGAGAAATAATATACGTGTATAAATATGAGAAGTATTCAAGTTGTTGGAAGATTTTCAATATGATAGTCTCAAACGATAATAATTTTAATATTTTTCGTTGTTGCTATTGTATATAGACATTTCAGAAAAGCAACACCTCGTGGTCTTTGTTCAGACCTCATTCACATGGCATACCCACAATACTCGTATAACAAATTTTCTTTTATTGCTCATGTAAAAAATAGGTCATTGCATTACATTTTTATTGTATGCAGTACAACCTGATGAGTCTAGTGCCATCTGGCTATCTCTTCCAACCAATCAGGATTCTAAGTAAAAACCTAAGAAAAAATTATGATAAATTAGGTACCATCCAACGAACGGGAATCGAACCCACTAAGAAAACATGCGTAGTAACATTTTGTTTTCATGTCCAACAAAATGTATTTGGCATAAAAAATATTATGATATATACGAGTATATAACGCAGTTTCGCAACATAAGCCACTCCAAGATCGCTTACAGATAGAATTACTAATAAGCAAAGTGAAAAAAATAAATTATGAAAATTGTTGAAGGTAAACTTAGCCTGAGATCATCAGGGAATCGAGCCTGATGAAAAGTGTGACAACCATTAGGTCACCGCGCCGTCAAAGCTCGAATTGGTTTAATACCACCAGCATATTATTAAGATTAGTAACAAGTCAATAATACCGAAAACTTGAATTCGTTATAGTATTTTGACGATCTGGTTTCGTCGTCTACTCGATAAATAGAGCTATCGAAAATATTATAACTAGATAACATCTTATGTGGCGAAATAGTGCAACTGCAAAATCGACTCAATAATAATGAAACGTGGACACCGTATATTGACCGTAAATGTTATTTTTGTTATAATGTCACAAGCATTAAATTATTTTCGCTCAGAATTCTGACACCTGGACAGCACTGAGCGTTCCACGGATCAAGTCCTCATCTTCGGTGCAAGACATCGGGATCCTCGAGCACTACAGCAAGTGTCGCATGGACTACTGTTTACCGCCTATACATAATCGATCTGAAGATGATTGATCTAAAAAAAATAATTTATTAAATTTACAAAGGGCTGAAGATTCAAACATTCCAAATGTCGGTTTAATTAGAAAAGGATCACAAGTAGATAAGAAATGATTAATAGGAAATAAAATAGTGTGAGAAACATATTGAGAAACTTGGCTGAATGCAGAAAAGGAAATGAAATACCGAAGAGGGTCTGCCTAAATGCGCAGCGTCGAGTGAAGATATGGGAGCCATGGCGACAAATAGGAATCGGCGGAATATAATATCTCAGGTCGAGATCTCCCCCAGGCAAACAAAATCAAATTACACCGGAGAATGTTGCACAGCTAGTGACGCGAATTTGACACAATTTTATCAAATCAAAATATATATGCACTTATTCACTATTGCACACACGTCATTATTGTTTAAATTTTCGATTACATAAGGTAGTTTGAACATGTTGCAGAAATAAGTGACGAAGGATTGAAAAACAAACTATCGTACAAGGGTAAGCGATAGGCTTGCAGAAAATGGTAAGAGTAAATGATAACATTTTCATGGAAGGAAATTTATTATAAGATGAAGTAGATTCAAAGGAACACATATGTTCGAAAAAATAAAAAAGGCAACACATCAAAAGGTTGTGATAAAATCTCAAAATGTCTAAAATTTTCAATACCACTTGAAACAATGGGAAATATGTCAGGGGTATTCGAAATATCGTAAAACTTCAAAAAGATTAATTTACCTATGCATTCATTTACTGTTGATTTTGAACATTGACAACTTTTGCAAAACTTAATCAAAATTAAGAGAAATACTAGATGCTACAATAAAATACACAAATATCAAAACTAACGTGATTCATACAATATGCTGTCAAAAATAAGTACATACGTATTACTACACACAACAAACCAAGGCCCAAAAACCCCAGACATGTAAGGAAAAAAATATCAAAAGATAATATACTCGCACTTCATTTAATTTAAATGGACATACTATACCTCAACACACACTCCTTTCTCTTCACATACCAACAATAGATTTTACACAAATAAAAACACCATCACAAGAATATAATTTAAAACCTTAACCAAAAATATATGTCATTAAATAATTTGATACAATGAAAATATAAAACTTGATACAAATAAATAAATAGTTTGTAATTTATTTTTATCAAACACTGTTTATTCCACTTTTTTGTGACGGTATAACCCTAACGGTTTCAAGGCTTTCACCTCATCTTCCATGAGGTGAAAGCCTTGAAACCGGTAGGGTTATACCGTCACAAAAAAGTGGAATAAACAGTGTTTGATAAAAATAAATTACAATGTCTTTAAACCTCCACAACGTTAATGCCTTAACTATAAACAACATAAATAAATAGTTATGCAGATTGTACTTTTAAAATATAATATTAAGTGTATCGCTCGGTCCTCTCGATCCATCCCGAAAGGGAAACCCGAGTGACGGTAAATCAACTAAATAACTATCGGAAAGAAATAAAAAGTTACATAAGAAGGTCGATCAAATAATTTGTAACATTTTAGGAAGATTCCTCGTGACTTACGTAAATCGAGAATTTCATGAATGACACAAGTTTTTGACGTATTTTAGTTATGTCAATAA
Organism: Odontocerum albicorne; assembly: GCA_949825065.1. Lineage (NCBI taxonomy): Eukaryota > Metazoa > Arthropoda > Insecta > Trichoptera > Odontoceridae > Odontocerum > Odontocerum albicorne. The sequence goes on from OX463842.1 coordinate 29,061,787, forward strand.
AACTGTCGTAATATTTATCTGAGTTGGGTATTGTCCAATTGGGTAATAATACGAGTATGCACATTATTTTATAGGCAAAAAAAATATCTACTTTTAAAAGTTTTCGCTTGGTATTGGTTTTTAACTAATAACAATTTTTATTTACATAATCATTTCGAGAGAAATGTCAAGAGGCAATGAAAGTGTAGTTCCATGACTATTTTTACTTTCGTGACATTACGCTCTTCAGTTTTAACGCTATTTTTGCTTCTTATAATTAATAAAATTTACCATTTTACATTTCGTAGCACAAATTTATAATTGTCCCTCTAACTTAGCAAATATTCTTTTCTAAATACAATACTTGATAACGATAACCTGTTTTCTATACTTGGTGTTCCCTTTGTCAAGAAATCAATAAAATATGATAACATACGATCCTCATCTTTTGTATAGTCTACTACTCTTTCGTTGCATGCAGTCAACCTGGCGAGTTTATTGTCATGTGGAAAAATCTACCAACTAACAGACAGATATTTAAGAGGTCTAGAACGAAAACAGTTTTTTTATTTTAAATTGATACCAACGGGAACGGAACCCGCAACATTTGGATTAGAAAATAGGCGTCTTACCAACTATACTAAAATGTTAATAATTAATATTGTTGACACAAACTGATAATCACTTTTAATTAATTTAATTAATTCGTTTGGTATTCCTCGACATATCATAATTGGTGATGCGGACAAATTGAAGAGGGTGACCTATATACAATATTGTCATCGGCCATATTAATCAAACCTTCGTGTTTAGAGCCACTGGAGTAGGCACGCAACTCGCAGTTTATCATCGTACGTGTTGGCAATTGTACCGTACGTAAAGAGGCAGTAATACACTGAGACGTCTAGCGCGCGCGATTATTGTTACCAGATGACTTCTTTTCCAGACCTTTTTTTCGGGTGTCATCGGATGTCATGTCAATCCGAAACCCTCGGGTGGAAGTCAAGCGTCTTACTAACTATGCCACGGAGGTCGCCAGTGAGCACTCAAATATATAATTAAGTTTATTTATGCATGATACCTGAGGACGAAATTTTACTGGAGGAAAAATAAGAAAAAAAAACTTATAAAACCGAATTAGAAATAAAAGAGAGAGGACTTAATTTAACTACATAGATACCTCTGTGTACGCTCGAAAAGCCCTTAGGCTGAGAATGGATGGGGAAAACGTTTCGGGACATGTTGATGGAGTCACAAAAAATACAATGGGGAGATAAAAGGACACTGTTCCATCAACTAACGAGTTTAACAAAATATCAAACGATTTTTAACGATACAGAAGTCCGTTGTGCAATCTAAAAATTCTTATTATTTAGGAGAATATTTTTAAACGCAAAACTACTAAATAATGGAGTAAATGTAAAAAAAAACATTTAGGCAATTATTAAGAGTACATGAAATTACTCTACAATAAGATCTTGTGTAGAACAGTTAAAAATATAATTGCCTATTTTATTAATTGAAGCATATCATTAAAATATAAATCAACAAGAATTGTAACTTAAATCAATTATTTAAAAAAATATAGTTTGATAATGCTATAGCGGATTGCTTATCTTTGTACGTCGTGATGATCTTGATTTGTATTCAAATAAATATAGACTCAGGAATGCGGATAAAAAGCGAAAGTGGACAGCGGGCAAATAAATAACAAGTCTTGACAGTTGAATGAATGACAATAATAATATATTTATTTCTCGGCGCGCGGGTAATTTATACAAATGAGTGAACCAGTTCGCGATACATATTCTGCCTTGCTCTAGCGCATGAATTGGCGGGTAGATTATTTATTTGTATTTGGAGATGGCTAGACAAGTCGCAGATACTATAAAATAGTAAACATTGTTGTTGTTCATAGCGTGTGACAATCCATGAATACTTCATCGGTCATTGACCCTGTATGTTTACTATTTTAACAATAATTAATTTAATTTAATTGTGTTTAACAATTCACTTATTTATTTTGACAATTATTTATTTATTTAGGTAGGTATCCTACAATGCTTTCGTAAAGCGAAATATATTATTAACTATAATAAAAATTTAGATTGAATAGATTTTTTTTACAATGAAGTCAAAAATCATTCAGTCACAAAAAGTTTCAACGTTTTTAAACTGAAGTTTTACAATTTTCAAAAAAATAATCATAAAAAACATTATAGATGCCTTCGAGATGGTAGTAGTGTTAGAGGCTAATGATCCGTATCACATGAACCGCAAGGCGTACCAAAGTATCTATCATTCGAGAATTAGAGATTACATAAAGACTTTCGACAACATGTAGGAAAATGATCCTAATGCACTTTGGGCACGTTGCCAGAATGTATAACGAAAGTCTTGAGAAGCTGGAGATAACAGGGACACTTGAGGGAAAACGAGCAAGAAGAAAGTCTCTTGCAAGATGGACGGACCAAATAAAGGAGTTAACACAACCCTCGTTAAATGATAAATTCAACATGAGGACCGAGAAGAAAGGAGCCAAATAGTGCATCATGTTCCAGACATAAGAGAAGACCATGAAGCTCAACTAAAATGCTAATATGAGATACTCAAATTTAAACTGTTAAAAAATTAAAATAAACATTAAATGGTATGATGATTCAATGAAAGCACCTAAAATTATTATTATAATCGTCAACTCGTCCAAATAAATAGTAAATTCATTAAATCTACAAAACAGTCACCAGGAATAAAAAAATATATATAAAAGCATCCTTAACAAAACTTCTTACATCGTTCATATCTTAATATAGACCTCGTAAATTAGGCTTCAGGTACTAACCCTTGTATCGTATCTGTTTTCACGTGTATCATATCTACAAACCTGTTTGTAAAAATAATTCAATACTATTTTAATGTTTGATTATCTCACATTAAAAACCTGCAATTTATTGAATAATTCATAGTTGCGCATTGAGAAGTGATAAATGAATTTTATTAGATTTTCTGAATTATTTATACGAGTAAGAGCAATCTAGTCATTGAAATGATCACGAAGTAATATTATTTACAAACTACTATGCAGCAAATGAAATTGTTTTTTTTATATCTTCCAAAAAAAAGGCTTTAAAATATATCGTCACTATTCAGGCCGGTTGTCATTTCCTCAAATATGTAAAAAAAAAAACGGATTGAAATTAAAATCCCTCGAAGTTAAAAAATGCATTTTGAAATATTTTTTCACTTATGTAACAAGTAAGTTTTGTAACGTTTATCAGGAATAATCATTATTGATCAACATTTTAAGAAAAAAATCGCGACATTTTTTTCGTAAGGGTAAATAAAAAGTAGGTATTCACATATTTTTTTAAATTAAAGAAGATTTTTTTATGTTTGTTGGATTTTTTGCGTATTGGTTCAATAGCTGGAAATTGACGTACGATAAAAAAAAATTTGAAAAGTTAATCATATGTCGATTTGTACAGTCCAGTTTTGTAATTGCTTTTAGCCGAAGAAGTGTACCATGTTAACAAAAGCCTGAAAAAGAAGTCGAGTTATAACTCGACTAAAATTTTAAAACATTAGGTCTTCAGTTTTACAATTTAGCACATTTTTTGTCAAATAATTATGTATATTTTCAGTCGCAATATCAAAATAATGGCCGAATTATAACTATAAGCTATTTTTCAAACTACATACTCGATTCAAACACATGAAAAAGCAAGTGTTATTTTTAGTTTTTACATTTTTTACTCAATTTCTCTGTGCATTACAAATTACAATTAATTATTGCAATGTTAATGTTTACAAAAAATATAATTACATTTCAAGCCGCTTCATTTGAAATTCCACCAAGAAGATATAATAGGAATAAAATAAATAAATTTCTACACGTCGTGTATCTCATAATATTTATTCCCTCCATTGGCGGATTGCAGCTTGCGTCGGGCACAAAACCTGTCTGCAGAGGCGGAACTGGGAGGGTTGCTTTGGTATAACATATATGGTATACCCTCCTGCTGCCGTTTATTTCTAAAACTACACCAACGATTTATAAATGCTGGTAAGTTATCACAATTATGTTACTCTCGTAAAATTTACTTGATAATTATGGACATTATTTATAAATAATCATAGCATCATCTATTTAGATCAGTTCGCAAGTTCAAAAACATGGAAGAAGTAGCCGAGGCATTTAGACAACATGTAGTAAGATCTCAGGAAGCTGAAAAGTGAAATAGTTGGGAGACAGCGAGTGACCGATCGTTTAGGAGAAAACTTGTGCAGGAAGCTTTAACTCAACATGAAGTGTACGGTACGGCCATTTGACTAAAGTAGAAAGAAAGTTTTGGAAAGAAGAAGCCATACATGGAATTTTGAAATACGAGTACAATACGGTTCAAAATAAGAAAATAGACTTTGGCGATGAGTTCTACATTATTTGTCGAGCTGAAGATTCCATTCCAATTTCCAAATCATTAGCGTACCTTTTTAACAGTTTAACCAACTCAGGTTCGATTCCCATGGCTTCTGGACTGTTTTTCCTCTGATATCTTAGTTCGTCAAAATTGACACTGCCCAAGTTTTAACAGCGCTTTTGGATTAACAACTGATTTGTATAAAACTGATGTTAATGCTTTTCCTCCATATTGCAATGAACTAACGAACAATTTATGAAGTAAGCAATATAAATAAAATATATACTGAATTTAACTTAATTAACATAACTTATCGTACTGATATACAATAAAATGACAATACATAACTATCTCCAATAACCCAATAAGTCTAAACGATTGATGGAGATGATTTTACTGGAAGATAAAATACACTTTATTCTTTTTTCTTTTTTAAAATAATTTTAAATCCTGATGTTTTATTTCGATTTCTCTGGGCCCACCACTGTCCATGTGCCATTGAATCGATCGATACAATGCAAGTGAGTGAGAAGAGAAGAGAAGAGTGGCGGAATATCAGGCCGCACGCACAGCTGTCGCGGGGCGCGCGCTCGAGATATGCACACAAGTGGTTACGTATTATTATAAAACCTATAAATGTTAACACGAGGACACCCGACATCCGCTCGAAAAAGCCGTCCTTTAATGAATTGTATTTGCAGAATTTTTGCACCTTATGCATTGCAACGTTGTAGATAAGGTTTAAGTTCATCATTGACTTAATGCATACGTACATATAGAAAGATTGAGTTTTTGTAAATGTAAAACAATTGTGTTACATATATGTACCTTGGTATAAAATAATTCAAAATTATATCTCCCCAAAACTATAGGAAACATTATTGATGATTTTTTATGACATCAAGATACCAAATGCTTTGGTCTCCTAGTAAAGTTCACAACATGCAAATATGTGGTTTCTTGAACGAAAGTAGAATTGAATGTGATTATGGGGGGGGGGGGGGTATGGTATATAGGACTCACAGTGCATGCTAACTTGCCCGAACATCGGGACTGCACGCTTTGAACAAGACTTGATAACATAGATGTGGATGATAGGGCGGGGCGGGGCGGGGCGGGGCGATCTCTGTCGCCTCTTACCGAAAACATCTATTGTGGCATAGTTAACAATAGATGGTCCGGACAAGGAGATTAATTAATTAATTATCATTTTTTTTGTTTGATCTTTGTTATAATTAAGTAAACGTTAAAACAAAGCCCCTCTCTAACGGTTATAATATATTATATTTGTATATAAATTAAATAATAAATATGATCAAAATTAGGATAGAATAACATATTTAAAGTATTAATGTAAAACTGTAAAATATTATTAGTAAGAAGTAGATAATTATAGATCAACATACACAAGAACTGAGTTTTTTACTGGTGAAGCATATTAAAAAATATATAATGGACTTATTTGATGTTCTATATGATATGTAAAACTTTTGTAAGAAAATAAACTAATACAAAATTTAAAAAAATGGTGTATTCAAAATTGTTGGAGTTTTGATACATTTCATCATTGCTAACACTGATTCTTGAAATCGCTTGAGATTTTTTATTTCAGGTATAAATATTAAAAATCTTAGCTTCAGTTTGTGGTCATCATGAGTACCTTTATGAGCTATCCTTACTTGTCAACAATTGTGCATATTTTAAACCTTAGCGTCCTAAGACCTACAACGTATTTTTTTCCAGCCCCCGCTGGTTTTATTAAATGTATTGAGCATAAAACACACCATACAAATAACTGTTTTAAATTATCCATTTACTTAATTATATTTGAAGAAAAACTAGTACAATACCATAAAATTCTTAGATCTTCCCTGTTCTGAAAATTCTTACGTAGGTACATGTTAAGTCAAGTAAGGACTAAATGACAAGACTACAAAAAATGTGAATCGACTATTAAAGTCAGCGTACTTCAAGGTTTCAACGTGAGCAAATGGAGTGATGAAAAAACAGTAGGAGCGTGTATTATTCAACAATAAAATCAATCAGATCAATCCAAATAATACCTTTGCAAAACGAAAACCTTTTCAGTTTTCAATTTCGTTCCATGAGTTACCAATCCAAATAATACCTTTGCAAAACGAAAACCTTTTCAGTTTTCAATGTCGTTCCATGAGTTACCTCCTAACCGCGTTGATATAATATACCATCTGAATAGCTTGGGCTTTACCAATAAATAATTTTATTCCTTCAGTAATGATCAGTTATACGTCTTACGTAATATTCCACCTATTTCTGACACATAAGTCACTTTTCTCAAAAATGGAATGGTTGTATACAAATCTCGTGTCGACGATGACTATCTTCGATAGCAAGATGTTATAATAAATAATCGATAACTTTGAATGAGTTACATGTCAGGTTGCCAATATGTCAGACGGTTGGCTGCCAGATTGTCAGGTAGCTGCCCGAAGACTCTCCGGAGCCAGGTTCAGTGCACGCCATGCACCAACAAAGGGCCGTGCGTGATGGAGGATGATTAGATTCGATAATTGACCGCTGCCGTTGTCGAGGAACAAAACTATCCAAGTTGCATGCAGCTTAATGGCAGACTGCAATAACACAATCTATGACAATTTGCTTAAGTATTGTATAGTGTATTTTGAGTGTACGTCGGTCGAGTATTTATTTAGATGTTGCATTTGTATAAGTGCATTACTGCAAACGCAAAGAAAAACTTAGGCACCTTTATTCGTAATTATGAATTAGTAAATTAATCAAACGAAAACCACATCCGTTCTTCTTGGGATAATTTGTTTAAAAAATTAGCAAACTTAACCAAACAAGCCGAACATATTTTCTGTCTATAAAAATCACAAAATACTCGTATCTTCAATATCTGTTTAGATTCTAGTCTAGGGCATTAAAGTACTAAGTAAAACACTACCAAAACAAGTGCACCGTTACGTTTCATAGTATTTTCATTTGTATTGAAGTAAACAACACAACTACGAGTATGTAAATAATTTGGCTTAGTTTTTTTATTAACAAGAAATAAAAACCTTTGTTTGCGTGAGTACTTCAGCTAGATTTGTTTTACCCGAATCCCACTTCCCTGTTCATAAACACAAGCATAAATAAATACTCACATAGTTTGGGGAAAAGGTAAATACCGAATGGTGGTCGGTCAAGAAAGTACCAAAATCCCTTGTGTTTTTAAGCGATCTGAAAGTGACGTAATGAAATTTTCGCGTTTACCAACCCTTAATTTACGAGAGGGAACCTAATAAAATTGAGGTGCCTCATTAATTAGAACCCCTCCACGCGGTGTGGTTGTGCGATTTGTGCGGGTAAATTCGTTAATGCACTCGTATTCATACAACTTATATTATGCATGATTAAGAAGAATTATCTATTTAAAGTATTCAAAACTGCATACAACTTACGTTAATTCAATTATGCAATAAACATATTCATATTACATTGTGGAGGTTTAAATACACTGTAATTTGTTTTATCAAACACTGTTTATTCCACTTTTTGTAAACAATTTGTTTCAAGTCAACGAAACAATTGTTTCGTTGAATTGACTTCTAGAAATAAAATGCACACCTTTTTATATGTACTCACAATACGAACAATTGTAGGGGAATTGTAAAACTATAGTTTGATGAACAAAATACCAACTGAAATTAGTAAATGTTATGAACATGTGTATAGATAGATTGTTACAATAGAGGCACAAAAAAAATAATCTAGTGAATAAAAATTATAAAAAAAGGAAAGTCGGGCCGGGCGAAGTTCCGAGAAGGCGATTAAGGGCGGCGGGACGGCACGCAAAGGCTGATGATGATGATGAGGATAATGAAGGAGGCTCGCCAGCAGACTGACGCGGGAAACTGGGGGGAACCGAATAAATGGTACTGATGGACAATCGGTTGTATAGTCTTTAAAGACGTGTATTATATTTTATCAAAGGTTTCGACTTGAACTTTTAGGAACTTCGTACTAGAATATTGAATAATTAATTACTTAGTTATATGACATTTTACATGAATCCCCACGACATATATTTCTACCTCCCATATCGAGGTTGTATTCTTGTGAAATGATCTCGATTTGTCACGATATTAATGCTTAGGTCCAACTGGTGTCACGTTTCATCGGAAGTGTTCGTGGTATACAAGGTGACCACTGAAAGACTGAAGGGTTTGAAAAAGTCATAACGTGTTCATTTTCAATATTTTCAATTTTATTTTTACAGGCTATAGAGCATCCCTTAGATATAATGAGGAGTTATACAGCATATACAAAGAGCCCAACATTATAAAATACATCAAAATTGGGAGGCTACGTTGGGCGGGGCATGTAGCAAGAATGGGAGAAGAGGAAATGCCTAACAAAGTACTCTTTTCCAAGCCCCAAGGAAGACGTAGCGTGGGCAGACCAAAGCTTAGGTGGATGGATGGGGTGCAGAATGATGCAAACGTGATTGGCATCAGGGGCTGGAGGAGTGCATCCCAGGATAGGGGGGAATGGCAACAACTGCTGGAGGAGGCCGGGGCCCACAATGGGCTGTAGTGCCATTGATGATGATGATGATAGAGCATCCCTTGGAGATTAAAATGGCTACGTATGATGTCCAACGAGTAAAACTCATTAGGTTTTTCTATTCCAGTGAAATATCAATTATTGAAACTTAGAGAAAATACCGGCAACATTTTAATGTCAGAATATATCCTAGCGATAACATGATTCGGTACCTAATGGTCCGGTTTGAAAGAACTGTTTCAGTCGGCGATCTTCCGGGAAAAGGTCATAAGCGAGTGTTCTTGAGGATCCATCTGCCTCTACCCGTCGTCACTCTGCTCAACCAGGCATCGCCAGAACATCGCTTCAGAAGATTCTGAAACTGGATTTTAAAATGTTTCCATACAAGATCCAAATGGTCCATGCTTTACTACCCCAAGATACTAAGCAGCGCCTGCAGTACGCCATTCGATTTCAACACCTAGCCAGAGATAACAACAACTTTTTGGACAACTTGATAGTGAGTGATGTGGCCTATTTTCATTTAAACGGGTACATCAAGAAACAAAACTGCAGATTTTGAGGTACTGAGAATCACAGGGAATTACATCAGCATCAATTGCATCCCCAAAAATGCACTGTTTGGTGCGGTGTTATGGCTGAAAGAGTTATCGGCCCCTATTTCTTTGAAAATGAGGAAGGTCAGCCAGAAAGAATCAACGGGGCCCTGTAGAGGACAACGCTTGAAAAAAAATTACGTCCAGCGGTCGAAAATAATCACGAGGTATGGATCCAACAGGAGGGAGCTACAGCGCACACTGCCAGGGCGACGATGGACCTCCTACGAGTAATTTTCGGTGAACGAACAATTAAAAAAAATGCTGAATTTGTTTGGCCTCCGCGTTCACCTGATTTGACGGCACCAAACTTCTTTTTGTGAGGCTACTTGAAAGACCGGGTTTACTTACATAAATAAACCTCGAACAATTCAAGAACTTAAGGAGAATATTCGAGCCGAAATCCGACGTTTACGACCTGAAACCTTGCGTACAGTCATGAAAAATGCTGTGGAAAGAGCCTGTATTTGTGAGCAGGAAAATGGTGGGCATTTGAAGGATGTTGTTTTTCACACATAATACTAAAAAATCCATTAATTATATTTCCTAAAATAATAAAAATATTAAAAAACATGTGTTTGTAAAAGTTATTTTTGCTTCATATCATTCAGTCTTTCAGTGGCCACCCTGTATTAACCCACAGGAAAAAAGCTTCAGCTCAACATGAAGAGTACAGCCATTTGAGGAAGGTAGAAAGAAAATTTTGGAAAGAAGAGGACATAAATGGAATTTTAAAATACGAGTACAATACGATTCAACATAAGAAAATATAATTTGACGATGAGTTCTCCATTATCTATCGGGCCGAAGATTCCCTTGGTCTCCGATCTATAGACTCCCTCCGATCTATAGACTCCAATATCCAAATCAATAGCGTACTTCTCTAGCTTTCTAACCAACCCAGGCTCGATTCCTGACATCTTATGAAGAGAGAGAGAGAGAGCGTGGAGATATGGGGTAGAAACACGGGTCTCGGGAATTGTAATTAGCGAAATAACAAAGTAATTTGTGATTATATTCACTTGTATTTCAGCTTGTGACATCCAGGGTACGGACACTTCATATTATGTTCACTTGTATTTCAGCTTGTGACATTCAGGGTACGGATACTTCATATACCTCAAAAAAATTTACTAAAATAATTATTAATTATCAGCTAAAAGATTTTGTTCACAAAACATAATTCAGATGTAAAATGGCCTAAGAGTAAAACCAGTTCGGAAGTAAATCCGGCAGGAATCGAATCGGATGCGTTCGACTGTTTAGATTAAATGCTAGCCACTAGACTATGGCCACCGACAATCATCATAGATACGAGTATATTAAAAATAAAATGCTATTGAAAATTAACAAGGTAATTTACAGCAATCTCAACCACACATGTTAATTCGAATTGTACAACTTGACGATTTTACTGCCATACGAGTATAATTTCATCCAAGCAATCAAAAATATGTTAAAAGTCCCACATGAAAAAAAAAACGAACGAATACAGTATTTTAATTTTTGGTCCATTAGCAATCGAACCCGATATACCTGGATGACAGACAACTGATTTTCCACTACGCTAAGGAGATCGTTCCTCTAGGGTACGGAGAATTGTAAATAAGTAAAATTAAATGTGCATAATAAATTGCAAAATTGTAACGATATTAACGCGTGGTGAACAATAAATCAAAAGATTTTGAAGTAACGACTCTTAAATTCATATTATTTACAATGAGAAGAAAAAGAGTAAATGTATATTAAAAAATATTGCACTAAAGAAAAAAAAACTATTTTCTCCATTAGCGATGATTTTGAATAAACAATAGAGCGCAATAGAGCGCAATGCCGCTAAACGTATGACTATTCAAAATAGTTGTTGTAAAATATAATATAATATTCAACGCTGGCCAATCGAGGAATTAAAGAAACAAATAATCGTAGAACAAATTTAAAACATGTGATAAAACGTCACCGCTAAGTCACGAAGTCTTATAAACAGTACTTTTTAAAACCAAATGAATACACAAGAACGATTATAATACAGGTTTCGTATATAAATCTGGTGAATACATTAAATGATTCGAAACATGAATAAAAAAAACTGTAATAAAGTGAATAAAAAATGGATAGAAGAGACATTTCAATGTCACGTTGAATAAAATTTTAATAATAAGTACACATTAGATATTCACCGGAGACGTCTAAGGAACTCTTTATTGCGTCGAAGTCGATGAAGGTAGAACATATTCCTGAGTGACTAAATAGATAACGTCCACGGCGAGCAGCATTAATGTCGAGAATTTAAAATTAAAATCGGAAAGAGCAAGTGAAGGTTGGAGGAAACCGGTGAAATATGTGGAATTTTATTACAATATGTTTAGCTACCTTTATAATAGAACACCAATGAAAATGTTTTCAAATGAAACAAAACAAAATAGTTTTAAAATGTAAGGAAAAAATGACGAACTACCGCATCATCATTCAAGCCGTAAAGAAAAGCTACGCTTGTATACAAAGTGCAATTGAAAACGAAACGTGGGATAATAGATGGGCAAGACACTCTGTATGTAGTGCATGTATAATACGCAGCAAAATAAAAATAGTTAGTAGTAAAACACGATAGCAACGTGGGTCTCCTTAGAACAGACACCGAGTCTAGTGGAAAGTGAAAAGTTAAAGCGAAAAGTACGCATTAGAGAAGAATGTTATTTATGAATGTAGAGAAAGCGATTTTTTTGCCTACGCAGCAAGAGACATAACGTGATGGTATGTATTTATGTGAATAAATAGATAAGTTTGAATAATATACCCCATAAGACGATCTTTGTAATAAGAATTCGGGGTGACGTATGACGGCGAGATGGTATGTATGTATACCATATCGTTAATGTAATTGATTAATAAATACAATTCATTTGTCTCAATCTCAATATATTATATTATATTATACATCACAATAAATGTAATTATTCCTTTTCGTATCCATAAACAGGGAAAATTTTGGAAAACTTCCAACAATATTATTGAGAACCTCAAGTGGTTACATTATACGAGTAAAATACCAATAAAATTAATATTCCCGTGTGGTATGGTGCATTAATGGATGTCATATATGATTAAATATCGCATGCGATTTTTAATGAAAAATGTATGTTGTTGTAGACCACGCGTTAAATTTTATTCATTTATTTCATCCACAATCGATGTCGATCTCAAAATTAAAATCGAAAAGATCAAGTGATGGTTGTAGGAAACCGGTGAAATGTATGGAATATTATTACACTGTGTTTTAGATACCTTTATTTATTTAGAAATGTTTTAAAATAAAGCAGTTTTCCAAATGTAAGGTAAAAATGACTGACTACCGCACCACAATTTAATTGATAAGGAAAGCTACACTTATATATAAAGTTCAATTGAAAATGAAACGTGGTATAATTAAAGGTCAAGTATCTCTATATTAAATGTAGAATGCGTAGTGAAATAAAAATAGTTAGTAGCAAAACATAAGAGCAACGTGGGTCTCCTTAAAACAGACACTGAGTCTAGTGGAAGGTTAAAAAGTTCAAGTAAAAAGTTCGAATTAGAGAAGAATGTGCATGACGAGATGTACGAATGTAGAGAAAGCGAAACTTTTTGCAACGCTGCAAGGGAAATGATGGTATGTAATATGTTACATTTTTCGCACAATCAACTAATCAATTTGAAATAGTCAAATAATGAATTGTATACTCGTAGAATATGGCACCATACGAGTATCTAGCCGGCTTAGCAACAATGTACGAGTATTATTATATCATATATTATACCACGAGTATACTACCTTTGAAATATGGTACTACTGATATGGTACTACATATATTATACTACCTTTGCAATATGGTACTACTGATATGACTAAAATCTATTGAACCTTAACATGCGAAACATCGTTACCAACATTTGAAAAATTATACTAAATATAATTCTATAATTTCGTACAACACTTCTATTGTATGCAGTGCAACCAGATGGGATTATTGTATCATGACAAAATATTTTAACCAACCAGAAATATGTTAAAAGGTCTTACGTGAAAAAAACAGACAGGGACCCATTTTTGAGTTCCATCAATTGCTGCGAAGGTCTTTATACCATCAAATGCTTATAACATGGTTAATTAAAATGCAGCAACTTCAAAATAATACACGTCCGAATTATCAGTGGAATGTTACAAAGCTCAGAACATAGAAACTCTCGGAGGATTTTCCTGTTACCGCTTTTGGAGAGACACTAAAATTTAATGTAAGTGTTTTGGTGTGATTTCAGTCATTTAATGGCGCGAAGGACGTAGAATTTATATCACGTTTTATTTATTAATAAAATAAACGACAGTTAAGTGTAATTTACTCAAGGAATTACACTTAACTGTTGCATTCTCAGGACTGATGAATTACAACGTACAACTGTCATTAGCAAATTGCTATCGACACATTTGAATTGTATAAAGTTCCGTGTGTTTATGTAGCAGTGTGGAAACCAATATCAGCTATCAACGATATTGTGAACCTTATGTAGAAACATCAAATCGAATATAATCCTTTCAGAGCGTTGTTGAGCAAAGAAGGTAGTTATAGAAAAAAATGTAAGCAACGTGAATGTATATAAATGTTACTAATGCATTATATTATGTGAGGACATCAGACCCTTTAACGAGGGGCCGGGCCATGTGATGCGCGCCCGATGGCGCCGCACGTCCCAATATATGGGAGTACTCGTACACACCACTAGACTAACATTCGCTCCCAACAGTAGTGTAGTAAGTTGGAGAAGAAACAGATAAAATACTTCAAAATATTGCACATACATATTTGCTTGTGATTTAGATTCAAATATTTTCTACTATACAATAACAATTTACCGTAGAAAAAATACAAAACAATCATTTTAGAAATTAACGGTGTCATTAATACGAGTAAACAGGATATACAATTTAATATATCTATATAGTACATATATTTGCCTTGTAAAAAATATTAGTTCCAAAAATCAATATACGAGTATTATAGACGAACTGTCTACTTAAAAATTAATCAATTCTATCGTATTATATTTCTGTTCTATACAACCTGGCAGGTTTATTACTATATGCCAATCTCATTCAACAAACCAAAAATATATTACTGATAACTTAAGCGAAAACCAGATTACAAACCTTGACAAGTTTTTGGGTAAAAACGGAAATTGAACCCACAAGTCATGAGCTGGAAAATAGATATCTTATCAACGAGGTCACGGAGGTCGATATGGATAGTAAAAATTAAACAAGTGGATAATCTCACAAAAAGTCTATGGCAATTTTCTTATTTCAGTACCATGCATGAAGCATATGAAGAATATACGGAAACTTATCAAGTGATAGTGCTATAACACAGAGTTTCACGGAGTCCGTTTCCTCTATTCGTTTGATTCGACAGTAAACTTAAGCACTTACGTGTAATAAAACTACAAATTCTGTTTATTTGGGACGATCAAAATTCTATATATGTTTAGTAAATGGCTATATAAGAAAAACATTACGAATAAATCAGACTCACGTGTTACTGAAAATTAAGTGCATATACATTAACTTAATGACCAGAGTGAATAAAATTTCTAGGGTCGCATATTGATAAACTTCTTAAAATAGCACATGTGATACTAAGCACCTTACAACTTTATAAAACAACGCTTTCCTGAACGCACGTATCCTACACAAAGCAACAACCCGTTGAGTTAGTTTTATTTTTTACGACGCTCTAAACCAGGGATTTTCAATCACTGTGCCGCGGTACATAAAAGCATATCACAAAGGATTCGCAGGTATAACGCAGGAAATTAGAGAAATATAGTGTCTACAAACCGTAAATACGAGTGTCAATTTCGATTCCCAATAACAAAACTGCCCAAGTCTGTTTTTCCCACATTCACATATTTCTATGATCGACAAATTATATTATGTTGAATGAAAGTTGTTGAAAACGACATATTGTCCATGTTTCCGTAAACACAGTTAAATTTAACCCTACTGTAGTGTAGTATTTCGTGTAAAAATAACATTATTTTAGGTTCATTCATAATTTCTTAAATCAATATTGAACAACGAGAATTACGATAAAACAATAGTTTCCTACTAATATTTTTTTATGTCAGAAAATACTTGATTTCTTTCTTATCATGATTGTACTAGAGAATTTTCTAATTTCTAATACAGTTTCCAAAATGTATTAACTTTTAAGCATTTTTAAAGGGATAACTGTTTTGCAAAAGTTAGAAATTCATTAAATAACCCAACATATAAATGCATAGTGTCCTTTATTTAGGGTAACTCGCGATAAGCGGCGCTAAAAATATTGTCCTATCTTTATTATTCGAGTGCCGTGAGCTAAAAAATGTTGAATATAGCTGTTCTAAACCAGTTAAATAAGTATTGAGACCCGGGCGACTGCAGCCCTAGCCCTAGGCAGCAAGGATAGTCCTACGCTCCCAGGCCGAGGTACGCGGCCGGCCGGGATAGTTCTGATCTCGGGGGGACCGGGAAGGGCCAGCACATTGGGGAGCTAATGCAGTTTCAAACTAAACAAAAAAATCTAGACAGACTGCATGGACTCGGCGAAAGAGAAGAAAAACAAATAAATAATAATGGGAAAGAGGGAAAAAAGATAACTACAGGGTCGTAAATAAATAATAAAGTATACTCAAATGGTGAGTAGAAGATTGGTGTTATCGTAAAAAGAGTGACAGAAATTAAGATTATAAGGAAAAACTGAGTAGGATTTGCGCGCTAAGAGAGTATGGGAATATTAAAAAAATAAATAAACAATTACCAACAAAGCTAAGGTTAGAAGATGCTACAACTTAACTTCTTAGATTGACTACGGTCACTTAAAGCTGTTTTCACCGTCTTGGCCGACGTTTCGAAGATATTCGGTAAAGTTTTTGACATCAACCTGAGGATGAAGGCTACAACGCCTTCGAAAAGTCAGCCATCACCCAAGTCAACTCAACACGATGAAAAAATCCGTTTTTTTTAACTAGTGGAGAGCAGTCGTGAAAATCTTCGAACATATCTGACTGTATAGAAATTGGTTGAGTAATGTAATTATGGTATATAGTTTTTATAAATTTAATAATTGAAACGGTATTCAGAATACGAATTACGGGTAAAATAAAATATACCAATATTAAAATAATTAGAAAAAAATAGATACTGCTCTATGTGTATACCGCAGAATACTGTCTGCACATGTTGCGGTTTTCTGTATATTTGTAATCATTTATTGCACGATCGTTATCTAATTAAGGAGCCAAATTAACTTTGTAAATAAATGCATAGTAAATTTAATACAAATTCACTCCATAAATAAAATGAGTATTCGCGTTTTTTTGCTAATTACAGTAAAATTTAAAAGATTATAGTGTCATTCTTTGATACCTCACGCTTCCCTGTGAAGTGACTCAGTTATATCTACAAAGTTTACTAACGAGTTTCATCGCCAATTTATGTTATCCACCGAGATGAAGATATCAATATAAGAAAATTCATTCAACTAAGTAATTCCGTGTGCGAGTGGTGATGTTCTCAACAACTCAGTTCATGAATATATATACATAACATACAATATAGGTATACATGTAGTACAGTGACACTTGAACATACATGTAGTACAGTGACACTTTAACGTTTATACGAGTACATCGATATGAACTTAATAAAAAAATAAATTATAGCATATATTTTTATTTTAACTACAATTATTCGCCTAACAGCTTTTTGGTACTACACATTCTTAGTTATTGCCTATATTTCTTTCTTTAGAGTGTAACTATTCAACTTCGTATTGAATTTCATAAATAAACACACAAATCAAATTTGTCGAAACAATCTCCCGATCCGAGACCTAAGGGTCAATGCCTGTCATGTTATCTACGATACTACGGTTATGTTCCACGTTTGGTTTAACTTATAAAATATATTTTAAACCTGTTTCCGAAGGTACATTGAAGTTATATGCAATCGAGATTTATATGTAAATATGATGGATCGCGAAATGTTTTTTGTAAAAATGAACTTCGATAAAAATGACCATTATACAACTTGGTAACTACTACTATATAGTTACGAAATAAATTATTGTTTTTTTATTCCGTACTTGCGACAAATTTATTTTACAAGTATTTTTTTAATAAAAATAAATAAAATTGACTTCTTGATATAACATGAACTAATCATTTTATTATTATCGAAAAACCCTGCTCAATCCGCATGTTGAGTTTTTATCTTCTACATGTGTTCAAATAAGATTCAAATTTTGAGTGTTAATATGCTTAGGATTGAGTAAATGGTTTCCTCTGTCATGTTGGCACACAGAGAATCTCTGCAATAGGAAAGGGAATTCTCATTAGGAGAAAAGCTTTGTTAAAAGAAACGACAAAAAAGGCTGGCGGCACAGACGTAGACGCCGGATTGTGTCTCTCCTTTGTTGTGGTCGTCTGCTGCTGGCAAAGAAATGCTGCAGCTAAAACAGTAGCTAGATGTAATTGATTATTTGGGTGATAGGGTTTTCTGAGCTGCTCTATACATTTTATTAACGCCTCGGGTTGCTTTATTCTTTACTCAAATTCACTTCAAACATTCAATCAAAATACACTCTTTAATTTTATTTGGAAACAGTCTCTCTATACATATGAAATTGTATAACGCAAAAAATAAATATTCAAATAAAAAAACAATATAATTCAAAGGACAATAAAGGACGAAAACCAGAAAAATAGATACTAGTTTGCAATCAAACTAATTATATGGTAATTGCTAAAAACTGGTCTAATCTAACATCTCTGCAATCGTCAAGAACAAAAAAAAACGCCTCTATCCAGAGCGGTCAGTAGTCCGGAACTCACTCCTCCCACGTTAGGCGAAGACTGCGAATCTCTTAACCATAACAAAATATATATGTATATAATTGTAAAAAAAAATTAAGATATACTCGTACTTAATTCGATATAAAAATAGTGTATACGAGACCATTTTGATTGGGTAAGAGATCATTTCATCCAATTTATCCAATACATAGGTATTGTATTAACGCACTGATCAAAAATCCTAACAAAACAATTGTTGCTATTTCAAATGTGGCCGTTATATTATACTATGCACGTAGAGAATACGAACAAAAAATGTTGGGTACTGTTCCAAGTAGCAAGGGTCTCGTATGGGAAACTAGTGGTCTAATCTCGATTTATTGCAAACAGCTTGAATAAACTTGATTCCTCACCATATATTCTATAGGACAAGTAAGAGACAGGAAAGCCAGAGGTGAGATGCAATAAATTAAGAAGAAGTATAGAAGTCTAGGCGTCGTTTGCGCGGTGATTGCACGTGAAAGGAAATTGCCATCATCAATAAGTACCTATTTCAGAAGTAGGACATGCGTGGTTCCCGAAACATTTATGTGAGTCGTGTAATTCTGTACAAAAGAAAGATTTCAAGTAGAAAAAATAGGTTTTCACAAAAAAAATACTGTGCAAACAATTAGGAAATTGAGAATAAAAAGTCTGGAACCTCGAACATGAAATTTTATATTTGATTCGATGCAAAATAAACTTGAACAACTCCCACGAAAGTTAAACTGGAAAAATATGTTTACCATAACAGTAATTCAAACTTCATGTTTTTTTAAATTATATTTATACAAATTCTTTTAGAAACCCCTATTTTACAGACTAATATTTATAATCTACAGCTGCTTTGGAAAAACATCGATTTTTCTGTCTTGACGTCTGATGTAGGACGTGAAGTTTGTATTTTTTATTTATTCACTATCCACAATACAAAGAGTTTTAATATAAAGGTACACCAAAGAGTGCAAGTACATAACAATGCATAAATTCATAATGTTTGGGTACAGAGAACCACTGAATCACTCAAGTGGTCTCATTAGTTAATAACGATTTTTTCCTAAATACAAAAACACTCAAACTCTGTATTTATATTCTGACAACCACTGAAATTCAAAGTTATCAAATACACAATATCACATAATAATCTCAACATCATATCCAACCATTCCTCATCACACGCTCAACATTCGCATCAGTCGTTCAATACCATGTCTATGTGGAGATCTCCAAAAACTCTTCACACCTCGCTCTCCCTTTCAAACAACCACATTGTTATATATTTTTATATACGAGTACTTGAAGGCGCGACATTACAAAATTCCCTAGTGTCCCCTAGGAATGCGTTATAAATTCTTAGTGCATGTTCCTCCTCCCAAATGACGTTCGAACACGTGGGGTCGGAACCAGATTCACCTCGTCACCTCTTGTTCTCTGACTGCTCGAACGTGTTTATAGGAATACGATAATATAGATGTACACGTATGCTAAGATAAAACGCAGTGGAGATCTGCTCTCTTTGCCTACTCCGATAGGGGCATGGCATGATGGTGATTTGATAAATATCGGACGGACATCGAAAACTACAAACTCCCGGAAAAGTGCTTGTGTTGAGTAACGAACCGACTTTGTTTTTGGTGTTAGTTATCTTTCACAAAAATATATGATATAAGTATTTATTATTTTATCTGTACGCAATATCGTTGTATTTTACCAATCCCTTATCACTATTTACATCTGTAAATCGATATTCCATAACATAGATGATTATTTATTTCTAACTCGGATATGCAAACGCGCGTACCTTCTTTCATAATCGATAAACGTCAATTATTTTACAACTTAGTAAATAACAAAGGCACATCCAGTGATGACGAGTGACATAAGGGATGGCGTCTAAATCTCAATAAGTCTTAGGAAAAAAATCGAATACAAGACAATCATTGACGAACTGCATGACCTAGTTGGTGAGACATGTTCGATTCTTGTTGGAATCTATTTTTTTAAAAGGGTTCCATTCTGATTTTCCCTAAAGTCAACTTTAACATCTTTCTGGATGATGAAAGAAATTACGACATGATCAGAGTACTTTAGTTATCTTCACATGAAGAGAACTACGAAATATATTTCCAAAAACAACTTTTACAGTTTTTCGAACAATTTTGTGCTGTATAAATAGTTATAAACAATATTTTCATTCTATTGTATATTGAATAGACGAAATGTCGATCTCAAATCAATTTAAAAAATGAAACTTCACTGCAGAACCCTACGAACGGTGGTTACGGTACAAATAAATCCACTACTAAGAATCAGTCAAGCACAGTGATCACGTGTCAACAAATTTATTTTATTACACTTTCGCTGTATACAGTACAACCTGGCGGGCTTATGTCCACATGGTAATCTCTTCCATCCAACCAGAAATATGTTTTATAGGCCGTAAGTGGAAACCAGACTGAAACCCTTTTTAAAAAAACTTGAGTACCAATCAAACTCGCAACATTAGGTTGCAAAATAGGTGTCTTACCAATTAGACCACGGAGGTTGTCGTAACAATAAAATAACTTGAGTACCAATCAAACTCGCAACATTAGGTTGCAAAATAGACGTCTTACCAATTAGAACGGATGTTGTCGTAACAATAAAATAACTTGAGTACCAATCAAACTCGCAACATTAGGTTGCAAAATAGGCGTCTTACCAATTAGGCCACGGAGGTTGTCGTAACAATAAAAAAATATTGTGTCGTCGTTACCTTAAAAATCTGAGCATTTTTTAAATATTAAGTTACACGAGTATTTACACGAATTCTAAAGATGTTTTAAATTATCTTAAGGTTTTTTCTCAAATAATTTCATGATATTTCAAAGAAAAAAGTAGGTGGTTTTACTGAAATATGCAACTCATTTGCTGTTACTCGTGAGTTCTTACACAGGGCAATATAACGAAGAGTTCTGATACAGGGTAATATAACGAGGAGTTCTAAAGTAGATAGTATAAAAAAAATAATGTTGTTGCTGCCGTATGCAACGTAAGTAAAGTGATCATATGCCGGAAACTGGTGATCACGTATGAGCCGAGTGGCCGGCTGCATCGACTGCATTAGCCGCAAGCCCATAGGCAAATTGGATTACTCTGGGAACGGGGCTGGCGAAATGGTCGAGCGACTGGCTTCGGCGCATTCTCACGCCTGTATTGCACTTAGCAGGAATGCACTTTGAAGTTCATATAATAACGCTTATCTATATGTTACACTACCAATGGAACGTTATAATGGAGTTTGCTGGTGTGACTGATTTAATACTGGCCGAGGATGAGAAGATAAGCGAGTAAAAATAAACACAAGTCACAAAGCGATTATGATGAAATTTTTTATAAATAATGATGGTGTACGAGTATGCTTACATAGTGAATAGATTTACCGAATTCATGGTCAACAATGAGTTTATTTGGAAAAATATAGTTTTGAAAATAATTAAAGAAGACCCGTTTTATTAATAATAAAAAAAAAATTGAAAGACACTAAAATAATATTAGGTTAGTTCGTCACATAAACTTTATTTACAAACGAGTGTTTGCAATGTATGTGGACAATGAAAAACTGGAGAACGTTGAAGAATTTCGCTAACTGGGAAACATGTTTTCGGAGATGGTGCAATAAATATATATAGAAAGAAAAGAAATATATGTAGAAAGGCGTGTTGCAGTGGGGAGCATGGTCAACGACGCGCCTATAACTGCATTTTACTGGCACTATTACAGTATATGGAATACAAAGGAATAGCTTAATTAGGGAAAATTGTTCGAGTCCGACATAATAAGAATAATCAAGAAAGGAATCATGAGACGATTTGAACATTTTAAAAGAATGAAAAGCTCTAAAAGACTTACAAAACAAATATAAAGAGCTTAAAAGAATAGAACGATATATAAATTGTGACTGAGTAAAAGGTAAGAAGTATAAGAAAAATAAAATCTTGTATGACAATATGTATGAGGCAAATGTACTTAACTACTTAAAAAAACTTGATATCAAGGGATTTAATGTTCCAAAAGATAATATATAAATAATACACATGTTCTGGAGTTTTTTTTTCAATTACATAAATTTAACATATTGTAGTTAAATAGTGCATAAAATAAGTTTTTCACACTTAATTCAATAAAACCCCAAATATATGTTTTATTATTTTTATTCTTATGTTTTATATATTTTTATTCTTTATACCTTATTTATTAAAGACCAAGACAACTCTAGCTTAAGAACTATTGCTAGACTCGTTTTAACGCTTGTTTATATTTATTGTACTATACAATATCTATGTTTGATTATCTTAGTACAAAGTAGAGAAAATGATAATGAAACACGCGACCTTGCTTGCTTCTATTGACTCAGAAGTAACACAGAATGGGAACACATGTAACTACTTGCATAATGGGTATTATTACTTTCAGGAAATGTATAAAATATTTACGGGAGTTAAAATGGAAAAATACGACTTCTGTGGCCTAGTTCGTAAGATGCCTGTCCCCCAACCCGGGAGTTGCGTGTTGGGGGACAGGCATTGGCACTTAAGGCCTTGTTAACTTAATTTTGGTAGGTTGGAAGATATTTTCACATGGAAATTAACCAGAAAGGTTGTATAAAACGAAAGTGTGAAACAATACAATTATAATCTTCGTAGCAATTTTTAAGCTGTACATGAGAACGAAGTTAAACGTAGACGCATAACCATGAACGATACGAGTTCTATAAAGAATCAGGTGTCTAAATATATTTATTTAAATTAAAACACTTCGCTGCGTAACGTAAACACCTGAAAAACGAAGATGAGGCTAGAATGACATTGGATGACAATATATCCAAGAAATATCAAACAGGGAACTAACAGTGAGCTGTACAGGACTGAAGACGGTGAAGACTATATCTGGAGTGATCTAAGATCAACACTGGATTGTAGCGCCAAAAATGGATGAATGGCATCGTAGAATTACAAGTAGATTGGAGATCGTGTCTGTATTAAGAAGGAATCTTCAGTAATATCTGGCCAATTATCTCGTACGGTTAGTAGGCAACTCATGCCCTGAATTTCCCATCCAATATATGAAAGCATAAAATAACACTGAATACTCAGATGTTGTAACAGCTTATTTCTCACAAACCTAAGATAAATTTTACTCAATTTAACATTGTCGACTTGGACACATTTTTTTCACGTTGTCGCCAGGCCACTTAGCACATAAACTACAATATTTTAATTATATTTATTGGCAAAAAAACTAATATGTATTAATATTTTCTTGCCGGGTTACAAATTACAGATGCAAGCAGAAAAAAATATGTAACATAGTATTGGAATTTTTTATTTATGTAAAAGCTATTTTTAACATGTAATGAAGAATGTAATCGTATGTTGAGGTATTGTAAAATCGTTCGTTTGTTTTTTTTTCTAGCACAGCATACTGCTCTGGGACTTCTGAGTCCATGCCTGTTGTAAGGAGTACTTTTTACTGCAAATTATATGAGCCATGTTAGTGTTTAATATTCGTATGTTTTATTGCAACATTTTGAATTTTGTATATTCACTCGCACTCTGAATTTTACCTATATTTTGTAAAAAATATTCTTAATCGAAATCAACCGTAGATGAATTAATAAGAAAATCATTAAATACAATATTTCGTGTCAATTAACATGAGTGATATTTTCTCATAAAAAAAGAAGGAAACAATGAAATATGTTTTTCCTTTTTTTTTTCTATTACATACATACTCGTACGTACCATCACGCCGTTTCCCTGTCGGGGTAGGCAGACATGAGAGAACGCCACATTCCAATATCTCACCTCTTGAACGTCTATACACACACTCGCCTATTCTCACGAAACTCTCTGACTTTTTACATTTCCTTCTTTCAAAATATCATTCACTTGATTTATCATTCACCAACAACACTTTCGTTGATTACTAGTATTATAAAAATAAAATAAACGATTTTAATAAATCGGTTATTATATTGTATATATTGTTATTAATACAGGCAGCGAAAAATAAAGCTGAAACATTGAAACAATTGATGTTCGGGGGAAACAAAAAGATTCACGCTCAATGCGCCGCGCCATCTGACCCGAAATTTGGAAAGAGTCCACGAATAAAAATATCAAACATTTTGTTTTACACGCAGATGTGTGGATTACGCAACGAGCAGAGATAGCAGAAGGCTGTGAAAATGGAAAATACAATGTTGTGAAAGCGAAATAAGATTTTGGAAGAAGATAATATATCTTCGAGGAGTAGTCTATTAAATCTTGGCACGGATATTAAAAATTAACGAAATCTAAGGGTCAAATAAAATCAAGCTGTGATTCAAGATTTTATGAAATGTGCAAAGTTTGAATAAGTTTTATTTATTTTCAGTAAATTTTATTAAGCATTTCTTTATCTAACATAATATTCGATTAATTTATAATATTCCTTCATCCATATTCGGAACCATGTCATCTATTTTCTTATAAATAAGGAACTGAGTTCAATAAGAAGTAATTTTACATTTAAACTTGCATATTGCGATACATTTTGTGTTGTATTGAATCAAAATTTCGTTGTTTACAATATAAACTAGCGTGCTTCTTGCCATGTGTGTATCTCTTCCAACTAGAATGTTAAACTAGTCTTAAGGAAAAGTTAAAAAAATGAGTTCTAACGGGGAAGATAGGCGTCTTACCTACTAGACCACTCTTTTACTTCATTCAATTTCGACCTTCCATTTTTAAAAGTTCCATCGCGTTTACTTCACAAACCTGGTTGGATATAGCAAAAATGTATTATTAAAAAGTTAAAAGTTGGAAAAACGCTAGTCATCCACTCGGGGGTTGCGGGTTCGACTCTCGATGATACACAAAAGAAAATAATAAAAAAGGGTACCCGTTTTGCAAAATAATTAATCTGGTAACAATAACGTATCAATCAACAATTCCCGGGACTAACCTACAGATGGCGCCTCTAATAAAAAAACATACCATTCTCAGTTAGTACCAACCTTTAAAAGTTACGAGTCAAACTTTCATGACATTCCGACATTGTGTCATTGAGTTACAGTGGTTTTAGTGACGCTACTTTTGCTATTTTCAAAACAAAAAAAAAACGAATTTCGTGTGTTGTTAAAACATTGCTTTTTAATGGGAAAAAATACCGTTCAAACTCAGCGATGGCTTGAAAAGTGTTATCCGGGCACTGTTCCGTCGAAAACAACAATTTGTCGGTGGTATGCTGATTTCAAACGCGGTCGTAAAGAAAACATAAAAAAAAACTCAAAATCGTGATGGAAAATCGCAAAGTAAAGTTGCGTGAGATAGCTGACATTCTGAAGATATCATTTGGTAGTTTACAATATTTTGCATGAACATTTGGTCATGAAAAAGCTTTTTTCGAAATGGGTGCCGCGTTTGCTCACAATGGAACAGAAACAACAACGGATCGATGATTTAGAGCGCTGTTTGGCACTGTTTACGCCAAATAAACAGGAGTTTTTGCGTCGGTATGTGACAATGGATGAAACTTGGATCCACCACTATACTCCGGAATCAAATCGGCAGTCAGCTGAGTGGAGAGCAGTCGATGAAAGTCGTCCGAAGCGACCAGATCACCTTGAAAAGGGAAAAACCATCAATAGCGAATATTATATAGTGTTATTGGAGCGTTCGAAAGCAGAAATTGCAAAAAAACGGCCCCATATGAAGAAGAAAAAAGTTCTCTTTCATAAGGACAATGCACCATGTCATAAGTCGATGGTAACGATGGCCAAATTGCATGAGTTGAACTTCGAATTGCTTCCGCACCCACCGTTTTCTCCAGATTTGGCCCCCAGCGACTATTGGTTGTTCGCAGACCTCAAAAAGATGCTTCAGGGAAAGATATTTAGCTCCAATGAAGAAGTGATTGCCGAAACTAACGCATATTTTGAAACCAAAGATAAATCGTTCTACACGGCTGACATAGAAAAGTTAAGAAAGCGTTGGAATGAATGTATCGCTCTTGAAGGAGACTATGTTGATGAATAAAGAAGAATTTTGGCAAACAAATGTTGTTTTAGTAGTTAGTCCAGAGAATTATTGATCGATGTGTTACTTGTAGCTCTCCACGTGCGATAGTATTTCCAACTCAACTGGCAAACTGTGAGTTAATTGTCTACTCCAGTTGTTCTTTATCCGAAGGTTGATTACCGGGGTCCAAGACAATATTGTCTCCCAGTCAGGCTCTTTAACATGTCCGCATTATCGATTGGGATATGCTGAGAGATACCATATCAATGAATGAATAAATAAAAATTTATATTTCATTGCATTATACTCGTACGTAAAAAAATATTATGGGACACACGGCCGCCACTTTTCTGTCACGCTGTGGATAACTTTAAATATTCTATTTATTACTATTTTATCTACCATCGAATATTTGTTGATCTCTCCTCAAGTAACAAGAGATCTCTCACCGTGGGTGGGACGAGAGCTTTGGGAAGCGTTACGAGAGAACGCACTTAATGCCGGGTAATTTTGGTAATTTTGATAAAGTAGACTGAAACGGTGCACTTCCTGCGTCAGTGACACGACTTGTGAGAAATTCTATGGATTAAATAAAAGTTTACAATGTTGCTAAAACCTATTTTTATTTCTAACACGAAACCAAAAAATGTACGAGTATATACCATATATGTTACATATATACGCCTAGTTCATAGACGAAAAATATACAGAATGAACAATGTAGTATAAATATGCAACGTTTAGGATTTGGACGCAAATGTCTACAAAAAATCCTGAGTGATTGATTATATTGCGAAATATTTGGTCAAAATTGCAAAAAAAATAAAGTGAACACGATTCCGAAGCGAATATATCGCAAAATTTTACAACAGTGGCCGTATAATTTGCATGAACAATTAAAACGTATTCAGATATTATTAAAAAATATCCCATATACTTCATAAACTGTCCCGCCGCCCCTCAAATCTCGCCGAAAATGTTCAGCGCCCCTCCTATCATGGACTGACGATTCGCTCAAACAGAGATTGCCTTTTGGCACTTCCAGTTCATCGGTCTTCCTTCACGTCACCTTTACTGTTCATACGGCCAAACTCAGGACCAGTTAACGGCTGCCACAAGAATATCACCATCATTAGCTCGCTTCAAACACCAACTTAAAAAATATATCATCTCTCCTCAATGACAAAACGTGTTCCTCGATAACGCCTATTTTCTTGTCCTTTTCCACCTTCCTTCTCCTTTCCCAATTTATGGTGACATTTGAAAAAACAATGGTTTATAGTTTTTTTCGATTGTTTATAATGCTTTAAGCATGTCCAAGTTTTATTTTTCCCTTCGAAAATAACGTAGTCTTTCACCAAGCAATTGAAACTTATTGGTTTGAAGAGATTGCCGTTTGGCAATAAACTCTACAGTATATAATAAACAAATAAATAATAAACATGGGAGGTTACCAATTTTATTTAGTGATGGTAAAAGATTTTAAATAAAACCGACTTCAAAATTATAAAACCGAATCAAAGAGATCAACACTAAGTTTTCTTTGGTATGGAGAAATAAACAAGCGTAGGGCAAACATCACTCGTGTTAATCCAATATGAAATTGAAGTTAAGCAAAAAATGTACGGGGAGGCAAAGGGAACAAAGTTCAAGATGATTTATTACTAATAGCGAAGCAGCTCCCCCATGTGCCCTTTGAAAAAGTGCGAGCAACCAAATCCCGTTAGGCCCTCTTCAAAGGGGAGGAAGCCTTGGGAAGGGGGATGCACAAGGGTATTTATAGCAAGGAACAATCTTGACAAATAAGTAAGAGATGATGATGTAATGAATATACACGGAGTCGTGGGCGAGGGCGGATCAAACGAGAGGAAAAAACGTTTTAATGGAATATGAAATAATACTTTTTAGGGGTCCATACAAAACTTTCTCTTTAATTTTTGGGAGCGAACCGAGATTTTTTAAATGCATTTTAAAATTACATTAAGATCGTGTAAACCTCCTAGTTTCTCATGAATATTCCGAAAATCTTTATAAAACGTAAATATTAATGATAAACAATAATAAAACAGTTTTTCAATCAAAAAGTATAATGTACATGAACTATCATTGCTACATTCATGCCCATTACACAAACAAGATATGTAAAAAAAGGAGAAAAAAAATAAAAGAAAACAGTTATCGATTTTTTTTTCTAGGTATTTATTTGAAGGAAGGGACACCACACCACACTCAATTTAATCAAGTAAAGATCTTGTAAAAAGATGTTTATATTTTTACGAATTGGTATTAAAACAAAAGAAATAACGCAATGTTACGTTTTAAATTCTCGTTTTATAAATACAAAAAATGCCTCAAAAAAACAATATAAATTTTCTCCCTTGGACAGGCTGACTTGCTTAACTAATTAAAAAGTATAATGTAACTGTCTGGTTGTTGAACTTGAATTCTCTGTTTAAACGTGAAAATGTTTGAACTTTTCATATCACCTAGTACTTTTGTAATGAAAAGAGGAAAAAAAAACAGGAAAATGCATATTAATGCAACATCGCACCGAGCGCAAACAAATGCAATAAATTAACCACCTAACGAATTAAACACGCGATTCTCGCACTGCAAAAACTATTGAGATCCGAGTTTCTCCAAATGTGAGTTTATTTTAAAATTTCACGTTTCTTTATAATTTTCAATGAGTACTAAAAACACTTAGTAATTAGTACTAAATGTGAGACATACATAAGGATAGCACCCTTAATGAAATAAATAGAAGAGCAAAACTAGCTTGAAGTTACTTTGAACGACTGAACTACATTTTCAAGAGCAATCTACCAATCTGTCTCAAATGGAAGGTATTTAACCAATGCATCTTACCAGTACTAACATATGGATGCAAAACATGAACTCTTTCTGTGCGAATGAGACAAAAGCTCCAGACAACACAACGCACCATGGAGAGGTGCATTCTAGGTTATAACAGGAGAGACCTCAAACGTAATAAGGTCGTAAAAAGACCGAAGTGGAAGTAGGCTGAGCACGTCCCCCGAACAACGGACCATCGTTGGACGTATGAAGTAATCCAGTGGTACCCAATAGGAAGAACTGGGTCTGTAAGACCGAAGGTACGTTGGGTGGACGAAATACGTAAGCAAGCAGCGATTACGTGGCAGCAATGCGCAAAGGACAGGATTTCTTGGAAACAACTTGGAAATGCTTCTAGCCTGCAGCGGATGATAATGATGATGAAGTACTATGTGTGAGACATAAATTGCATCCGTATTATGGATCTTGGGATTTGTTTGTCTCGATGCTTCTATAGATTTTTATAAAGTATTCATTTTATTTCTGTCACACATTTAACGTAAATCAAATCACTAATATACTTATTGAAACTCAATGAACAGCAAGACGTGCTGCCTTGTTTTACTCGTAATAAGAGTGATCCTTCAAATGAGGATTATTTGCAAAGGCAATTTCCGCAGCAAAACAAAAAAGAAACGTGACAAAAAGTTACCTTCATTTTTTTTAAGGACTACCACATAAAAATAACGAAGAAAAACAATGAAGAATTGTTAAAGTTTTAAAACCACTAAAATAAAAAAAAACGAAAACAACCGGTCTGGGATTCAATGCGAATGCAGATTAGATATTTTTTACGAAATACTCGTATACAAGTGATGGATAGCTTGTTCGGAGTTTCGGTCCGATGGTAGGACACCCTACTCCTTCATCGGATAAGTTCTGACTGTTAAGATATTTATTGGAAATTTTTGGATCTTTTTGGGAATCGGGAAAGGATAGGTTTGTGGTAATTGTTTTGATTTTATGAATGATTATGAGAAATTATAAACGATTAAATACATATATAAATATGATGATATGTACATAATATTAAATACAAATATACATAAATTTGTGTCGTCACACACTGTTTTATATTGAATGGGTGAAAAAAAAAAAAAAAAAAAAAAATGAATTGTGAATAAATTATAAGAATGTATATAGTATATGTCGATAAGTAAATGAGTGGGGAAATGTGTGTGACTTTTTATACTCGTATATCTACTTGAAAAAGTGGAAGTAAAACGATATCAGATTCTTAAGATTTTCGTAAAAGGTTGTTTGTATTTTCGATGGTACATTTCTTTTCATTTCAGATGAATAGATAAAAGCTGTCTGCAAAAAAATATGCCAAATATTTAAAATAATAACCTTACTTCAACAAATTGGTTCAGAAATACAATAACGCCAGAGCTTATTTCTTGCAAAAGCAAAACATTTCATTATATTTAAAGAAACCGCGAAGAAAAATAAAACATTAATTGAATGATTTATCAGAGGAATAAGTATGTTCAAACAAAATAAACTACCTCGCCATTGTAAGCGTCAGATATCAAAAGTTATTTTTCTCTATTTTATTATAATAAAATTTTCATTCAAGGTTAAAATCAAATTTACCGAATTCAGAGTCAATGCAAATGTAATGCGAACGAAGGTATGCTATTTCAGTGCGTAAGTAGGGAATGAGACTTTTAAAAAAATATCGTCGTCGTCGCTGCTGGGTCTCGTTATCGTTATCTCGTTATCGAGGATCTCCTCGCCATTTAAATGGCAATTCAGATGAAAAGCGAAACTTTGCCGAGGAATTTATTTTCTTTAAGTGAGTGAGCCGTTGCACACCAGCAAACTCACCGACCATACACTGCTGTATTGGATCCGATGGCAAACTGAGGTGAGACGATCGGAGCACACCAGCATCTTATTTTTCTCTTTTTGAAAGGATATGACCGAATTCATACGTATTCTTATATCCCGAATGCTGGGCAGAAAAAAAATACTTGTGCCATTAGAAGGGATTACACAGCACAGGGTTCGAACCGGCGACCTTCTGCACGGAAGTCCAGTGCGTTACCGCGCGGCTATACACCTCTAAAATTGTCATTCAAGGTTAAAATCAAATTTACCGAATTCAAAGTTAATGCAAATGTTACGTTAACGAAGGTATGCTATTTCAATGGCTAAGTAGGGAACGATTTTTTTTAAATATATGTATATAATGAACATATATCACGAAATAGGGGTCAATAAAAGGAACCAAACAATGGGGGAAATGAACCCCTTACATTTTTCTGATCATATCGAAGTAAGTTTTATGGGCTGACTTAAAATCGTACGAGTTGCCTAATTGACGCGTGACATTGAACGGCAATACGTCTAATTTAAACAAACAAGGTCACAATATCATATCACGACTAAAATTTATTCAGCTGTTTTAACTGTATCCGTTTTATGTGACTATTCTAGTGGAGATATGTTATAACCAATATCGAAAACGTATCTATTGAAATGGCGTCTTACATAAAGCTCCAGTTATGTGTGTAATTAAAAATCATTAAAAATATATCGATTTCTACTAAGCGGACATAATGTTAATTAATGTTCTAGGTTCACCGGTATAGGAAAACATTAAAATTCACATAACAGATAAATGCGAGTTGTGCGCACCTTCATAAAGAAAAACTGTATTTTGAAAATTTCAATTGCCATTTTTTTCCGATTGAATTTCTGTTTCTGTTAAATTATTATTTTGATCAAAACAAACAAATAAGACGAGATAATAATACATATGCAGTGAAAGGTATTTAGAATTAAACTTACGTAGGCGTATTCAGTTCTCCGCCTTTTGTCTGAAACTTGGAAAAGGGAAGAGTAACATACCTGTAACAAACAAAATGGTTGATTAATAACATTGCATATGATATAAAATTAATGATTATGTTTTATTAATCAGCATTTAAACTTAATTTCTAAATAACTGAGTATTTTAGTATTTAGGACAAATATATGAAATTTGCAATTATGGAATGAGACCACTTTGTCACAGACCTTGCCTAGTGAAGCGGTTTTCCATATCAACAAAATAGAGGTTTATAGCATTTATATATTCTCGTTATATCCGTTACGCCGTTTTATTAAAAAAAAAAAAAAAAGGTGTAAATTTCAAAAGCTGTAAAATGAATCCTATAA
The DNA here is from genome assembly GCA_949825065.1 of Odontocerum albicorne. Taxonomy (NCBI): domain Eukaryota; kingdom Metazoa; phylum Arthropoda; class Insecta; order Trichoptera; family Odontoceridae; genus Odontocerum; species Odontocerum albicorne. Next base: position 29,094,298 of record OX463842.1, read on the forward strand.
TAGAAAACACAAAAAGTTTTTACAACTAGAGCAACATTTTATTTAACTAATTTATAATAATATTGTAATAGCGATGTCATCCTATTTTGTGATAAATAAAATCTACTGACTATCATATGTATACATTCGAAAGACCCTCTTTGCGTAACGGGAGAAATCCGTGCAAAGTGGATAAAAAAAAGAAAACAATGGTTTTGGTATACTTTATAAAATTATACAAAAACTATAAGTGAGACATATTTGACAGCATTATAAAAAAACATAAAATAATACTCAATTCAAAACTGTGTACAACTTTCAATTTATAGACATGATAAATATCATAATTTAAATCTTTTTTCTGCACTTGACTTTACATTGATTATGTTTGTATAGTTTGGGCGTACGGAAAATCGGAATTTAATATATACAAAAACAGTTAAATTACTTATCAATATTTTAGTTAACCGGTTTTGGCACGTTCGTTGCTCTTCTGTATAAATTGTTATAGATTATCATACAAATTCCTTTATAAGGGTTTATGTAAATTCGTTTCCGGCGCTGACTATTAAAAGTGACTGGTTTACGATATCATCGTCCTCGTGTTATTCGTATTAGCTTTTATAAATAAATATAAGAACCTTATTAAGTGACACATAAAGCGCTATATAAATAAATCTGCCCTGGACAAGCTGGACATCTCTTGGAAAACATGCTCTGAACAAAAATCGGGAGGGCCAAGGACAATACGTCAAAATGGGGAATATTACGTAACTCTTGATATCTGCAATGAGGAGGAATCCATACAACACTTATTGCATTACCGAGGAGCCCGGTGTGTTGCGCGGAAGAGAGATTGATTTCTGGAACGCGAAGTGCTGTACAGGTGGCAGAATTCTGGACAAAAATAATTTAGTGTCTTTAAAACGATAAAAATAAAACAAATCTGTACGATGTGAGCTGCAGCAGATTAAACTTGATCAATGGTTTTGTAACTTGAAAATGCTTGCCATCAAAACGTCGGATTTCGTTGACGTACACAGGTGTAATCCATACACAATAGATTGAAATTCTTCGTCTATTGCTAATGATTTCCTATTTGTATTAAAGTAGGCGATTTATTACAAAAGATATATCAACAAGTGAGAACCAACCCTCTGCAATATCTGGATGTCTCAAAGATAGTATACGTATGTATAAATAAGTACATGGTTACAAAAAGGAAAGTGAGGATATATAAAACATAGGTTAGATTTGAAATGATATATGCCATCAAACTAATGCTAATGCCATTTGAACGAAGGCACTTCTTGCAACATTAGAAATGAAGATCTTGCGATGTATAACCTGTAAAACACTGAGAAACAGAATAAGGAATAAGAAGAATGTGTGAAACCGAAGACATCGTAAGATGGCCAAGGCAGAGACCACGTAAATTGCTGGATCATGTTCAAATAATGAATGATACCCGGATTTCCCGTTTATTTTCTCATGGTTACCCCATAGGAGGCCGACTATTACGCAAACCTATAAGAGATGAAAGGATAGCTGACAGTCCACATCAAAGGAATAATGCATCACAGAAACAACACAATACTGCAAGAAGAAGATATAATATGTATGAAAATCGCAATACAAAAATCGAAATATATCTAAAAAAATTATCGAGCATCATAACTCTCTTCGGTCAACATTAATCTAACATATAATACCATCCTCACGTACTTTTACTACTTGTGGAGAAATATTTATCCGGCCGGGTCGGTCGTAAATTTACAACGCCAGTCGCATATCAATACCGCACCGCTGTCATAATAGAAATAATAAGATAGCTCAAATCGTGCCTTAGATCGCTTTTGAGTAGACTTCGATATGAATTAGAGAAAACGTGGAGTAGTATCGTATTTTGTTGATAAGTGACCAAATATAACAAATAGTACACTAATTACCGCGTGGCACACCTCACCTTACCAAGTAGGCCACGGAGGTCACCGAGAAATAAAATATACGTATAACATCTCGTCGTTTATCGCTCTGAAGATTATTAACATTAAATGTCGCGATCTTGGTCGCTTTAAAATAAAATTATAATTATTGTACATTTCAATTATGTTTCAAATACTTTTTAACGTTGTCCCTAAAATTGACGATTATGCAGACAAATATTCCAGGTAAGCGAAGACCAATGAGACGATGCGCTTTATGGCTAAAGTGTCTTATGCAGAGGTTTAACATAATAAGAGCACTTGGTCAATTAACCGCAATGAACAGAGTGGAATTAGTACAAGTGATGGTCAACTGAAATATATGGCATTTAAAAAGATTTTCGCTTTTGAGAAATATAAAAAAAAACTTGCATTGGAATGTCAAGCTGTGGACCGACCTGGGTGAAGGCGTTCATCCCCATGTTTTGGATTGAATGAAGATAGTGTTTGGATTAGTATTGTAATGCATCACTTTCGTTGTATGCAAAACTACTTAGCGGACAATTTCTACCAATCTACCAGAAGCTTTGTATGTGCAGAAAAAAATGACTGGGACGTATTTTAATTCTTGGGTCACCATCGGGAATCGAACTTAATACTCTCCAGTGTTCTGACAGTTCTACAGAGGTTGTCAAGGAAAAGGACCATCGGTTTTAGCTGCAATGACCTCAAAATTTAAATATTTTGAAAAAATTGAGAAATTAAACATGGAACTATTAAAATTGGGAATTAAAAAAATAAAAGGAATCAGTTTGTATGTAGCACTAATGAAATCATAATTGGAACCTTGTTAAGAAGGCTCTCGGGCAGCCGACAAATAATTTCTCAGCAGAGTAACTTAGTACAGGTGCATATGTACCGAGAAGACACTCAAGCACGCCCCAAGAGGGATGTCGGGCCAGATGTATTCGGAGCTGTGCAGTGTGTTGTGGTAGGCAGATGGCAGAGATGTCAGAAAACGACAGGCAGCTCGTGCACAGGTAACGTGTAGCCGAGTCAACAGGTAGCACGCATTGTGATGCAATACGGATGGAATTATGCAAAAAGGACCCAACTCACATATTAGAACATCCAACTCCTATGGACTTTTAAAAAACATTATTTTAAAACGGAAGTTAACCATGATATATGTTTGATATGTGGCCTAGATATTTTTACATATACAGGATTGATTTGTTTTTTTAGCAAATATACACGTATATAATATATGTTATACAGATCAAACTTTTCCATACTTGAAAGTTCAATCCAATACTTCGCTAAGAGTTCTTTGGTTCCTTTATGTAATTATATTTTATGTGGAAGATGTCACTACTCATCTTTTGGTTTGTGTCCGTTGTGTTATTGAACTTATATTTTAAAATAGCGAAATAAATATTTTATATTTATTACTAATAACGCACTTTGTCGTGTAAAATGGTGATGTGCACCATTAAGAATGAAAGGGAAAAGAGGGACTACAAAAAATCGACCGAAGAGTCAGAGCGAAACAATCAAAATAATAGTTTTTAAGAAAAAGTATAATTAAACGACAAGATTAAACAAAACATACTGTCGTCAACGTTGCCAGACCTCGTAGTCAAGAATCCCCTCGCCACTCCAACGACAATCTTGAACTGTTCTTCCACGTCGATCATGTGATCTTCTGTGAGAAAACAGCCCGATCCTAGATCCGCACTCCCTCTCGCAAATGTCACAGACATGTGGACCCTGCTGAGCCGCCTGGCCATGCTGACGCATGTTCGCAGTGCGCTGACTGTTTCTCATACGCCTAGCCGTTGAGACGTCATGAACCCGAGAACATACGGCTCTCCACCCCTCACGGTCCCGAACCACCCGCTCCCAGTCCTCAGGCGCCCCGCACAAAGTAAGCGACTCTCGCAGACTGCCCTTATAGCGCTTCCTTTACCCACCAACTCTTCGCCTGCCTACCACTTTCCCGTACACGACGCGTTTTGGGAGTCTATGATCGCACATGCGTATCACATGCCCGCTGCACCGCAATTTCGCCTTTACAACCATATCTTCTATAGGTTTACAGTTGGAGCGTTGCAGGACCGAAACATTTGTGACATGATCACTCCAGTGGATCCGAAGAAATCGACGAAGGAAACGCTGGTGGAACATTTCAAGGCTTTGAATGTGAAAAAAAATATACATATATTGAACATACATATAATAGAGGGAATAGAATGAAAGTAAAAAAGTTAGTTATTAAGTTGAAAAATAAAAGTAAACTTACTTTAAAGCGGGGACAATGGGCGGTACTATTCAGTATTTGCAATTAAACAAAATTTACTGAATTTTATAGCAGACGGGGCCGTCAAATAGTCACATAAGCATATAGAAAAAGTAAGGGTGAATTTAATGATCACTATGTCGCATCAAATACGTCATTTTGTACATATAATATAACCATATATACCATAAGTCTTAAATATCATGAATACGACCTGTAATTAAAATATAAATTAGAAAAAATATTTTCAACAAAAGATTTTTTAGATATTTCGGCATACCGCAAGTGCAATTTTCTTATAATGAACAATTATTTTTCATGTCAACTTATTGAGTCACGCACAAGTAATTGATAATTAATGTTATACTTGTATATTTAATGAAGTTGCAAATTATATTGTATATATAAAATGCAGCGAATGCAATAATTCCTGGATGTAAAAAGCAACATAAAATTAACAAGTGATATAAAACGGTAGGCAATCCACGCTGCTCGTATTATGCATCCAATAATTATAATAACAGGATGTGGGAAGTGGAAATATAAAAGTATACGGGCATCAAAGGACAAACTTATCAAATGTGGTCAAAACGTTGTTGCAAAGTAGAAACTTTTTTCTTCGCCGTAGCAAGTCCCAAGAAATATCGTTATTATTTGTTTTACATGTGTGCCATTTTCACAAATTAATCAAATACTACGCAAGTTTTAATCAGAATTGAACCAAAATATTCTTGTAAGAATTGAATGTGTTGATACAAGATCGCAATCTTATTTCATCTTATAAGTAAAAACTTGAAATCTTTCCGATTTGATAAATATATACATACATTTCACGCCATGTTGCGGGGTAGGCAGAGAGAACAGACACCACGTTCCTTTGCTCTGCATTCATATCTTTCGTCACATAGAATCTTCTACTTCTACTGATGATTCTCACTTTTAAAGAAATATTTCTTTTTTATTAAAAACATGTAGAAAATTATGTAATTTTATCTATATTCAATTCATTGCAGATTCCACTTCCAGAAAAAAGTAACCAAAATAATGAAAACAAGATTTACTGGGTCAATCAATAGGCAAGGTTCAATTGAAATGGGAAAAACATAAATGAGTGTAAAAATTCGAGACAATTATTTTTTAATTAAGTAAAATGTGATAAAATATAATATATTAAGTGACAAATCTGCATTTCTACAAACTGCAAAAAAATACTCGTCACTTTGTACTTGACACATTATTCTACTAGTTTTTCTCAAAGGATTTTGTTGAAATATTTAAAAATAGAGCCACATGGTTGTGTTATAAGATATCAACAAGATTCCAGTGTAGATATCTTCAAAAAATATTGAACGGCGAATTCCTGCGATCGCATACCGGACATATTGCTCATGTTAGCATGCTGCTAGTACCGACCTGAAGGATTCGGATGATACTGAAGCAGCGATTACCAATATTTTACGCGTGAGACTCTTTTTCCTTGGAACCGAAACCCAAGTAGCAGCATCCTCAAATAGACAATTTATTCACACAAAATAAAATAAAAATTGTGTAGTTAATATTGCTCCAGAATTTTATTTCAAATTTGCTAAAAATATTTTAAATGAACAATTTCCCTTTATTCACAAGAGATAAAATTCCTAAATTTGATGAAAACTGAAGTTTAAATTATTGAAAAACTCACAAATCTTTATTCTACTGTTAACATATATAGTATAATTTAAACGCGCCTTTATTTGCGCACGAAAATCTATTATTTTTCAGAAGTTGACTTAAAAAAATGTACAACATAAGTTGAGAAAAATTTAATTTTGAAATTAAGAAGTCCGAGAAAAAAATGTGTAAATAAATGAGAGTATGTAAAGAGAAAACCCGTATTTAGCGACATAGAAAAATCTGTCTGTCTATGACAAAACGGAAATAACGTAATTGTATATATGGATCTAATAATGCAAAAATTACCCAACCAATATTTCATTTATTCTGAGATAACCCAGAAAACACCCAACTGATTTATATTGACTTGTGTTGAAAATATTAAAAAAAAAAAAAAAAGGAATTGAACCATAATATCCTCATTTATATGGCTTGTTATTTTTACACATACAGGCTGATGTGTTTTTTTATCATATATTTCAAATAAACAAAAGAAAACGGGTTATATGGAGTGGATCCATTTTGCAAATATACTCGTACTTCCATGTTTAACAGTGTAATATTTATTATCTACAATCGTAAACTATTGTGCATGTAATATGGGTTTCTTTTTTAAAATTGTAATTACTAATGCAGGTTTAATATTAGAAAATATATGTTAATATAATAAAAAAAGAGTATAATTGAATGAATTGGGTTGTAACATATATTCGTTCCATTTTTTCGGCTTTGTAGCGTATCATTGCTTTTTCGAATCGTTACCAACTTCACACATACAAATATTATTTGAAAGATGACATTTAAGCGGTAATTTTAATGAAATTTTGTTGTGATTGGTGAGCCCTAGCAATGGTGTTACGTGAAAACCTTGAAATATGCAGCTAATATGGTATATACGAGTAAGTATTAACATTTTTTTAAGAAATAATAGTTCAAATTTACACTGTTTTTTTGTTGCCATACTTTTAAAACAGTGCACAATTAAGTGTGTATAAATTAGTTTTTTATTCATTTTCGTTATTTATCAGAAGCCATTGGTATTTAACAAAACACTATAAGCATTTTTATGACAAACATTTTTTTAAATTTTAGTACATTCAAGTGACGATTCGTAATTTGTTACATTTGAAAAATAGATTGCGGCCTGCGAATTGAGAACCGATATTTTAAATATTCAAATTCACATCTCTCCATTTTTTGTACTATGCAAAGATGAACAGCCTTTGACAGGGCCGACTGTACATATTTTTAGGATGAATCATTTCTCGTTATCATTCATAATCCAAGAGTAAAATAACTTTAAAATCACATGCAAATCGCTGTTTTTATCCAAAGTAGTATATTTCTTATTGGCGAATTTGTTATAATTTAAAAAAAAATTTAATTTAACTTTTAATTTACCCAAATTTTTAAATGAAGTAATCACAATGATAATTCGTTCGCAAAATAAAATAATCATGAAAATATATTCAAGTAAGTTTGAAATCGTATTATTTTGATTGATCATGCATGACAGTATGTTTGGATAAGGCAAAACCTTATCTAAACATACTGCCAAACGTAAGATGTTTCAAGAACTAAGGAATACGTATGGTATTTTTTTTAGTACAACGGTGAAGGTCGATCGGTGATCTATAATGCAAGATATTTAAAAATTAATAATTGGCGCGTTCAGTATACCCAGGTTTTCTTAAAAAAATACGATTTATTTTATTCTTTAAAAAATAAAGACTAGCCAATTAAAAAAATCCGTGTGAAAATAAAATAGCTTATTTTGTGACCATAAGGGTCAATATCCCTTTCAGACCCTGTTTTGTTTAAAAACAAGTTTCAAAATACAACATTAAATATATGAAGATTTTTGTTTTTTAATGCTGGAACAATATACATGTTATTTTTAATGATTAGTTTACATTTTGTACGTTTGTAAATATTCAAATACAGAGAAGTTGTTTTATTCAGACAATCTAACTAACTGCACATACTCTCAAAAAATAACTTACTTGAAATTTTCCCCTGTATTTTTTTTTACTTATTTTTATAAAGTGATTAACATACTCGTAAGTATCTTAAATCATTAATGATGTACATATGGATGATTTTATTTGGTTTTCTCCCAATCCATGGAAATTTAACTGGTTGAGTCATAGTTTTCTTATTTTGGCGCATAAGAAGAACATACAATACCTTTAACTGAATGATACTATTTATTGAAAATTTTAAAAATAATGTTAACATGTGATGTTTATATTTAAAACAATATTCATGCCTAAATAACCCCCCGTTGTCCGGGTCGCATAGTTGTCAGGTCAAGTAACTTATCAACAAATTGTTTGATATTAGGGTGTACAAGTAATTTACATTTTTTTTAAATTTCGTAAATCGTTTAAATTTCTATTCGGTTTTCTATCTTAGTTACGTTTGTTTTTCAATGCAATTGAGGTTTACTTTGAATGTTCTTTATTTGTATACCTGCGGGTTTAGTGTTTTGATTTTCACATAATATTTTTACTTCGTTCTTTTTTATTTATAGTGACGGTTTATTTTTATTTTACAGTAATGCAACATTTTTTTGTAATTTTATATATTTTAATTGTAATAAATATGTATTCAAAATAAAAGACCTGAACCGTACCTGTTAAGAAAAATGTTTATATGGCACACAAGAGAGAATGCCAACACATATTATAAAGTACACACAACGCAAAGGGAAACGCAACAAATCATAACAATAATATTCCGCAATGCGCACAAAAAAGTTTTAAAAAAATGGGGACAAAAAACAGGTTATGTGATCGAAGACAATTTGATTTCATCATTGAAAGAATCTGAATCAAGATTCAAAGAACCTATTTACTGGGCACTCGAAAAAATGCTGAAAATTAAGCTATTGTGATTGACAATTTTTCATAGATAACATTTCAATTTCCTTCATTAAGCTATTCTTGGAGCATACTTTGCGTTTTTTAAACTAAACAATGATCAGGGAATAAATATTGAAATATGTTTTCGTTCGAAACTTCCCGTTAGTAAATAATTTAAATGTGTTATCTACGAACGATATAATTGTCTAAAAAATACCCAATCCTCAACCTCTTAAATTTAATTTAATTTATTTTCCGCTATTATATTCAAAACAAATATATTTCACAGAAAAGTCGCAAAACCATTGAATGGATTGAAATAAAGCGTATTATCTATCGTACATACTTGTAAAAGAATATATTAAAATTTGACAAGATTTCCCTCTACCCTATCCAGGGGTAAATTATCAACACAGAAGAGTCGCTATATGATACTAAAATATTTATTATTTGGACCCATATATGCAAAAAGGACCCAATTCACGATACATATTTTTTGGTTTATTTGAAATATCGAATAAGCATACCTCAAACCTATATGCACAAAAATATCAAGACAGTCAAATCATTATTTCATACTTAAAGTCCGGGTTCAAAAAATTGTTCCATACAAGTCAGCTGGATGTTTCTTGAATTTTTTTAGAACCAGTGAACTATGGGTTGGGTCAATTTTTAATATAAGTTTATTTTACGATTTAATTAAAATAGAGGGGAGATAATTTTGATTTCAGCAGGTGTGAACAGTGGGTCTTCCTGTAAATTTAGTCAAAGGAATAACTGAGTGTGAAGGGGGAAAGGGTTAGTAAAAGTATGAAAAAGAAATTAAATAAAGGTATGAAAAAAAATAAAACTGGTATAGGCAAATCAAACTGAAAAAATAAGGGTGTGTAGTAGAAATGATTGATTGATAATAATAAAAGGTTGACTTCTGAGGAAGGCATTGTATGATATTATAGTGTTGTATTGCGCTTTCGTTGTATACAGTACAACCTGGTTGGTTTATTTTCATGTGGCAATATTTTGCAACCAACCACAAAAACCAACACGATTTGATACCTGTTTCATTCTAAATGTTTTTGTTGTAATTTAGATTGTTTTTTATTTTGTATTAATCTGTCAAACTTAATATGTTGAGCACTCACTACTGGCTCTTTTGTGGTTTTTTTTTGTTATAAGGTACATTGTACCGTTTACTTATAAATAAATAAAAACCCTGGAGTGAAAACCAGACTGATGCCTTTAAAAAAATAGGTGCAAACGGAAATCAAAACCGCAACCTCCGGGTAGAAAGACAAGTGTCTTTCCAACTAAGCAACGGAGGTGAATACATATGCTATAACTTTACTTTGAAAGGGAATCGAATACTCGAACATGTTTAAAATTAAAAAACACTCGATTTAATAGTTTACATACATATATAGTATGTATACCAGTATACCATCAGGGCATTTCTCTGTTAGGGTAGAGAGAACAGAGCGTATAAGTTTACTATTATGAAATAATGTTTCCACCTTCGTTACATCCATACATATTTTCATAGAGTTCAATCTAAATAGTTTAATTAGTATAAATTAATTAATGATTGTAATTTAATGTTGAAAATAAAATATATCACAGTTCAAGAAGGATGCTTTTGTAAAATTCTGTATACATACGAGGCAAAACAAGTTGATGAAAGCTTAAGTGTATAAATAAATGTGGAAAACTTTTTCGTTTAAATTATATTTGAGTAAACCTGCCACATTAGAGGGAAAAAACACAAAGTAAAATAACGAAGACAGGTTCAAGTTTAATCGCAATAAAATATATACATTGTATATAAAATTATTTTTATAAAAACTCTACATACTTTTAACGTAATGTACGAACACGAACGAGTAAATGGAAAATTGAATAGTCTGTTAAAAGTGTCTAAATACTCTTATATAGTTTACTTGTAGTTTTATATGAACAAAAAATGAAGCGTGGAATTTGTCAGATGATTTTTTGCTGGGTAATCTTGGGTAAAAATTGTTGTAAAGTAAGAATTGAAGGCAGGCAATCAATGAACCGCAGAGCGATGGTCTAATCTCGCTAATCTGCTTAGGCGGTGTGAAGCAGCGGGGACAGCTCTTGCTTGACAGAGGATTGCTACGTTGCGCGCCTCCCTGTGCCGGTGCGGAGTGACGGAGCGCGCAGCGCGGAGTGCCAAGGAGCGGCTAAAGGACCCACTTGGCTCGATACCCGAAATAAGGGCTACACGGGACAATAGTCAAAGTTTGAGGTCGATAACAAATTTAACAAATCATCATATCGTGAGTGGACTATTTAAAAGCTACAAAAAAAAAAAAAATTAGGAGATAGTGAAAGCAATACTAAACTAATCTAGAAGAGAAGACTGAAAACTTCGCAGTCCTGAAAAAAACACAAAAAAGTGTGATTGTAAACATTTTTATTTTTATCTCTTTGAAGATGAATGCACATTTCCCAAGGATGCTTCAAATCCGATATCCCAGTTTTGGTTAAGGTCTTAAAAAAACTTCTTCACACCCGCTATGACAGCATCATTCGTCTTTTTTTGTCGCGTCGAGATGGTTTTTGAGGATATGAAAGACGTGAAATTCTGACAGTGCTCTTGTAGCAAACTAACGTCGCCGGCGAAATGGTTTTGAAAATATTCATTAAATTTAAGCCTATTATGTGTTTCGTTCTCATACTGTAAAACTTAACAGATTCATTGATTTGTGGAAATCTTTTCCAATCAAACAGAAATAAGTTAAAGAGACCTTAATGAAAACCAAACTGGAATCATTTTTTAAATACATTGAATTTCAACGGGAATTGATTCCGTAGTCCCTGGGTCGAAAGACAAAAAAATCTTAACAGGGTTACGGAGGTTATTAAATTTAACAACAAAAAGAAAAGGATGCTTATTGTGAGTTAGATTTAATGTAACTGAAACCATTCTAACTTCTTCATTTGACTTGAGAATTTTCAAGATCGGATGAAAACTGGACTACCATTACTCCCGATTTTGTATAAATCCACTTTGATTCCCTCCAAAGATAAAAAAATATATAAATGAAGACTACAGGACTGCCTGCAAAAATTTAATATCTTGTTGATTCATGAACACACAAATGTTGTACTTGCACAAAGACGATAATTCTTATCAGGTAAGGATATGTAGTGTTTAATGTCACCTAAAATAAATGTATTCGTTTTTCTCAGAAAACACGTTGCTTTCTTTTTGTACACGTAAGTAATTTTTTTTTTCGCGACCCGCCTGGGAGTCGAGACATGCAGGTTGAGAAACGACGCTTTATGACTTCCTTATTTGTATATCCTTTTAGTGTGTACTACGTGGAGTAGTTTTACGTAGTGTGGAGTAGTTTTACGTATTTGGAATTTTCTATATATAAGTTGTGGGTATACATGTAAAAACTAAGAGATATATGACAATATAAATTAAATGCGAGTTCATTTCACTGTGTTGTATCAGGTATAGACTAAAAGAAAATATCTTTGCTAACTAGTGTTTATTTGAAACATATAATATTCAAAACGTTCATTCTGAGACCAAAATCAGTTGTTATTCGCTTTTATGTAGATACGCTACAGAAAATGTGTCGCATCATTCTATATTTTCATAGTCATTGCCTACAACGCGGACAAACGGGTCGATAGAACCAACCAAGGACTGACTGCCACACTCCTCTGTGTACTCGGCGCATACATCGACCCTTCACCGCTGGAGGGCCGGCCGGGAGGGGAGAAGAGGGGAGGGGAGAAGAGGTGACGGAAGGGACGGGGAAAGAGGGATGGTGGAGGAGCGAGGGCTGGTGCAGAGGAGGGCGTCCTCCGCCCCACTCCTCCAGCCTTACCCTGCCACACAGCCGGGCGGACCAAACCCTTCATCCACCCTGGCCCTCTGTGGTCAGGGTCAGCGGTAGAATGAGGGCATCATTAGCATGTAGCGGCCTTGATCTTATATATTTTGGGAAAAATACTAACGACCACATAGCGACTTCATTTGGGACCAAAAGAATTCCTTTGGTCATCCGCTATTATAAAGAAACAGATTGTTCCAATTGAAATGTTGAATATTAATTCATATTCGGTATTTTAATGCGGTTTTGCTCTGTGTATAACAATTGAAGAAAATAATTAAAATGAAATACTCGTAGACATCAATATAAAACAAAAGTTTGAATCTAATTTCTGTTATTAAAATGATACTTAATAATAAAGACAAGACACCAACTATCTTATAAAATAAACTTAGACTTTTTGGATTATATATTATTGAACGGCCTCCGTGGCCTTGTTGGCAAGAAGCCTGCATCCAGCCCGAAGATTACGGATTCGATTCCCGTCGGAACACATTATTTTAAAATGATTTCAGGCTGGTTATCAGTTAAGGTATCTTAAATATCTTCCTAATTTGTTGGAAGAGGTTGCTACAAGGCAATAAACCTGCCAGGTCATACTGTAGATAACAGTAGAGTAAATGAATACTTTTTTGACAAATTCTATCGAAAAAAGTGTATACAATCCGTGGTGTAATAAGTAAATTATTATATAGACGCAAAAAATAACTCAACCCAGAAAATATTTTTTGGTATTTTTTTACAAATCCAAAGGACAATTTTATACAGCGCCGTTTAGAGAGAAAACTCTCATTAAGGGCGTTCTAGCTCGTGACTCGAACCAACTAATATTTAACAAATCCCGTCTGACAGCTATAGCCGCGCCCGAGCGAATCATGTATAACGATTTCTTTGTATCCAGTACAACCTTGTGGGATGTGGCAATATCATTCAACCAACCAGAAAGATGTTTATGAGACCTTAAGTGAAAATAAGAGATTTTTTTAAATGGATTCGAACGGGAATCGAACCCGCAACCTCCGGATCGGAAGACAGGCATTTTATCAACTAGACCACAGAGGTCGTAAAATATTTTTGAAATATCGAAAAGCACAAATCAATATGTGCAAAAATATGAAGCCTGTTAAATGGGATTTTTATGGTTAAATTAAGTCTTCAAGTATTTTTCATTCCATACAACTTAATACAAAGCTGTGATATATTTCTTTAAATATGTCAGTGCAATATTTTACATGCAATCAACATGTAAAATGTTGATTGCATCATTTTTGTAGGCACAAATCATCCTAGTTTGGGTGGGCTGCCTATTTAAAAAAAATCCATATTGCTTAGACGCACATAAGCAAAAAGGATCCAAACACACAAATACTATTTTTTTGTTTTGTTTCAAATATCGGAGGAGCAATCATGGGTGTGAAAAAATGCCAAGTTTGTCCATTTGAGATACATTCGCAAATTATCGCATCACTAACCATTTAAATTTATATTCTTACACTTAATAATCTAATATTGTAATTTGTTTTATCAAATACTGTTTATTCCACTTTTTGTAACGGTATAACCCTGCCGGTTTCAAGGCTTTCACCTCATCATCAGGGGAGCACAAACAAGAGTCTTGTTTGTCTTCCCCTTATGATGAGGTGAAAGACTTGACACCGGTAGGGTTATACCGTTACAAAAAAGTGGAATAAACCGTGTTTGATAAAACAAATTACAATGTATTTAAACCTCCACAATGTTAATGCCGTAACTATAAACAAAATCTAATAATTTTATTAATTTGTGTGTTAACAATGTATTAATTGTTGTATGCGAGAGTTGGCGATGATGATCTACTTACTGAATTCTATAATTACCGATGTACGATAAAATTGTAAAGAAAATCTTCACCATAAGGTACAATCATACAATCTTCCCATCGATATTTTATTTTATCTTGTTTTATATTCGATTATCTTCATTAAAATTAAATATATAGTGAATGGGATTTGACGTAATTATACAAAAAGGACCCAACTCACACTTTACCTGTTCTGAAATAATTGAGGAAATATGCAACCGCTTTGTATGGAGCAATTATTTTTAAATTGAATTTTATTATTATATGTCAGAAATGCTGGTGTCATATTTTTACCCGTACTGGGTTATATTTTATGATATTTTAAATAAACCAAAAAAATTGTACGTTGGACCCATTTTACATACGTGTACATTTGCAACGGTTACCATTTAAATATTTGAGTAAGGTTTTAGCTCGGTCCAGATCCTGGACGGCAGAATATAATATGAACTGTGTGTAATAGAAGATTGCTCCTGATTCTAGCATTATCAGGACCAAACTTGACAATGTATTAAATGTTGATTCAAAAAGAGGATAGGGAGGAAGGAGATGGAAATAACTGTGCGGGAACAAATATCTCTCTAAATTCGGACACTTTTGAGCCATCACTATCACTTGACAGAATATTTTTTCTGATAATATGCAACGATGCCCACCTACAGGATCAGGATCAGGATCAATATTACTCGTAACAGGAGTCAAACAAACATAAGCAAATTGGAAGTCTGCCTTTTGTGCTTCTCCCGGGAAAGCGTAGGCAATAAATAATAAGCATCCGAATTCAATGAATCGTCAAAAAAATATTCGTCGTTAGCATATGTAGATTTTTTAATATTAATATAAAAAAAAACAATAGTGCTATTCTGGCAACCCTGCTGCATATGTGTAGGAATAAATGTAAATATACCGTATTAACCCTGAGGCCACGACCAACTACAATGTGTAGTGCAAGAAAATTGGTCCCTGCGTACGACCAACTACACGTTGTAGTTCAGAATATTCGTCATGTTTATCTCCACGTATTTCGTTAATTTGACAGTAAAAAACCAAAAGAAAAATGATCATACTATAGAGTCAAGTGTTTACTACAATACCCTTTAAAAATATTCTTCTTTTTACTTACAGAAATATTTTAAATTAATTTTCTGTGACAAACATCCAGTCATAAATTATATTGCGTTTCGTGCATTCGCACACAGTGTTAGTCATCCTTTCCATGTGCGATGTCTGTCCATTCCCGCTTGTCTGTACACGATATCCGCGCTTGTGTGTACATGATATCCGCGCGTGTGATAGTTTATTTTAGGGTGCCCATTATTTTATACTCGACTCGGAGTATTCATTAGATGAAATACTTCGTTGTTTCATTTATTTTGTAAACATTTCCTTTAGTGTAGTGATCCCTTTGGATTTAGTATTTTAGTTATGTTTATTATTTGAATGACACTAATTATTTAGTTGTTACGCATCATTTTGTGTTTTTTGGAACAAATACTGTTTTTTTAAGGCTTAAAAATGAATGAGGAGGAGATCGAAAATTATGCGCTGGATTGCGATTCAGATTTATCAATGAGTGATGAAGAAGATTATATTCCGCAAAATTTGGTGAACTTAGAGCATACGGGTATAACGCCGGTAAACAGTGAGAGTGAAATTGATAATTCTGAAATATTAGAAGAACATCCCCCCAGTGAAATAAATTTTACAAATTTCTCACCCCAGTGGGAAAGTGGCATTAACTTCCAACCAGATGTACACAATTTTAATGAACAATCTGGTTTAAGAGATTGTGAATTCATCAATGAAGAGAGTCGTGAATTAGATTATTTTGAGTTATTTTTATGTCGAGACATTGTGAGTAATATAGCAACTGAAACTAACCGATATTGTGATACTGTGAAATTAAAAACAATATTAGCTCCGAATTCTAGATTACACAAATGGAAAAATGTTGAAGTTGAAGAAATGTACGTGTTCATTGCCTTGACCATGCTTATGGCAACAAACAAAAAGGGTCAACTCCATAAATATTGGTCATTAGACAAGTTCATTTCGACGCCTATATTTGGAGAAATAATGCCAAGGGATAGGTATTTATCAATCCTAAGTATGCTTCATTTCTCGGATAATGAAAAACAACAACCAGGTGACACGACATACAAAGTAAGAGATTTTGTTGACTCAGTGTGTAGCCAGTTTAAAAAACATTTTTACCCAAACGAGAATCTTTGCATTGACGAGTCGTTGGTATTATTCAAAGGCAGGTTGTGCATAAAACAATATCTTCCAGCGAAAAGACATAGATTTGGTATAAAACTTTATGTGATTGTAAAACGGGACTTGTTTTAAAATTCGTAATTTATTGTGGCGCTAAAACTGAAATACTAATACCAAATATGGAAGAAACTATGTCGAAGCAATTGGGGATTTCTGGTAAAGTGGTTGTTTCATTATTAGGTGATTACTTAGGAAAAGGCCATACAGTGTATATGGACAACTGGTATACTAGCCCTTTTTTATTTAATTATTTACATACCAAGCAAACCAATGCCTGCGGTACTGTAAAAAAAAACCGTAAATTCATGCCATCGTTTGGATTAGTCAAAAAAGGAGATGTAGACACAAAACAAGCGGGATGCCAACTTGCCATGAAATGGCATGACATGAGGGACGTACATCTGTTGACTACTTCACACGACGCATCAATGATGGAAACGGGAAAAACGAATTGGAAAACAAAAGTTCCCGTGTTGAAACCCAATTGCGTCCTTCAATACAATAAAAATATGGGAGGTGTTGATAGGTCGGACATGCTGATTACATTCGTCCAGTGTGTCCGAAAGACAGTAAAGTGGTATAAAAAAGTTGCTTTTCGAACGATCGATGTCGTTTTAATCAATGCCCATGCCATGTACAAATTAAAATCAAAAAAAAAAATTGTTTAACAGATTTTCATTTACAAGTAATAAAACAATTAGTTCATAAGTATCATATTCCTGGGTCAATAATAAAAGTGAATCGAGTTGGCGAGTACCCACTGAGGTTGGTCGAAAAACATTTTGTTGCGGACATACCAAAAACAGATCATTCAAAAAGAAAATCGGTTTACAGGGAGTGTCATGTTTGTAGACACGCAAAAAGTGGCCCTAAACGTCGTGTCCAGACACGTTACTGGTGTGTCGAGTGTGGTATTGGTTTATGCCTAACCAATTGTTTTAAAATACATCACACCGTGGAGTTTTATTAATCAAAAGTGTCCGAAGCTCCGAACAATCTTGTGGTCACCCTATTCAATGCCGATATGGAGCCCGTGTAAGTATGTGTGAATGGCGGAATATTATCTTAGAGACCTTTTAAAAAAATCCTTATAATTATTGTGTAAACAAAACTCCCAATAAAACTGAAAATGTTTATTTCTAAATGTACATTCTTGACACAGTAAAATGAATTTTTACGATGCGACTATAAATAAAGTCTCTGTGAGTGGTTCTTTTATGGAGAGGAGCATTTTGAAGGTAATTTATAATTTAAACTTCATCTAACATATAAATAAAATAAAAAACGGATCATTTTAACTATGCACAAACAATTCAATAATGTTTAACAATACGACACGATTTTTTTTATAATTTTAATTCTATTTGGTAAAGCACAATGTAGTGAAATGCACAACAACAAAATGCAGACAGTGATTTTGAGATTCTCGCCGTTCCAGATAGCAAATTAATACGAAACCTTCCCGTCGCCTAGGGGTTAAATCATAAGTATAGAAACACACTCGCACCTTTGGGGGGAAACACAACAGAACCGTGTCGCGCTCTCCCGCTCCCGGCCGCGCGTGATAATGAGGGTAAATCGAGAGCGAATGTCACAACGCTCGCAGCGTACACCTCTATATGGCGGCCGGCATTGTTCGACCTACGATACTGGGTTAATAGGGACATCAGCTGGCCATTGACAACGCTTTATTGTTTTGTAAATAGCGGCAAAACATTATTATTTCTTGTCGAGGCAGGTGACAGAAACAAAGAACAGTCGGCATAAAACAATATATGGTACAACTAACCACTCGACAAGACAATGAATGTGTGGAGAAATCAGCTGATATTGGAAACAGTTAAAAGCGATAGTCGTTTCTCACAGCTGCAGGTGATGTTTAAAAGTGAACATAAAATAATGTTTAAGATGCACTTAGAAACAGTGTAAAACGATAGTTATTTCTAATAGAGACAGTCAATGTCTAGAAAGTAACAAAAAATAACACGACGAATGAATAGATAATTGAGCAAATATTTTTGACCAATTATATTTGTAGGCCTTGTCAGATACAGGGGGTGTTCAGATGGAGACAATGAGTAATAAATCTGATTCTGTAAATAATTTACAGCGATACCCATTTCTTATAGAAGCAAGTTAAGAATTCAAGTTAACACATTTTTTCCTGCGAGAAGTACGAGTACGCTATATTTATATTCATGCGCACTCAAAATTCTGAATTGAATATTACTTTTGTAACCTTTTTGATGGTCGATAAAAGACTGTACATTGCAATAAAATAAAACATATACTACAAACTACTAGACTAAAATGATAATTTTATACTGGTATAGCTGTAGACACACAGTTATAAAAATATCCATCTGCCTTCGAAGCAGTGATGACTTCTTGGCGATTAACAAAAGCTTAAAATAAATGGTTGACTAATATTAGACACCATTTAAAAATATCCTTAATTTTCATAACAGTAGGTGATATATAAAAGTGAATACAAAAATAAATTAACATTTAACAATGTATCGCTGAAAATATAGTTAAGTAACAAGAACATAGAATATATTACAAGTACTCCTACTCGATGGAAATTTTTGAAGATACAAGTACATGTTTGTATTCGAAACGGGTTATAATACGAGAAATGGCTACGACTATAAAATGCATTATTACGCATAGATAGAGAATGTATCTAGATATAAACATAAAACATGTGAGGAAAACTGATCATTGGACGGAATGTAAACGTAAACATAGAAAAATAAATGTACATTAGTGAACAGTAACAGTAATAGCGATACTCATTTACCATACACGGGTAAACAGGTTATGGAAGTAAAAACAAAAAGATCTATCGAATCCACAAGACAATTGTCAAATGAGAAAATTGATCGATTATTCTTGACGGCACGCTTCGAACAGTAGCCATTTATCACATGGGCAGGTGATATACACAGTGTGCAGTGATGACAAAATGAAACGATAATTCGCCAAAGATTTATATATCCAGTTGATTATTGACAACTTGTTCATAGCAGGCGATTTTTCACGGGAGCAACTTGAACAGCACGTAAGGCAGACATGATTTACAACACTGTTAAGACCTAAAGAAAATACTGCGACAACGCTTTCAGAAAAGTATTGTAAATGTTACAATACTTTTGCAATACAAAAAAAATATTCATTAGAAATACTTACCCATATTGGTATTAATTCCATAAACGATATATAATGAAACGTTTATTTTACAAATGTGCAATTAAAATATGAACGGGAAATTAAAATTCAATAAACAAGGATCCACCCAGTTAATAAGACGGTTGATTTAAAAGAAAAATAAAAGTAAAATTCATGTGTACAGAAGAATTTAAAATATAATATAATTCAGAAATGAAAAGAACAATAAAAAACATACAACTTAAACCCAAATGAATAAATGAAACAATATTTTCATTAAAAAAACCGTTCACTTTCAACATAATGAATTTCATACCATACAGCCATTTCAATTTTAAAACTTGAATTTCTGATAATGAATGATGACCTTCATCTGTCTCATAAAAATATGAACCTCTAGGGCTTAGTAAAATAATTAATGTTTTTAGTATTGTTATAGATATCTGTTTCACACGCATCCTCCCCCTCTTTTCGACTCGCTATATCAAAGGGGTATACGAATGGAAACGAGTGCAATCGGACCAACCTCGCAATATGTTAATAATCCCCGAAAGGATTATGCGAATGGGCATATATGAGAAGATATGTATGTACACATATACCATTACACCAACACCTCACTTTAAAGGAAATTTTAAATAAGACATGAAAAACCGTCCAATTCGCAGTACAGTATCCAGAATAAGTAAGTAATTTTGACAATTGTTTACATCTCGAGAAAGAAATAAAAATATTGATAAAAAATTATAATCATGAAAGACGCTTTGAAGTATTTACAATGTTAACATTTGTTTATAACTTGAAGAAGAAATGTTCAAAGCAGCAAATAAAAATTATTTACACCTTGTTTCTATAACTCAATTTACCAATTTAAATGCAAAATGTTTAAATTTTTCGTCCTCCTTGTTTCGCCTTACAAATGGACATATATATGTAAAAAGGCCCCAACGCGAAGAA
>OX463842.1:29115331-29209453 GCA_949825065.1 Odontocerum albicorne
AATCCATTCAAAATACAGGCTGTTTGACAAGAACGTGTACGGCGAAACCCGAAAAATTATTTGGGATAAGGCATTAAAAAAATACACACATACTACATGATATAAACACATACTACATGATAAAAAAATACACACATACTACATGATATAAACCGTTATCCCAAAATCCCTTGCCTTCAATACACAAAATATCAATCTAAATAATATGTATGTACATGAAAATAAATAAATAATAAATATATAACTTTTATATGACTGTTTTGTAATATCAATCAACTCAAGTGAGCTGTGTTTTTAATTAACAAAGGCCACCTTAACATATAAAGTAAACATTGTGGAGGATCCCGGCTGCGAGTGTTGTCTGGATGATGAAATTATAGATCATCTATTTTTCGATTGTCCTTGATGGAACAGATTTGATTTACTATACGCTATATCTTTGCCGCCTCCAATGAATGATGCGTTTCTTCTTTCTTCGAGGAACTTTTCCACTTATAGATCGATTGTTAATTTTAATCAGTTGAAACTTTAAATTATCTCAATTTGTAATTTTAAAAAATTCATTTTATTATATTGACTGATATAATTACATTGTGACTTTTATTTGGTGGCACAAATCATCCTAGTGTGGGTGGATTGACTATTAAAAAAGAATTTCAGGTAGAATTTTTATGACGCTTTCTAATCTGGCGAGTTTATTGCCATGTGACAATTTCATAACCAACCAGAAATGTTTAAAATGAAAACCAGACTGACACCTTTTAAAATTATTTTTTTAGGTATAAACAGGAATCGAACCCGCAACCTCGGGGACAAGAGGCAGGAAGGTGCACAAACAAGGCAACGCAAATCGTCAAAAACTAAATATTCTGATAAAATTTTCCTCCTTATTTTTTCATAAACTACTGTGTCTGAATTTTCATCAATCATAAAACCTTTATTTATTTCATATAGCTCAAGCTGTGTTCCTTATTTCCGTTCGGTCATCCCATATACGTTTTGACTAAGTTATTAGTTTTCATAGTACACATAAAAAGCTAAAGATATTCAAGAATAATAATTCCTTCCAACTAATACACATAATTTGTATGAAATACGAGGGTCATCCAGAAAGTAAGGTTACAACATTTATGTAGGATTGAAAAATGCTTGTATTTAATTGAAATTCACAGGATACTTCACAAATATATTAAACTATTTTTCAACGTAATCGCCGTCGAGATCGAGACATTTCTGTAGTCGGAGCACCAGCTTTTGTATGCCAGTGTAAGAGACCTCCACCGCCAGCTCTTTCAGCCACTTCTCCACAGCTTCCTCGACCTCCTGATCGTTGGAAAATTGTTGGGGTGTAGTGACACACCCACGTCTCGTCCCCCGTCACGAGAGTCCAGAAAAGCTTCTCCCTCCTGTGCAAAACGATCCAAAAATTCATGCGCGGCGGTCATGCGATTTTGAGGGTGCTCCGGTGTGAGCATTCTGGGCACCCATCTCGCACACAACTTCTTATAACCAAGTTTTTCCGACACAATATCACCAAGGAGACTTCGAGAAATGTCAGGAAATTCTTCGCGAAGGTCGTCGAGCGTCACACGGCGGTCATTTTGCACTTGTTCTTCAATTTTTTGCACAAGTTCGCCAGAAATCCTTGCCTTGCCTCGTCGTATCAGTACGGCCTTCTCTGAACAACCTAACCCACTTCGTGACATGTTGTCGACTCATCACATCACTACCATAAACTTCCACGAGCTTCCGATGGATATTCGCGGCGGTATTGTTCTACAAAGTCAAAAGACGGATGACCGCGCGGATCTCGCACGGACGTTTTGTGGCGGGAGCGCGCGACGACCTCTCCATCGAAAAAATTGACTGTGACTGAACAAAATGGCCGACAAACACGCGGGACCAAGCAAACTGACCATTAGGATCCCCCCTACACGCCAAGTGCACCAACTTCGAAACAAAAAATTTCCCCCGGCCTCAGGAGCCCTTGTAACCTTACTTTCTAGATGACCCTCGTATAACCTGAACGTTTAAAAAGAAGCTCTTTATCTCCAGCGTATTGTGATTCTTCCCAAACAAGTTACGGTGCGTCAGGTGGTCCATACAAAACTGTCCATGAAAAGGAGGGCTGAGATTATACAAAGAATGTGGTAATCAGTAGTGACCGGATCAATGTATCAATAGGTATTCGGAAATATCAAGTGAGGTTTTGTGTTCACTGGTCATTTAAGAATTGATTCACCTGAGAAAACGTACCGGGCATAATTTACATTTTGTAGCCGTAATGGACTAAAGCATTAAGGCGTTTAAAAGACCACAAGTCAGTTCTTGGTAGCGAATTTATAATATTTAAGTTGTAAAGGAAATCGAAATTGTTTTAAGATGGCCATGGGGACAATTTCGTGATTTATTCAATCATTTTCTCGTCAACTTGTCACCATTTTTACAACCATCGATATCTCTGGCAAGGAGCCATACAGTATACGAGTATCTTTAATCTTTCATCGTGAAGTTTAAACGAGTGAATTTAAAGAAAATAAATTTAGGAGACAATATATAAATTAAGAGGTAAAATAAAGAATACGTTGAGGGAAGCAGTTTCGTATTTATTGGATAGATGTCGTTAAGACGAAATTTTCGTTGCTAACTTCATTCCAAATTTGAATATTTATTTTTGGAGTAATTTTGAAGATGGAACAAAATAAGTAATTTTTCGATGCTTGATGTTTTTTAATACCATAAAGCAAACAATGCGACACAAACCAAAAAAATAAATACAGTACCATACAATTGGTGTATTTTTTTGTGTCGCATTTTCTCCTTGGCGGGTAGTAACTAAAAAAGCACCAAGCTCGAAAAAAACAACTTATTCTGTTCCATATTTAAAATGACAAAAAACCAATTTGGATAAACAATGGCAAAAATGAGCTAAATTATTATTTTTTTATAATAATATACATTCAGCAGGTTTGGTAAGCAACGAACATTTTGTCTTATCGACATCTATCCGAGAAATATGAAACTACTTTCCGGACAACATATTACTGAAGAAAACGGTAAATATTTGTGTCATACGAGAAACAAATGATTTCGCACTTTGTCTTTTTAGGAAAGGAGTAATGTCCTGGTCATGTCTTAGGAAATATACCAGTTATTTATGGTGTTATGTAGGGAACACCTTAAATAATCTCTGGCTTAGTCATGGTTGGTTCTGTTTTCCGGCGGCCCGCCGTTTGCCGGGATTACGAAACTCGGCGGCCGGCTCGGTAGGTAATTTAAATTACAAATTTACATTTCAAATTTGGACCAAGTGTAAATAAAAACATCTTCACGGTTCGCGTCGTCCCGACACTCGGAGAAAACTTCTATTGGAAAGATGAATATTTTATGGTCGGACAAAAGAGGAGCGGGCGGGGACTTTGTCGGTTTGTATGTGACGGGTGACCACACTTGTATTAAACTCAAGTTTTTTGAAAATAATATATTGGTGTCCGGAAAATGATTTCGTATTTTTAGGACAAATTCAAACGCAAAACTACACCAAATGCTAATGGACGAGGTGTTCGATATTTTCAGTATCTCAGCGATCTCGCGTGTCGTAGAACGCTAGTTATAGTCGATTAAATCCATCTTCGTCTCCGAGTGTCATATCACCATTACGAAAATTTTTAAACCACATTTGACACAAGATTGCTTTTTGTATTGTCGTCATACACCGTACATTTTTTTTGTTTGTATCGCATTTTCCCTTTGCTGCAATAAAAAAGCATCAGAACCGAAATAACAATTTATTTTGTTCTATCTTAAAAATAAAGTAAAAAAAAACAGCTTAAGCAATTTGGATCAACAATGGCCGAAAAATGGGCTTTACTATTTTCCTTTCATAATAATATGCATCAGCACATTTGAAATGAAGATAGCAACAAAAAAAATCCTAACGACATCTATCAGTGAAATGCGAAACTACTTAACGGACAACATATTACATACATATGTTAAACATCATCACGCTGTGTCGATGTCTTACATAATAAGAAATGTTTTATCAAAGATGAATATAAGCTGAAAACTGATGTATTAAGTAGGGTAAAAAAATAGCACGTTGAGGTGCTTTGAACATGTTGAAACGGTGGATGATGAAACACTGACTAAGCAAATTTACAATGTAAGCAAAAATGAGAGTCACGGTAGAGAGTGACCAAGAAAAGTACGATTGGACCAAGTGTATGATATTTATAATAAAGGAAAGGTTAGGAGTAAGAGAAACAAAAGGAACTGCATGAGATGCATGGATATGGAAACCGCGAAGGTAGTATGTCATGATAGGAAAGTTTGGCACTCCGTCCTCTCTACTTTTTCCAGCAGGAAAATTATGGTATGTACGAATATATCGTTGACACTGAAAACATTTTAATGAAAGAGAATATAATCTGGCTCGAATAAACGATACAATATTTCTGCAGGTGGGACATGATCCATGACTTTCTTTTATGCAGGAAACTGCGTTAACCAACTACGCTACTACAATACATAATCGTACAATTGTAAAATAAGATGTTATTCATTTTTTCAGAAATACTTTTTTACAGACTGGACAAAAATATGAAGTATATAAGTATGGTAGCCCTAATTTAAACCTGTTCACAATTTGAACCACATATTTATATGGTACATACTAGAAAAGAGGAAACGCTATGAACGTATGCAAATCAGGTAAAAACACAGGATCGCAAGATGCAGGGAACATTCTGCGTAACACTTCGCGCAACAAACACAATGACAATGTGGATATGAAATATTTATTTTTCAGTCTTCTAGTTTGAATTTTTAAACCGAAAGTGATCTAGTTTCTCGGAATGAAGCAAATACTACAAAAATATCTAATTTTGAAAACAGAAAAAATAGCTCCTAAAATCTGAGAATAAGAAAATCTCAAGTATCTAAAATCGCTTCCAAAAACTAATCTGAGGCTAATACAAAGATATTTTGACGTCCATTATAAGTATTAAACATTATACAGTTAACATGAATGTATGGGAGTAAAACGTGGGCGTGGGAATTTATAGAAAGGAGCCAAGTTAAAACGAACACTGAGAATAATATATAAGTCAATTTATGACAACTGAAGAATTGTATTTATTAAGAATGAATTAAACTTGCTCTTTTTCATCCTTCTTAACGCTGATGTGTTAAGAAGGATGAAAAAGAGCAAGCTGGGGTGGGGTGGGGTGGACATGTGAGCGGTTGGGCGATGAAAGACAGACTAAAAATCAAAACAATGCGAACGTAAATGGGAATCGTGGTAGAGAAGGATCGATAAAAGTATGGTTTGACCAAGTGAACGAAATTTCGAAAGAAGGTAAGGAGTAAGTGAAACCGAAGGAACTGTATGAGAAGATTTATGAATCTGGAAAAGGCGAAGGAAGCATGTTTGGCACTCTCTCTTCTCTACCCATCCCGATAGTGAAATGTCATAATAACATATTTATGTACAGTAAAAAGACAAGAAGCATATATTTAGATTTTTTTCCTTTCCTGTCTTATCATTTTTTAATATAGTTTTTTTACTTGATTTTCAATAAATATATATTTTATAAAATATGTACTGAATTCAAACAATTCTACTATCCAAGATAAGTAGGTTGATTGGATGAAATTGCTGTTTAGTAATAAGATCTCCAAAATAACCTTGCAATTACCATTTTAAAAAATATACATAACATCACGCTGTATGCGTCCGTATCCCTGTCCAGATAGGCAAAGAGGGCCGAGTGCCAGGCTTTGTTATCGAGACATATGTATTTTGCCTGTTCTACATCCATACACTTTCTCATACAACTTCTACGATTTCCCTGACTCTGATCATTCTCTTAATCCAACCATAACTTTCCTGGTCTTCTTCTACCGCGCTATCCACTCACAATTGCATTGTATATTTATTTTGTTAGAAGTTATATAGAGTAAGATAGTTTGGGCATATAGGACAAATGAATAAAGAAAGCCTAGCATTAACAATTATACAGTACAAAAAAGATGATTATAATTTACAGATAGGTTGTCTAGAATTTAAATTGAGGAAATACGGGTATTTAATACACCTGTTTCTATGTATTATAGGTATAATCGTATATATTTACAATTCCTTCAAAGCATTTTGGGAAGAGAAAATAAAATGGAAACCGCCGCCGAACAGCATGGAAATCTCGAACACAATAATCTGGAAAGGGTTTTAATTTCCTCCTCTGTCGTCAGGAAAATTTGAAAATTCAACAGATTCTTGCGCACCTCTCCCCCCCCCCCTCCCATCAAGTGGAATCAGCGTAGGAAAACCGTGTTCAGCGTCTGCGGCGGAAACGTTCTTCGAGTCTCCGACGAGCCCAAACGACAATTGATTTGGTCGATTTTGACGCAAACAAAAGACGCGCGCCAGAGAGTGGGGCGAGAGAGAATAATACTCGTAGAAGGATTTTACGGCAACTCACTCTCAAATCGCGACAGACGGATGTTTTAATGTCTGCGAAAACCAACGAAAGGAGAAGAACTTGTTTATATCGTACAAGTATTGTCATACGGTTCCAACAACTTTAAAAAACGAATTAAACTTTTTACTCTATTTAAATAATATTTTTTTGCAGATGAGAAGGAACTCCATAGTCTATGTATTCAAAATAACCAATAAAATCAAAATAAATAAGTAATCACGAAGCTGTAATAATAATTTTGTAGTACTATATCACAACTGTGTAAAATTTTAATTCTTAAAACAAATCGAATATTAAATATATTTTTTAATATTTTCATGCAAATTATAAACTAAACTCTATAAAAAATACACATGCACTTAAAAGTAAGTACGAAGACCTCTATGGCCTAGTTGGTAAGATGCTTGTGTTCCAACACTGAGGTTTAACTTGGTAAATTCGTTCACAAGGCTTCTTGAATTTTTGCTTACACAGGTTTGATATATGTTTCCTCGATATTTGAGAAAAATGGGTTCTGTGGGTGGGACCCACAAAAAACATTTATGTCAAATATTAAAATGCATAAATCAACCCTGTATGTGTGAAAATATCCAGTCCGTTAAATGGGTATTTTATGACAAAATAATTTCTTAAAATTTTGTTCTACACAACCTTATACAAACGGCGAGATGTTTCCTCAATTATCTCAGAATAAGTTAAAACGTAGGTTGGGTCATTTTTACATAATTATACTATACCATATGCCTCTTATTTTGTGAGCGAAGTATTGAAACTTGAGTACATTCACAATTTTAAGCAATTTTCGGACTCTGAAACATCTTAAAAACTTCGATCCTACGTGATTCGGTGTCCGCCCTTCGATTTCATTGAGAAGATACATCAGCGAAAAATTCTTAGCTAACAAAAAAACTGCATGAGTAGGCACTTCCTAAGGCGACATTCTTCAACGTGCCCTCAAATGATAAGGCATCCGTCAGTGCGATCCTTTTTCAGAGACAAAAGCCCGGGAACAGATATAAAAACACAGTGAAAAAAATTGAAAACATTTATAAAATGTCATGTCGAAAAGATCTCCATAAATATTTTAACGATAGAACGATGTAGCTGAAAGGATTACAAATATTTTCGTCGTATTAAAAGGCCTTTTTCTCGAATCAAGAGAATAAAGCACACTGTGGTTTTTTTCTTCAATGCACGTGGTTAAGAATCTGCAAGTTACTAATCAAGACAGTTTTTAATAATACATACATAAGAAGCGAGTTTATGGAGAAAGAGGAAAATAATGGAAAGCGAAGAGACAAGATTGGATTAAAGAAGAGAATCTTTATTTATAAAGCGGTTTATAAATTAAAAGAATTGATAATTAAATTAAAGTAGGCCATATTTTATCCGATTATATGCAAGGAGTCCTGATTTTTTCCGGACGATTCGTTCCAATAGGATAAAAGAATATTGAAAATACTGTTGGTTCTAGATATTTTTACTTTCCATCCCCACCCAAAAACTGTTTTTTTAATTATTTTTAAAAAAATAATGTAAATAAAAATTACATATTTTTATTCAATAAATCAAATAAACACGCAAAATATTGGCATCCATGGACAATGTATTCCTTGGAAACTTCTTGAAATTTCTGACAAGCGAGTTTCTCCATCGCTGACGGTAGTTCGGAATAGTATCGCATCCGAATTCCTGTATTCAGTCAACACCAGGAGCTATCTCAAATGTTCACGAACCTTATATGTTAGATTGCTCAACCAAAGGTGATATTTGATTTAATATGTGTGTTAAAATTTTACAAACATTAATCAAATAATAATAAACGGTCGTAATAATAAGTGCATTCAAGTAAAAAAATATTTTTTATTTGTGTTTTTTTTTGCCTGTTGATAGTTCTCGCAGTTGTTTAAGATCTATAAAAAGTGTAATTGATACATCCGCACATACATTTTTATTGGAGAAGAGAAGCACATTATTTTTATTGGAGAAGAGAAGCACATTATTTTTATTGGAGAAGAGAAGCACATTATTTTTATTGGAGAAGAGAAGCACATTATTTTTGACTATATAGTATAAGCATGCCTCACGGCTAATTTGCGTTCGCCCAAACAATGAACAGATTAGATTTAAGTTTTGTGGTAAAAAATATGTAAAAGTATTTGCATCTTCAGTCTATAACATAAAGCGTATTACGATTATACGTGTTGCTTTAAAAAATAATCGAGTTCTCATCATTAAAAATCAAAGACAGATAATATAATATGCAATAAATGAAGTTCATAAAATTATATGTGAGTAATATTTTGTGAGGTATCTAATACACTTCTATGGTTTTTGATAAATTTCTCCTCAACTAGACGACCTCCGTGGTTAAATTATTAAGACACGTTTTACAACTCCAAGGTTACGGGTTCATTTCCGATGGTGATCAATTTTTTTTAAAAGGGTTTCACTCTGGATTTTACTTAAGACCTCTTGAACATCTTTTTGTTTGGTCATAAATCCGTCAGGTGCAAAGTGTAATACAGTGTACAACGAAAGTGTAATACAATATAATTTATGTGAAGTGAAAAATTGTTAACTTTGACATGGGTCTAGGAAGACATTTTATTTTTCATAAACGATTACATTTTAACCAAATTTTAAAACAGTATCTTGGTTATTACTATTTATTTGAAAAAAAAAAGTATGAATGATTGCCGATATTACGTTTCATTTTTTGTTTAACAACCCCCACAACACCACTAATATAATTTGTTGGTAACAGTTTGAGATATATTCGCACATATTTCGCTAACCATTTGAGCTACAAGAAATAGACTTGAACGGATATTTTTATGTCATAAAAAATAAAGGAAGAAATGAATATTTCTCGATTGTAAATAACTGAAATAATAATGAATCTCTCATTAAAGTTCCTTTCAATGTAAATACGTGTTTAGGTTACTTTTAGATAAATTAGACATATCACACAAATGCATTACAAAATGTTAAGCTAGAATATTCTGGTCAAGTATATGTTATTGATATATATCAGTATCTTAACAATATCGATTAGAACATATTTCAAAGAAATTCGAGATTCAGAAAAAACATATTGAATCTAGGTATATTAGTTAGTACTTAACGTTAAGACATTTTTTTCAATCAAAAGAAAAAAACGGCGATATTTCCTCATGAGCAACATAACTAGGTGGATAACAACATTTTTTTTTCATAACATGGCATCAAGCCAACTGCTATAACAATAACCACAATGAATTTCAATTAGGCATCTCTATCATCTTGAAAATGATCTACAATGCCTTACACTAACAATGTCTGCGTCATTTTTGTTAAACATTACCTATTCCATATTTATCTAAAATAGTGCGATAAAAATAATACTAGTGGTTATGACTTATAAACACGTTAAACAGATCATCGATTGCATTATATTAGAACTTAAGATAAATCAGATGACTAGTTTCGATAGAAGATTTACATTATTTTGAACAGATAACAATGACGAAGCGCATCTCCGAAGTGAAACGAAGCACCGGGCTGCTGGGATGCTGAGATGAGCTCCGGTTCCGAGAATCACGAGGTAGAATGCTCGGCCATGTATCTCGCCAAGTTTATAAAAGGAGAAAAAAAATGTTTTATAGCCGTCTGCGTTAGCCACAGATTATCCATCGACCGGAGTCAAGAAACCAACATCGATGTCGAAAACCTCCAAAAATGGATCATATTGGAATTGCAAAAGTTTTTAGAGAACATTGCTGAAGACGATTGCCAGTAAAATATTTTTAGTACATAACATAAACTGACCTAAAGATCTCCCAATGCGTTGTCAACTCATTGAACAAATAAAAAAATATTTGTTTTGTACTAAAATCGAATAAATATTTTTACATAGTGCATTTGGTTCATGTAGGTGAGGTATGAATTGAAAATAGTCAAAATGGAGGAGATTGTAAAATGGGCTACATGTTATGAATGAAATTATATAATCAAGGCTAGGATTATGCCGTCCTTAAAATAGTGGTTATTAAAAATCCTTCATAGTGTAATATGCCATTTGATTCTGAACATCACCGTTACTATTGGGTTGATGCAAAAGTAATGATCGTTTTTTACATATACAATTAAACATTTTTTTTTTAGATTTGTAATATTTATTTAATCAATTTTATAATTTCCATCAGTTCTTATAACCTTCTCCCATCTTTCTATCAACTTATTAATACCATTAGTGTAAAATTCCGTGGATTTTGATGCGAAAAATGTAGTAAGGGATGTTTTTACCTGCTCTATTGTATCAATTTTTTTATCATTTAAAATTTTTTGCAGCGATCGTAATAAATGAAAATCGGAAGGAGCAAGATCTGGACAATACGGTGGATGCTTGATAACATCCCAATTCAACTCATTTAGCTTGTATTGGGTCATCAAAGCCACATGTGGTCACGCGTTGTCGGGATGAAACACTACCCCTTTTCTGTTTACCAATTCTGGTCTATCCTTTTGAAGGGCGATGTTCAATTTGGATAATTGCTGACAATATCGTTCTGTTGTAATTGTCTGATTGCGTTCCAAGAGTTCAAAATACACAATACCCTTACAATTCCACCAAACACAAAGCATTACTTTTTTTGATGGATTTCGGCCTTCGAAGTTGTTAATGGGGCTTGTCCAGGTATAGCCCAATGTCTTTTTCTTGTCACGTTGTTGTACACGACCCATTTCTCATCTCCTGTTACCAAACGATGCAAAAAAGGTTCATGTTTTTGTCTCGCACTCAAAGCAAAGCACGTTGAAACATGATCCAATAAATTGGCAGCCGACAATTGATGAGGTATCCAAACATTGTACCGCGAAACCATCCCCATACGCTTCAAATGTCTTAATACGGTTGTTTGGTTGACTCCCATCATCAACGCGATCTACCTGGTGGTTAGACGTGGATTTGTGTCAATTATGACTTTTAACTTGTTGTCGTCAGACTTCAATGGCCGCCCGGTACGTGGTTTATCAAATAGTGAAAAATCCTCAGATCGGAATTTTGTAAACCATCTTCGTACCTGTCGAACTTTGATGACATCTGCTCCATACACGTCGCAAATGTTTTTGGTTGCCACACTCGCGGTATTGTCTTTACGGAATTCATAAAGTAAACAATGACGTAAATGCACTTTATCGACCGACATTTTGAAAAAATACAAGGGCTTTTCACTGTACTCTGGCCAGGCCAAAACTGAATAGAAAGTAGAGGGAAAGCATCCTTTATACAATGGAATCATTTAAAAGAAGATACTATTCATCATTTCTTACCTGGGATTTTTTTTACCTGGGATCATAAAAAACGATCATTACTTTTGCATCAACCCAATATATTTACTGTTCTACATATTTTTCTCATATATAATAATTAATGATATATAAAACCATTATAAGGAAACTTGAATAAATATTAAGATCCATTTAAATAAGATTTAATCCTAATGTGAAAAGATAAGCACAAATAAATGTAAATAACGTAAAAATCATTTAAATTATAAGAAATCTTACGTATTTAGCCAGATAACATCCTTAAATAACCTACGCATATTCTAAAGTGAGTCGTGGTGAAATAAGTATCATAGATATGTTTCCTGAAACAAATAAATCGGTAATATCTAAGTTGAATCAAAAGGAGTAGAAAGCTTTATTTTATTTATTCTCATTCATCGTATTAAGTACAAATTCACATATTTATGAATAAATTGACGATTTATTCTCAACATTTTTTATTTAAATATACAATAAATATCGTTTCACGCATCGCAAGATCATTTTAATTCAACCAATCTTTTTACATGTAGTGTACCTTGAGAATTGAAATTCAAAAGGGGCATATTTCGATATTACTATGAACAAAAACGTTTGCTTATTTTTTAAATATATTTTCTTCATATAGTCGTAGTTCTGGTCAACAGTCAATTGCAGTAAAAAAAATAGCATAACTTAACAGACCATCAGAACTTGAACACTTCTTTCATCGAATTAATTTTCAATCGAAATGTAACCAACCCAGATGTGATGTTTTTGCTCTGACTCCACGAAAACCAAATGTTACGATAAACTTAAATGAAAATCATATTTTCAACCTTAAAATCGTTTTAAAGTGTACGTTGTTGTTGGTGACTTAAACAAACTTGAATATTTTCAAGATATGGTGAATCAACGGAGACACGCGAGTAGAAAGGGTTTAAGCATTAATAGGTGGGATCCACTCTTCGTAGCTCTGATATTATCTGTGAATAGGTTTGGGGCCGACATTTCCGGCGCGAGTGGGCGTCGCAGGCCAATATTTGAGGAGTGGTCCTACAGTCCGATGTGCTGTGTGACCAACAATCCCAAAATTGATAAAAATAAACGATTGATTACAATGTGGTTGGTTGCGTATTGCTATAAAAGATTTTTAGATTATGATAAATTAAAAGCACCAACACAGTGGTAAGTATATTGACACGTACATCTACAAGATCAATTTGAAGAAATAAAAAAAAATCAATATATTTATATTTTTATTAATAAAACCAATTTATGTTGAAATGAATGGTGACAAAGAAAAAATCAGAGATTAGATAAAAAGAACGGAGTCTGGCGTCAGTCAAAGAGTACGAAGAATAAAATAACATTTAGACCTTTTTTGAACTGATGTAAATTTATATAATATATTGTATTAAATTGTACCTGTCATAATGTGTTACGTGTCTTTTACCACTGAGATTTTTGGATGTTTTAATTATGGTAAAAACCTATATTAGGAAAAAAAACATGACGAAATAAAAAACAAAATACTAGTCGATAACATCAAAGTAGGAGTAGGAAATAACGTCATCTAAGAAAAGTATTTCACCAAAGAATCTAAATACCTGGGGGCAAATTTAAAACATTTTCTTAAATTATTATTGATGTGGACAAAACAATAATGAATCTAAATATAATGCTTTTTAAACATGAATATGAAAGCGATACTTGTTGCTAGTTGACATACATACATAATAGGACATAAATAATGCAGTTAGATAAATTAGGAAAATAAAAATACTACCGAAAATAGGGTTTTTTCTTTAGACAATACTGTTAGTACGAGTATTCAATGTGCCACAAGTTCTGCACAGAACGAAAACAGGAGTTAACAAATGAAATAAATAATAAACAAAGAGGGAGATAAAATTATAAAACTATGCGATACAACTGAACCGCATAATATACGTATATTACTGTACACACGAAATATGAGAAATTCGTTAAATCACGAAAGCGAAAATAAAAGAGTATATTGTTGAATAGTATTTAATATTGTCATAAAATGAGATTACAATTCTAAAAGAGAAGGAGAAACATTATTTAGTGCTAGAAAAAACCATAGGATTTTATTGAAAAGTTTTATGATACAGAATAACCAAAATTGCCAAAAATTATTTGAACGAACTGAAAAAATATCCCATATAATTGAACTCAAAACCCAAATTATATAAGCCAAAAACACATGACAGTTTTTGATACCGATTTGCTCAACTTGGATCACATGAACTAATTCAATATATTTTGAGAATAAACGGAACGTTTATATGATTTAATTTCAAATTAACAATAGGGATGAATATTAAAAAAAAAAATTAACGGATTAAAAAATATATGAAAGGGCTAGTTACGATTTATTTAAATAGCATATACGAGTATCACTACCGCGCAGATCATAAACACTCATAATAGAACATTTATTTCTTAATTTATCGCATATTGTCAGCATCACCACGGATTTGTCAAGTCCGTGGATAACAAGATTGCCGGAGAATAAAGATCTTGTCCGACTGCACGGGTTACGAAATACTCGGTGCAGTTAAATTAATCGCAACGTTGCGTATTGCACCGAGCTAGGCTGAGAAAACTAGGCCATAATAGAAATATTTCAAACCGTCCCAAAGTGGACGTTAATTGTATCGAAGACCGAGGGACTATTAACAATCTTGAATTGATTACCATATTACTTTTCAACTGGTGTGTTTTAACTGCATACTCATAAGTCACAAGTTTGTAGTTGAGTGTATAGTAAAAACACAATAATAAATCTAAATTATTTTTTTATCTAAAATAGTTTCTTAAATTACCACCTAAAGCTACTAGGGAAATGGTTTGTGTTATCTCTGAGCTGTGCTTTATGATACGTATACCTCAATACACAAGGAGCACGCATTCTCCTATTCCTTCAACAGCTAAGCTAACTCATTCTAGCGTTTGCTGCCCGTGTAAAAGAAAGTTCCTCTGCAAAGTGGCCGATTGTAGCTCAAAATTTGCAGCAGTTTCTCTACTCCTGGTATCTCGAGCTCAGCGCAATTTGTCGTAGAGATAAGGTTGTTTTTGAGTTATGATAATTTTGTAAACATACACGCAAAAGTAAATCTGTCGCCTTTGATGCATGTTGAGAATCTTAAATGCCTCCAAGTAAGAAAATATATCTTCTAGCAAAGCCAATTGATGAGACGGCATTTTGTGTTGCTAAACTATTCAGTGTAACAGTATCTGTGTAACTAAGATAGGAAGAGAATTTGGAGACTTTCAGAAGAAATCGGTCCTTGATATGAGAAGACATCGAGACAATCTTGGGGTAGTTCGCTGTCACTAAACGACTCCAGACTAAATCACAATTGATGGATATCAGGCACGATAATCTGATAATACAATATATAAAAGGAAGGCGGGAAAATTGAACGCAAAGCCGAATCAGAAAATTATATAAATCGAAGAAAGTTAAACATTGAAAGCAACACGGCTGAGGATGAAGATTTGATTATTTTATTTGGACTTTTGTATTAAAACGTAAGTGAGCATAAAAAGATACATAAATGTTGTTGAAAAACTCTCTTTTACTGTACCTATAGCATATTTTATTACACGTTTCTCCTAACATAGAAATAAATATTTTTAAAACTGCTGATGATTTGGAATTACTGTAAATTACTTTGCAATAAACACAAAAAAAATAAAAAGGGCAGGGATACGCGGAAGTCTCATTATATTGTAGATACAGGCCACTAACGCAAATATGTAAAGGAAAAATAATTTCCCACCATCATATTTAGAAAATCTCTAATTCTACAATTACATGTATTCCATTATAATAATCATATAAATACTCGTATAAATATATATATATATATATATATATATATATATAAATATTTTTTTTTTTTTAGTAACTTGCTTCCTCAGAAAATCAATACATTACCTATGCCCATAAGGAATTCTGCGGATACTGTTAATATAATTTACAACTAAGTATCAGATTTATAATTTTCAGAAGTGAATGAGATTTTACACTCAGCGCCATTTATTTTAAATGAATTACTCGTCGTTGTCAAAAAAAGGAATCTAATAGGTTAGTATGGAAACGTAAAATTGATGACTATTGTAAGCTCCTAAAATACTGGACCGATTTAAAATTTGACATTTTTGGTTCGAATATTTCCTTACCAAGGACGCTGATCGGCGAGGTGGCTCGGAGTGGTCCGGAGATAGGATGTGCGGGCTAACACTAAGCCGACCTCCCGCGTAAGGTAAAAACAAGCCGGACAAGTACGTAGGAGGGTAACTGACCTCTACATCTGATTGTAAGAAGGATCTAAGGGTCTTGTTCTTCGACGGAGCAAGGATATCAAAAAATTCCGCCAAGTTTGCAAGTCATACGAGTCCACCTCGAAAAAGAGCACTGAAAAATTATTATTTCGTCCGTGGAACACATCAAACGATGAAACTAACTTTTATCTAAGTGCCAGGGTACCTGGCAGCCGGTTCTCAAAAGGCATGTCTCCGTTGGTTTCCATTCTGTTCACCGCTTGCCTGTCAGCGCTCTCGAGTTGGTCGGACACTCCTTCCGCAAACATATCCCATGAAAAACAGCTCCGAGTTAAGTTATTCAGCGTTGACATCATACGGAGTACCTGCTATGTGTATGACCTATATGTCAACACGCGTCACTTCCTTAAAGGTTTTGATAAATTTAAATATAATAAGTGACCGAAACGCAAATCCTGTTAATTCAGTCAAATGCATATACTAATTATCAAAACTAAATTCATAAATACGACCCATGTTTTTTGTTTCTAATGCATTCATCAAAAGAATTTTTTTTAAAACACAATTCATTTTGTATCAAAAGATTTTCATTTTGATATTTTTAAATAAACACCTGATTTTTACCAAGTTGAAAATGAAAATCGAAAAATTAAAGAACGTTATGTCAATTCGTTTGTATTTATTGATATTTAACATATGTTAAGTGCTGTGAAAAATACAAATTATTATACTCAGTCGATTTAACAATTTTTGCACTAACGTGTATAATAAATTCAATATAAAATAAAACATTTTCTCGGTTATTGCGTAAGTTTCTTTGAAGAACGGGTATGAGTTAAATAGTGTATAAGTTAAAATTTGGAAAATTAATAAAATGTCATTGACACCTATTAAAAAAATAATGAATAATAATTAAGAAATATGTAAATTATTGCTGTCATTGTGATTAATTATTAGTTGAAAGTTTATAAATCACTTTGATTATAAATGAAAAACAATATTTAAATAAATAAATAATTATATATAAATAAATTATTCGTTTTCCCTTATTTAAGCGATTACAAAGTTAACAAGTTCAATTAATTTAATATGACTATCTTTATTTTCCTTACTAACAACGTAAATAAGCCTACGCGCACGCAAATTCAAAATGCGTCCTAATTTGGCAACGCCAAAAGTCTTCTACAGATGATATGTGAATACAAAATCACAGTTCATTCAACTTCACACGTAATGTAATCCTTGAATATTCATTGTGGGACATAAAAATACTTCATAAATCTTATAAATCCTAACAATAATTCATTCGTTTTTTACATACTACCACTTGATACTTATAATCAGATAAGAGGACACCATGATTTTCTATAATTTATAAACTATACACCACAATAATCACAAACATTAGCTTAAGATCAACTTGGCATCGGATAAAGAACATTATTTAAAAAATTTCAAAACGATTTTTTAATTGGATAAGTTTTCAGTTGTTAATAAATATATGATATACACGTATTTTTTATACTATTCTGTGTGTTAAAAATACGTTATACGTTTTTTGTCCTAATATGATTAAAAAGTACGTTCCTCGTTTTCTATTATTATATTTTTTTCTATAATTTCAAAATGCGTTCATCGTTTTCTATACTACTTACCATCTATAATTTAAAAAATACTTTTCTCGTTTTCTATAAAACGTTTCACTTTAATTTAAATATACGTTTCTTTCTTAAACAATATATTTGGATCTTTTCAAATTTGATATTTGTTTTAAGCTAAAGTACACAATATTTTAAACTTAAAATAATCGTCTTGAGATAATAAAGGTGGAGGGTTTCATATCGACTTGCAAAGCGCATTGTACTTAACGTTTTTACTATTATTTCTATATGTAATTAAGTTACTATTTGATATTTTGCTAGCCTTTTTAAGTTTAGGAAAAATAAGCATTTGAAAAAAAAATAAACGTGTAGTCGTTCATTAGTTGTAGCTAGTATTTTATTTTGCAACTCGTAAATATCCACCTGATCTTAGGATCTATAATTAAAATTAACAAGAAATATAGAAATATATTTGCCATTTGTTTACTTTTCTTGACACAAAATGCATACAGCCTATAGCGAGAATATTGAACAATTTTATAAATAAGGTTTCGGCTTTAACTTTGTGGCCTTTCATATTAGAATATTGAATATTAAATCACTTTGTTATTTCCATTAAATATATTAATCCTCGCGGCAAATGTTTCTACCTCCTATCTCGAGGCTCTCTTCAGGCGGAATACTCCAAGTTTGTTACCAAAGCAATGCTTGGGGCATACTGGTGTCATGTTTCATCGGAAGTGTGTGGTATATTGGCCCAATGGAAAAAATAAAAGGGGTGAAACTTTAAACAATCATTGGTTATGTATTACTTTTTTATTTTTGATTATGGCCTTGTGCGTCTCTAATGTTTCTAAATCAATCATTATACGTAACTTTTGTGACGTTTTCAAGATGTCGACAAAATGCAGTTGACAAAATAATTTAATAAGAAAACGAGACATTTTTCAGACGTACACTTAATTTCGAAGGAATTTTCATTAACGGCGTCAAGATACACGTTCAAGTATTACACTGAAAAAAAAAAACGGGAGATGAAAATAAAAACGAGCTTATTGGCATCTTGAAAAATAACTTGTATCCATCAGCGAGCACGATGATAGACACATCTCTGGTCATTACATCACGAGGGCTCTGAGAATATCTCCAACTTACTATTACAGAATTAAAAAAGGACGCTGCGGAAATCTGCAAACTTGACTCGAATAATTTGTTGTGCAGAGTTGCACTTTACAGATTGAAACGCAGCAGACGATGTTAATGGTGTAAGTTTTATTAATCCCTAGCAATGCAGTGTTATAAGTATATTTGAAAGGAAATAGGTAACAAACAGGCGTAATAACTCAAGGTGGCATGTACATAAAAGGAATAATAATAATAGAGCATGAATAAAAAAAAACATCGATCAAAGAGACAAGGATTTATACAAATAAGCACATCTATGTTGGCACATTACAAGAATGAAGTATGTTAGAAGAGCAATTTTAGTCAACAAAAGGTCTCGGATGAGCCCGTTGCCCTCTCGAACGGGAGCATCCGAGACGATGCACAACCCTGAGCGTTCCAGATTATCAGCCTTGACTCTTATTAGCACAATCGATGGTAAAAGGGAATAAATAATAATAATATAATCAACGAATCCTATGCAGCCGTTTCGCTATAATTAAGTGCGATTATAAGAAATGTCAGATATCAAATTATATTTTAAGGGATTCGTGCTTCTCGTCTGCGCCATGGTCAAGTGGTTAGAATTCTTGTTTAGCACCCGGGCGTCCCAGTCTCAAAAATAAGCGAGCAAAGGTTTGCTTTAATGTTAGAGTTTTAATCATCTAAATTTATTTTTCATACGGTGCTTTGTAGCCAACTGTCTTACGTGCATTTTTGGAGCAAGCAATAATATTTAAGTTTCTAGATTTTAACGCGAAATAAAACCCAGTCTAAAAAAAACCTCATGAAAAAAAAATCAGAGCACGAGGAACTTTGTGTTAGTTAACAACAGTTAAATAAATATGAGACAGAACAAATTTAAAAAAATACTCTGCTTAGTATTCACAGCTTTTAAAATATAGTAGTATATTGGACTTCAGTCTGTAAAGCATCAATAGTAATATTTTTGAAATGTTCATTCAATCCAAATCCACTAAACGTAGTTTAGTTTTTACTATCTTCGAGCGATGATACCTAGTTTCCTTACGCCAGTAAACCTGGATATAAAGAAATTAATGCTGACGTGAAAATGCATATTTTGCAAATCAATGATAATTTTCCTATGTAAATTGTATGCCCATACTGATGAGTTCGCCGAAATGGACTCAATGCTAAATATGCATGCAAAGGCGAATGGATATTATTAGCGAGGCGATTCGGATTGCACATTTTATGCAATAACTGCAATTTTCAAAGTGACTGCATGCGACGGCCGATTTGATTGTGCAACAGCCGAATGCCAACGAGTGGAATATGTGTCAGGGTTCTAACGCCGCAAATAGCCTTACCGCGTTGAAAATATTACCACGTCTGAGAGACAATCGGCAGAGAAGGAATGATTGACTGTCTTTGTCTCCGGGTGCACGCAACATGCTATTGCTGCAGACGAAACGCGTCTATTACGCGTTGAGTGCAGCTGTAAAAAATGCATTAACCATATTGATGTATGGGAAAGCGGTTTTCAGTTATTTCATACCGAGAATTGTGAAGGTTATATAAAATACAAAACAGTACATGTCAGAATGGAAAGCAGGACATTCGAAAATAATCTGGATTTTTTTACAACGACATGCTACAGTTATCGCTCCTCCACACACACTATCTCTAGGAACGAATTAGGTTACCTTCAAGTGCGATCGTACATTCGGAAGAAACTTAGATTCAGTCATACTTCTGAGAGGAGAAGGGCAGAAAAATGCATTTTCAGATATGACTTTATTCGTAGGAAGTATCTTGACCCCTTTTGACTAGCATAGAACCCCCTAACGACCTTTTGCCTTCCAGTGCCCCCTTGAGTCTTATACCGCCCCCAAAGGGGCGGTAGTCGTCGTTGCTGGGCCTCGTAGTTGAGGATCCCCTCGCCATTTCAACGTCAATTAAGTTGGAAAACAAAGCGGTGCCGTGGAGTTTTTTTTTTAGTAGGTGAGCCGTTGTACACCAGCAAACTCACTGGCCACACCACTACTGGATCAGATGGCACTCCTGAAGTGAGACGATCGGAGTACACCGGCATGTTTTTTCATAGGTATCCTTATACCCCCGAATACTAGGCGGAAAAAATATCCGTGTCATTGGAGGGGATAGTGCGGGGTTCGAAATGGCAACTTTCCGCACGGAAGTCTAGTGCGTTACCGCGCGGCCATGCACCTCATTATATCAGTGATTCCCACTTTCGGAATCACTAATATAGATCAGTCTTTTTCAACCTATGGGCCACAAAAATAAAAATAGCACATTTTCTGCTAAAAACTAACATATTTATACTAAAAATTTACATTCCAAAGTTATTTTTACAAATGTTATACTCCAATTGTTACCTCTGTATATCTATTACATAACATAGATCTTGATATTCTTTTTGGAAGTATGTTACATTTGTGCGTCCATGTGCTTATATGCATCAACAAGATATTAAGTTTTTATATCGGGGTCGCGAAGTCTATTTTTTTATTTTGGGGGGTT
This sequence comes from Odontocerum albicorne, assembly GCA_949825065.1. NCBI lineage: Eukaryota > Metazoa > Arthropoda > Insecta > Trichoptera > Odontoceridae > Odontocerum > Odontocerum albicorne. The sequence goes on from OX463842.1 coordinate 29,136,690, forward strand.
GCAAGGCTAAAAAGGATGAGAAAAAAATTATGTAGATCTATACACATACTCGTACATATGATTCATATTAAAGTTAATACGGAATATATAGCAACAATCAATTATGTTAAAGCTACTTTGAAATTATGTAGATCTATACACATACTCGTACATATCATTCATATTAAAGTTAATATGAAATATATAGCAACAATCAATTATGTTAAAGATACTTTGAAATTATGTAGATCTATACACATACATATCATTCATATTAAAGTTAATATGGAATATATAGCAACAATCAATTATGTTCAAACTACTTTGAAATTTTTGAGCTGTCACAATTACTTTTCAATAAACGCACATTTTTCAAGAATTCAAGTTAAAAGTAGGTAAATTGGGTCTAATGAACATATTTCTAATTGGTTGTAAGAGATTACCACATAGTAATAAACACACGAGGTTATAGTGTACAATTATAGTGTACAAAAGCGTAAAATACAATACAAGATTACGCATAAAATATGATCTTGTGCAAATCTTAGTGATAAACGAATAAAACATCTTCCTGCTAACCTACTCGTACATAAAAATAATGACAAACCTTAAAAATAATAGCAACGAGTACGGTTTATTTTTTAATACGTTATTTTGAAGTTTGCTTTATTGGTATTGCTATTGTATTTCAGATTGAACTAGCAAAGAATAACTTAATAGTCAACCAGTTACAAGTCGACAAAATGAATATTTAAAAAATATTATGATATTTTGAATGTCTTATGCGTGACATTGGTTTGTAATGATCGTGTCATCAGATTGTAGCACGATTCTGTTTCTTACGTTTCCTGTCATCTCCAACATATAGATGTCGTGGAACCCACAGCGAATTACGTGACTAAAATGCTTTGAATATCAGATATCAAGTTACGAAATATTGTTCACCTTATCATAACTTGGTAATTTGTCATATAGGAACCTTTCATCAAATTTTCAACACAAAATTTCATAAGCAATGATCGTCATTAATTGTAGACGTCCACCAGTCAGCAATGCAAAAGAAACACGACAAAAATACTCATTAGAACTAGCTTTAATTAATGAATTAATAAAAAAAAAGAAAATTATGACCATATATTCATGCAGGGGGTTACGGGTTCAATTTCCGCTGGAACCTAATTTATTTTGAAAAGGGTTCCAGTCTAGTTTTCACTCAAAGTCTCTTTAATATTTTCTTGTTAGTTAGAAGAGATTTTTTTCATTCGTATGGTACCGATCAACACATCAGAACTAATGATTAGGACATATTGAAGAGTAAGGTTCAGAGACAAGTCTTCGGCTCCAGTAATCGAGTCTACGGGTTAAGATTCACGAGAGTAGATCCACAACACACGCACATGAACTGTTACTTGACGAACTATTTTATATTTTTTGGGTACCATCGCGAATCGTACCCTAAAGCCCCCGGGTGAAAGTTAAACGTTTTATCAACTAGGCTACGGTAATTGTCGAAGAGATTGACACATAATAATAAACCCGCCAGATTGGAATGTATATACTCGTAGATAGTGTAATACAATAGTATAAATAAAAAGGTATTTATTTAGTATTGTATTGGGTGTTAACATAAGTTTTGTAGGTTTTTTTTCAATTTAAAAATGAGCACCAAAAGTAAAACAAAATGGTAAAGGTTATACGTCATTCGAAAGAACATTTTCTGCTCTACAAGATATTGTGTTTGCTTTTACGTTACATATATTAATTATTTTATTTGATTACAAGCCTTCAAAATGGAATGTCAAGTAGACGAAAGTGAGCACTTTCGACACCTTATTCTGTTCGCGTTCAATCGAGGGAATAAAGCTGCTCGCGATATTTGCGAAGTGTACGGTGAAGATGCTATGAATGAAAGGATAGCTCGTCGATGGTTTTTGCGTTTCAAAGACGGTAATTTCAACCTGAAAGACATGGAGCGTTCCGGACGACCAGTGGACTTCGATGAGGACCGCTTAAACCACATTATTCATGAAGATCCCCTTCAAACCATCGTAGAATTGGCTAAGCAGATGAATTGTAGTCACATGACTGTATACCGCCATCTTAAATCAACGGGAAAAGTCCAGAAGTTCGGCGCTTGGGTTCCACATGTTTTAAGTGAAAACAACAAAAATCAAAGTTCGACAATTTCTGCTGGTTTGCTCGCGCGTCATCGAGCTACGCATGTCTACAAGCAAAGGTTTATTTACTGCATCATTCATTACTGGTGATGGAAAAAAATGGTGATGAAAAATATTTGAAGGGGATCTTCATGAATAATATGGTTTAAGCGGTCTTCATCGAAGTCCACTGGTCGTCCGTAACGCTCCATGTCTTTCAGGTCGAAATTACCGTCTTTGAAACGCAAAAACCATCGACGAGCTGTCCTTTCATTCATAGCATTTTCACCGTACACTTCGCAAATATCGCGAGCAGCTTTATTCTCTCGATTGAACGCGAACAGAAGGAGGTGTCGAAAATGCTCACTTTCGTCTACTTGCCATTCCATTTTGAAGGCTTGTAAACAAATAAAATAATATATGTAACATAAAAGAGCAGAAAATGTTCTTTCGAATGACGTATAACATTTACCACTTTATTTTACTTTTGGTGCTCATTTTAAAATTGGAAAAAAAACGGACACAACTTATGTTAACACCTAATACAATGTACGGTCATTTTTAATCACTTAAATAGTTAAAATAATAAAATTCAAATTAGAATTTAGAGTGCGCATGAATATACGTGTTACAAAATGTATACACATTGATATGACTCGTATATGAAAAACATCAGAAAGTAGTAAGTGCATGCATACTACCTACCGTACATCTAATGCAAGCACACAAAAGGTCAGGACTCAGGATTGCCAGTACGGTAACATACAAACAAATAATTTGTTCGGAAAAAACAAAAAAAATTGTATAATTTCATCCGCTTAATAGATACGTCGATATTTCAATACATTTTTTCGAGATCTTGAAATGTTTGAGAGAAAAATCAACAAGTCAGTTGTGGAGTCGGATTTATGGTTTAAACTAATAAAAACGCTCTTTGAGAAAGCATTTTAATGTCCGAGACTGCAGTATACTCATTACCCAATAGATGCCACCTGCGTATGGGAGAATTCGAGTAATAGTTCTACATACGCGCGCCGGAATATATCCTGCAATCTTGTACTTTTCGAACTTATACAAATTTTAAAATTAAAATACATTTGTTTGCAAAACACCAAGTGTTATGAATAATCATTAAGTTCAAAATTTCATGAATAATGAATCTACATTCTAAAATATTAATTTGAAAAGACAAAAGATAAGTTTTAGTAGAGCTAGATACTCGTATTAAATATTTTGAAATTTCAGTCGCTATCATAAAGCTCAGTATGCGAACTTACTAAGTCGCGACTGTGAAACTCTCCTTCAAGGGTGAAATGTAAATGAACTTTAATTAAAATGTTAATTAACTAGACTTTACCTTCCGAGGAATAGATTCCCCTATCCTTTATGATATATGTTAAATTTATATATTTAATTATAGATAAAACTAAAATACTAGACTCGACTTCGGAATGACCTTTCTTACTCAGTCAGATGTGCTCCGTTATTTTAATTCTTAAAAAATCATTACTTGTCTCAAAATATTCTTCATCCCTAACTTCTATACAATTCCTATTCTCATCCCTATTTTACTAAGAGATTAATATTTTGTTTTGATTGTTTTTATTGTTACACTAACTTAAACATATTACCTTACTAAGTTTAAGACACAGTTATGGACGCCGATAGTAATTTTGAAACAAAATCTGGTTGGTTGGAATGAATTGCTTTAAAGCAATAAATGCGCCCGATGTGTTTATATATGAGTGTTAAAATAAAATTAATGAATACTTAACATCCTCGCATTTTCTCATTTACTTGAGGACAAATTAGATTTTAGTTATAAATTAAAACATATATAACTAAGGTGATTCGTCAAAAATTGATATTCTGTTGCTTCTTCCTCATCTCTCAGCTTAACCAATACCGACCGCACAATACAACTATAGTTAATAATATCTCTCATTCATACGTATCCTCTCTCCATAACCCATGACGACCTCCATAGCCTTAGTAAGACGCTTCACATCCACACGGGAGTTTCAGATTTGATTTCTGATGGTACCGAAACAAATTAAAAAAAAGTTTAAAACAGTTCGTCTGGTAACAATCGTATTATACGCCGAGTAAAGTGTACGAGTGTTATTGCTTCTTTACGTGTGGTAGTGTTGCCAGTATGTGCAATAACCAATAACAATTTCCGAGCCTACTCAAGTGGTACTAACCCGAAGGCTAAATTAATGAAGACGAAGACAAAGATGTCTCCCGACTACGCTATTCAATATGTCTTGTTATTATTACCAATTTGGATACGTTGAAATGTACCATACGAAAGAAGAATAGTTCATATATGTTAAGCACTTCAGTAACTGTTCTCATAGTTTCAGCCCATCACATATTTAAGCGACCGAGTAGTTTAATGCATGTTGGCTTAACTAACTTTATTGTTCAGGTTTCTTCAGCGCCCACTAGTATCCAGCCCATATCAACCTTTTTAGGGGCATTGACAATTTTCTGTTATATACATACCATCACACCGTTTCCTTGCTGGGGTAAGCAGAGAGGACAGAGCGCCAGACTTTCCTATCTCGACATACATATTTCGCCTCTTCCACATCCATGCACATTCTCATACATCTACAATTTCTCTAATTTCATAATTTTCCTTCTTTCACAATATCATTCACTTAATTCAACCATACTTTCCTTGGTCTTCCTCTACGACGCCTTCCACTCACATTTGGACTGTATATTTGTTTTGTTAGTATTTCTATATTCATATGTTCTACGTGTCCAAATCATCTCAGAGTGCACCTCTTTATCTTACTCAACACAGTCTTAAGTTCACATTTATCCCTAATCACTTCATTACGTATTCTAGCATACATTGTCACCCCATATATTATTCTAAGCGCATGCATTTCTACAACATTTATTCAGCTTTTTAAAGCTTTTCCAGGTTCACGTTTCAATCCCATACCTCAAAGATGGTACTAAAATACTGTTGTTGATATCATCTTAGCAGATTTTGATACTGTCCTGTTCGAGTATATATTACAATACCTTTTTGACTTTGATTCCTATCGTCACACGCTGTTCAACTTTCCTCGGAACTCTTCCACCATCTGAGAAAATACTACATAAATAGCAGAATCCTTCATTTCTCTCTAGTTTCTCATTAATCACCCACGTTGTATTCACTTGCTGGTATAATTACTTAAATCAAAATGAGCCCCAATTGAAAATACTGTATTTAAATAAGCAAAAAAATCCTGTAGTCGAATGAAACAAAATGACAATGGCATAGTGAGTACAATATATCATATGTAAGAAATGTAAATAAAAAATATGAGAATTACTTCGGATTATTTAGTTAGCCACAATGTATGTATGTTATGCATAGTATGTTAGGTTTTGGAAAGAACTTCACTGCCGCGCTACACCGAAGACTCAACGTCGCCGGATATAAGCACACTTAAGTAGCGGATATAGGATACGGATTGAATTACCCAAACTTCTCCTTGCTGGCGGACTCCGACATGCGTGAATCAATGAACTTAAAAAAATATATATTGCTATATTTCAAAATTTTCATGACTGGCCCGAATCTAGAGACCAACCTAAATACTTAATCCTAATTCCTAGTAAATGAATTGGAATAAACAGAACGTATTAAGTGTTAAGTGAACTATCTCCGTGACCTAGTTGATAAGACGCATGTCATCCAACCTGGGGGTTGTGGATTCGATTCCAGTTGAAACACAGATTTAAAAAAAAAGATATGCCAGTTTGGTTTCCCCTAAAGGTCTCTTTAATATATTTCCGGTTGTTTGGAAAAGATTACCACACGGTAATAAGCCTACCAAACTGTACTTTATACAGCGATAAAGTGTAATATAATACAATGTATGAACAATCTTAAGTTAACGTGTTGAATAGCGCTATGTAAAATTGGCTAACGAAAGGCTGAGATTAAACCTGCCGATCGTCTTGGATATCTCCTTGCCATTGGAACTTTGGGTTTGATGCGTCAAGAATGTGTGATTGCTTAAGTACAACAGCATGCACATAATAAACTAATACTCGAACAGGCATCATCTATCCATAGGATGGCTGATAAGCATACTCAATCACGAAGGATAGCCAGCCTATCGAACGTATTAGTATCTCTGGTCTAAGACCGATTATGAATCGAAAATTTAAGTTAAGGAATTGGTATTTAGGCTAGTCTCTGAATTCGGGTTCTGCATTAATATGTTGAAAATAAATGTCGGAGTGTAAAACCAAAATTCTTCGTCTTTTCTTCAATTGCCTTGTCCGTCTACTGATATTCGATCGTGATATTCACGCGCATGTCACATGGTTACCTAGCGAAAGCGAATTGCTGAAAGTAAGAACGCTCAGTATGTAATCCAAGTATGTAAATACAATCAGAGAGAAAAAATAGGTGTGCGTATGGTACAGAGCGGCAGCGTACCGGTGCAGGCGACCAACCAAACAATCTCGCTTTCAATCCGTGCCCAATTATCGGGTTACGTAACGCCGGATCGTTCGGGCCGGGCCGGTGAGCTCGGAATCCACCCGAGATATTCGGCAATGACCGTGACATTCGCCACAATTCCGTACTATACAGCACAACAATGACCGGCTCATTGCCAGACATCAGATAACAGGAAATTCGAGCGTGAAATCGGCATGAAAAACGCGCCAACCGCACGGATACATCGCAAACCGAACGTTGACTTGTAACGAAGAAAAAAAACCTTTTTGTATGGTAGAAATATCGGGTGCGTGAGGTAACGCCGAGAGATGATTCGATCTCTGTAACTCTGCGTCTGCAACTAGATATGAAACAAAAACTTTTTGAGTATCAAACACAAACAATCTAAAAACACAGGTGTGAGACCAACCATGAAGTACCTTGTTATTTTGTTTGCTTTTAGTTGTCAGCATGCTTAGGGTGAATTGGAGATACGGGAATAATACATCGTTGTTATTCCTTATCATAAACATATTTCTTTATTTCGTCGAGATACAAATATCAGATGTTGAAATCAAAAGATGAGAATTACAATAAAAGAAGGTAAAACAATTATCATAAATACAATATGTAGAAATGAGAATCGTTAAAAATAATGAGAACCGGGCGTCAAGAAACTATGGGGGTCAGTTTTATTTAAAAAGGCAAAGAAAGTTAAGTAAATAACGGTACGTCGATTTTGAACTTTTTATCTCTTCATTTTCCTTAACGGTTAATTAAATACACCGCCATATCCTGACTGGAAAGAATATATTTCGTGCTAAAACCAAACGGAGATGATTAAATGAAAATTGTTTTCTTTAACGGTATTACACATTCAATATTTTAAATGAAAAAACGTACTGTTGGGAAGTCTAAAATGCAGTCCGCGAGAATACCCATTGTTAATTCCATCGATTTAGTATTTTCCTGTGGTTTTTCTTTAGGTCCTATTATAAATGTGAGAAATGGTACAAAAATTGAGTTTGGGGTGCGTTAAAGCTACGGATGGTAATGTAACAATACATTGTACTTTACTATGACACTTTTATTGTTCCGTTTCATTTCAGGTCAGGGCTTGAACAAAGCTAAAGCCCTTTCCACGCCAGCCTGTCCGACGCTACATGTATCGGTTAGATCTTAGATCGGTTCAATCCAGGTAAAGATTTTGCTAACTTCCTTCTCTGTTTGTTTAATCAATTTCCTTCTAGGCCTTCTTAATGATCTTCTCTTTGGGTTCGACTAGTTACTTTGACCAAAGCAATCTATGTTCTGGCATTTGGATGGCACGCACATGGCACCATAACTGAGACTCAATCCTCGTTAGGACGGTTTCAGAATTTAGATACTCTTTTATGTAAGAATTCCTATCTCGATCCAAGATAACTTTACTTACTTCTTTTCTAATACATCTCATATCCGCTGCTTGTATTTTTCATCGTATATCTGTTGTCAAAAACCTTGTTTTCATTTTTTTTTCATTCGTATAGTGACCCTTTCACGTGTCAGGATTAGTCGTTCGGGCATATTGAAAAGCGTGACTGGTGTACAATATTGTCTTCAATAATAGAGTATTCCAGTTCAGAACCACTGAACTAGGCACGGAATTCGCGAATCCTCATCGCACGAGTTGTCAAAAACGCCGCACGCGTGAAGCGGCAGCAACACTTGCACGATCGTTGTAGCGCGTAAGCGACATGCTTAAAGCATGAAAATATTGTTACCAAACGAACTCTTTTACCAGACTGGGATCAATTTGTAAATTTTCTTTAGATATTATCAGGAAACGAACTCGAAGTCCCTGGGCAAAAGTCAAGCGACCAACTAAACCGTTAAAATCCTGGTGATAAGGCCAGATGCAACTGTTAATGTGAATGCCATTACAAATGTGCATATTGGTATTTTTACTTAGCTCTTCTTTTCTTATCACTTTATTGCTCAGTGATAGATCGCAAGGCGCATGCACCGTAATTTGGATTATAAACCTAAAATATGATAAGTCATTCCCATACAGTAATGCCCGACGACATTGTGCTAAATTTAATTGCTTCTTTTTCATTGGTTGATTGCGTAAAAAATAGAATACTATTTTGAGATCGGCATCGAAGTAGATTAAATAAATTAATAATTATCGCATTCTCTAGTAAAATATACGTATTATTTGGAAAATTGCATGCAATTTTTAACGTATTTATCAGCCACATTCGTAAGAAGTTCTCCTTCGTGTGTTTTGAAAACTTGCGTTAAACTCATTCTTGTGAGTCGAATTGGGTATACATTTTTGCTATCTAGAATTAGCAATATGTACTCATTACCTGCATACTTAATGAATACAGCACCTGTCTCGCAGGTGACACCGTCCACCCAGCATATCTCTAGGCAGACACTGGTTAGTATATTGGACAGCGGATGGCGGACAGCGGCGAGTCCATAATAGAAAGGTAGGCGAGTGTTGCGCAAGAAAGAACATCTGCACACAGAGCTGCAGGGCAAGAAGAACCTTTTTTTCATCCGAGTCCAACGAGTAAGCGAAACCAGTTAATAGTTAAGTAAAATATTGAATATTGAAAAACGGTGCATACATTTGTTAGTCATAATTTAAAAGTCGAATAATCTTCATCAGATAGAATTAAGAATAAAAATGAATGATGCTATTAAATATACAATATGTGAGTCAACCAAATATTGTACATTTAATAAGATGTGGTCTGAAAAACGCCTGATGTCCTCGCGGCCGATCTCGCCCTCCTATTGTTGGGGTGTATCTCGATTAGGAGGGCGTTATGAAATGATCCCAGATCGTTTGATTACCTCTCTCAAATGTATTTTCTTTTCCATTACCTTAACATGTGTATAATTTCAGGATAAACATATATATGTTATATAATGGATGTACATACTATGCTATCCATAAATCTATAGGTATTTATATGCAGCAAGAACGTAGCCTTAAGTATATGTGGTTTTTATTTTTTCAACTATCTATAATACATTATTTAAAATTTACACCGTTTTAATAGAAACGCGAACTGTACAAATATATAATAATGCTAAAACCCCTTATTTTTTTTATAAAGAACCACTTCACTAACCATTGCCAATGACGAAGTGATCTCACTCTGAATCACAAATTTCATAAATTTGTCTTAAATACTAAAATACACAACTGAAACATTCCGAGTCTGCATTCACATAGGGTGTGGGCTGAAAAACATTTGATGTCCTCACAGTCCCGCTCGGCCTCTATTGGTGGGGTTGTATCTCGACTGAAGGGATGTTATGAAGCGATTCCAGACATTGTTATAGTTTCTCTCTTAAATGTATTTTCTTCTCCATTCTCTTGAAATTAACTCGTATATGAAATTTCACGACATACTCGTACGAGTATGTACAGTCTGTTTGACAAGAGCGTGTCCGGCTACATTTTTTCCTGGAAGCCGTTAGAGAGTAGATTTAAACGCGAGGAGGTAGCAGGACCCTTCCTCCAAGATGCTTTGTATAGAAAAACTCAGTTGTCGTTCGACCTTGGTTACACAAGAACATATTTCACCACGAGTACCGCGTACGCATCACGTTACGAAGTCGTGTTTCTGTGTACACATCCGAAAGGACCGAAAATGACGTACGGAGCCGCTACTAAATACACAGAAAGTCGAAGAAATTTGTAAGTAAATGGGTGAAACGCTATTTCGACGTAAAAAACGTCGATGACCTACCAGATCGTGGCACTGCACAAAATAGAGTGGTTTTACGGGTGTTTGAGAAGAATTCTCGTATATCATTGCGTAAAGGACAGGCGGTTTTGCGTGAAAAGGGTCTAATTGTGTCATGTGACACTATAAGAAGACGTTTACTAGCTCATGGAGTGAAATTTCGAAGCACGGTGAAGAAACCACTGCCCGAAAAACTAATCGAAAAAAGATTCACTTGGGCGAAAAAAAATTTGGACCCCGATTGGTACAACGTAATTTTTTCGGACGAAGCTTCTTTTTGGGAACGTCCTTCCATTCATCATAGCTGGTGTACCCAATATTCAAATCAATTATAAGAATCACGATTGGCTGAGTGAACGAGCTATTCTTGCTGCCAAGAACAATCACGTCTACGAGCTTAACAATAATATTCAGTTCCTTTTTTAATGTTTGGCAATTTTATATATTTCTGTTATAACTTTCTTTCTTCTTTTTCAGTGCAATCGATCTGCTTTAGTTCATCAAAATGTCGAGGAAGCAGCACCGACGTGCTGCTTCCTCGACATTTTGATGCGACCGACCGACGTCGGGGCGACCGACGTGTAGCCAGACTTAAGGATGCACAGTTGCGAGCACGGCGATCGCGTTCTGCAGATTCAGAACTGCTTCGTTCTCAACAGAATGAACGCGACAGACTGAGAGTGGCTGAAATACATCAAAAATATTGTATACCCACAAGCATTGTGAAATTAAACATATTAGAAACGTGTGCTTTCTCTTTTCTTTCTTTTCCATTTAACCAGACTGAGCCAAAGCAACGCGTGGCCGGGTACAGCTAATTAATAATAAAACATCACGGTTTATACGAGTATCATGTAGTATGTGTGTATTTTTTTAATGCCTTATCCCAAATAGTTTTTCGGGTTTCGCCGTACAAGTTCTTGTCAAACAGACTGTACATACAGACATTGCTATCAATAAACCTATATTTATTTATACTTACATCCTTACACAGATGTTACATTACATCCTTACACGTATGATACATACCGCTTGAATCGAAAGCTATCACATATATATTTAGACATCAAAGCTTGGATTTAAGATGAAAATCTACGTAAGTAAAAAAACACATACAGGGAAGAATTTTGTACAAAAGCCTAGCAAGTCGAAAATATGCCCTTAGGAATAAATATATACAATAGAACTAAAATTTGTAAAGTCCTCCACGACATTAAAAAAAACAGAAAAAAAATAGCTGGACCAAATTGAGAGAAACGACGGGAGTTATGTGCGATAGAAAGCTACCAATAAAGCTTAAGAGCAAGCTCTACAACACAGCGACCAGGCCCGTTATACTTGATGGAATCGAGTGTTGGCCTCTAAAGAAAAAAGAGGAAGAACTGATTCATGTCAAACGAACGAATTCGCGGAACATTTTAAGTGGCGCCAATAGTACAATATATAAATCCCGAAAAGCACGAACACGCCGGTATGGGCACATGCAGCCACGTGAAAGGTCTACGTTCAAATTAGCCACGAGTTGAGACCTCCCAAATAGACGCAAAAGGAGATCCAAGAAGAGCCTATTTAAGAAAGTGGAGGAGGACAATATGAGACTGGGACTATCACTGAGTGATTGACGAGATCGAGAGAAATGGAGAAAAAGGTCCGATGGATGGGATAAGGCAAGGGAAAAAAAGAAAAACTAAAAATTGTGATTTAATTTAATAATTATTTCATATTTTATCAAAACACTTATTTTAATTATATTGTATATATTTCCCCTCAAAACAGCCGTTCCGGCTTGTCAAGTCTCATCAACTGTACAAAATACAGTAAAACATTTTGTATAATCGACAAGGACCTTGCTAACTGAAATGGTAGTCCTAAGGACTATATAAGATAAACGCGGTAAAACTGAAAATAGTGTTTTGATTTATCATTTTGTTGGAGTTTTATAGTCAAAACGCCAGCGCCATGTATCCAAATACATAAAATTTAATCGTGTAATGCTCAAAAAGGAAACATATGAAGCATTTTTTCACCATCGTGTATTTATAAAGGACTGAATTACCGACCTTGACTAAAATAGTACATATGCAAAACTGACACTACTTATGTTTATTGATATTTTCTTAAATATGCATATATTAATTACTTCATTTGCATATATTTTATAATAACTTTAATGTGAAATAAATTAAGTTCTTGAACTATGGAACTTCTCTATAATTATTAAAAATGATAAAAAGTAATAAATACTGTTCAAATTCTAAAATTGCTTTTCATACAACCTTTATATAATATAATGTTTCCGAAATGATATAAGAAATGTTGGTAACATGAAAACATTAAAACGAGATTTACTACCGCAGGTGCTTCACTGGTACTAAAGGCCTGCCAATGCGCAGACTCTGGTATTGTATTACTCTTTCACAGTATACTTTATAACCTGGAAAGTTTATTGGCATGTGGCAATCTCTAAAAAATATGTTAAAGATGCCTGAAGTGAAAACCACACGGATACCCCTTTTAAAACATTGGGTACCAACCGGAATCGAACCCACAATTTCTGGGTTGGAAGACAGACGTCTTACCAACTAAGTCACAGATATCGCAGGTCGGATCGGTCTACGTCTTATTTCTAGTATTTCATACTAGCTGAATGATTCAAATGTTTGACGACAATCAAATCGACACTATATAAGATGTGCACCCCGTACTATTGTTAAGTTAAAAGAAAAAAAAGGTTGAATTCATCCAAATGTATAAAAAAACGCAGATTTAGAGGTAATATTTGTTAAAGGCAAAGGAAAAGGGTTAAATATAACATCACTTCATATTGAAACAGGGATATCGACGACAACTTCTGCGACATAATAAGAAAACACTCGTCTCAATCCCGAGTTTCGGGTTTGATTCGTTATGGTGACCAAACTATTGAGACTTTCAGATCTGTTTTACATTCAGATTTTTTTAAATCTTCCTTGTTGGTAATAACCCCGTCAAATTATAAATTGTATGCAATCAAAATATAATGCAATACAAATACGTTGGTACCCGTTTTTTAAAAGGATTCTATTCAGGTTTCTTTTACGGCCTTTGAAATATATTTCTGGTTGGTTGTATAGGATTGCCACAAAGCAATACGCCCACCAGGCTGTACTGTACACAACGAAAGTGTAATGCAATACATTTTCTGTAAGTAAATATATTAGTTATCTCTTGGATGGCACATTGAAACAACTCGTGTACCTAAAAAAATATCTAGACATAGTAATGGTTGCAAAATTATTAGTACAGTAATCCCTCAATTTACGGAATTAACATTAATGCAGATTATTATTTTTAAAACTAGAGAAACAAAAAAAGAAACAGCCTAGTATCAGATTCTAAACATATTATTTATGTCAGCAACATCAACAATTGAAACAGCTACAACTGTACGCAACAACAGTAACAATGGAAAGTTCATCCAGCGAGACTGATTTTGAATAAGTACATCCATTTATTTTTCATTTATATAAATAAATTGCATAGTTATCATCAAAATGTATTAGCTATCAGTAGCTACTTTTTAACTAAGAATAGAATATCTTGAAATATGTATAAGATCACCTATTGGCATTCAGAGGCGCCATTTACGCTGTTTTCATTAACGCGCTGTTTTTCTGGAGCCAATTACCCGCGTAAATGGGGGGAATATTGTAATTGGATATAAACAAATAAATTTACATATATATATTGCTGTTGTGAACGATTGTTAGACGTAGCGAGAAAAGTTTAAAAAATCACGCCATCAGCTAATAATTTACATAAATAATAATCGAAAAAAGTCGCTGACCATTTTTACAATCGTGGGGAATCTGCGAGTTAAGTTCCACCGAGCACATACTCGTATATCGCGTCGTAAGATACGAATAAGATTTTTTACCTCTTTATTTCCTCGTTAGTGAAATCCGTTACTCTAGTTAGCCTTGTATGAGTGATAAATAAATCACTTTAAAATATTATAAATCAATCTGATCACATAACATATGATACATACTTCTAAAAATATCAACATATTTTGTATACAATAAATCAGAGTTAATTAATTCTTAATACAAAGAAGAAAAAATACATGCTTTACGATTGGTTAACTTTGTAAAATAAAATGTCAAAAAAAAATATTTAAAAAAAATCCGTAGGTGTTGTTTTCTATGATCCTTGAAGTTAAAAAAATCGTAGGTGTTGTTTTCTGTGATCCTTGAAGTTTAAAAAAAACAAACAAAACTTTCATCTTCATGACTGATTTTCTTAATAATCTTATTCAATCGAAATCAATTGCTTTATTTTACGTGTGATTTAGGTTTGACCCAATCACATCAAACAAATACGCAATACAAGAAAAACGTCAAATAGATAGAAGTCTAAAAAATAATTATAGAAGCAATAATAGCTCATGCTTCCTTGTGAAGTCGCTCAATTATGCCTACAAGATTTACTAATATTCAATCATGAATTTGTGCACCGTGATATGGAAGATATCAATATCGGAAAATTCGTTCAATAAGGTCATTCCATGTGCGAGTGGAAACGCTCTTAATAATTCAGTTCGTGAATAGGGAACCAAAAACAATCTTATTATTACTAATGTTCAATCATGAATTTATGCACCGAGATATGGAAGATATCAATATCGGAAAATTTGTTCAATAAGGTCATTCCATGTGCGAGTGGAAACGCTCTTAATAGTTCTGTTCGTGAATACGGCACCGAAAACAATCTTAATTCACGATTTCAGGTACATTAAAAAAAAAAAAAATCAATCAACAAGAAGTTCGATATTTTTCCTGTTGGTAATTTGGATACGAATATGTACAAACAGGTGGGTAGATATACTTTAACCCTTTCCGGTCCACAAAAAAAAATGTTCCATCAGGTCCACAAAAGATTTACAGAATTACAGGGTAAAACAATACATCCAGGTTGTTTTTAATAAAACTAAATTTATGTTCACAAGGTTGTTTTTAATAAAACTATATTTATGTTCACAAGAAAAAAAAAATTGGAAGAGATTTCCTAATAGCAATAAGCTCTCCAGGTTAAAAAAAAATTTAAAGAAAAATGTCGAATGACATTCGACATAGGACTCACTGGAATAAAGTCGATGTCGAATGACATTCGACATAGGACCGGAAAGGGTTAATATTTAAGGAGTAAAAGTCAAGCATGTGCATTAAAAAAGGTATGGGGTAGAGCCATGGGAAAAATCCACATTCCCTGTAATAAAGGTGTCGCGGATATCTCTTTTGAACTCGCTCAGCTATCAGGGAGTTCTGGATTGCTCTTGGATTCCATATGATTGAGCCGCACTCCAATCCATTGCGAACCAGTGAATTATAAAGAGATCTCATAACAGCGCTCCCACTAAATGCCTTAGAGTAGGCATGGCCAACCCACGGCCCGCCAGGGTGTCTTGTGAGGCCCGAGAGTTTATTTTATACATCATGAAAGAAATAACAACAAAAGATACTTGTTTATTAATAGTGACCACTCCAGATTTCCGATACGAAGGCAAAAGTTTACATCAAAATATAAAAAATCTTATATAAATGTGAACCAAAATGATAGTAATATATCATAATTTAATTTTTATCTACATATTATGTAGATAAAAATTAAAAAGAAAATATTACATATTTGTTTTTCATGTAATGGGTATTGAAAATAATACAATGATTTATTGAGCTATTTTTGTTATATGATTATATAACGTGAATTGTAGTTATATTCAATAAAAAAATTCAATGTACGTATTTGTCGACCCCCATATCTTTGAAAATACTCTTACAGCCCGCGAACCTTTACCCTTATACCGGTTAAGGCAAACGGCCCAAATAGGTTGGCTACCCCTGCCCTAGAAACTCGTCCTATTACAAATCCCAAAACTTAATTGGCATTGGATAAATATATTGGTATGAGAGAGAACAAAACGTAAGTTAGCTTGATGCCAAGGTCTTTGATAGTGTCAACACGCATGTTGGGCTGATCATATATAACATTATATTAAGTACCTTAAGAAAAATTATGTATGTTAAATAAATGGGAAAATTATCTTGCGTTCTACTATATAAATAGCGCGCGCAGAAGACGAAAACTTTCAAGTTTTGAAAACTCGTAAATAAAGATGTTTAAAATCAAAATTTTCTTATGAATTTCAAAATTTTCTTATGAATTTCGGGGGAAAAAATTTAAATTCTTGAAGAAAAAACGATACCGAAAATTAAGGCTTTCCGTTTCTTTGTTTAATTTATTTTAAACATCAAGCGATTAAATATATAATTATTTACATTAAACAAAATTAATCTTGAACAAATATAACTGAAGTGTTAACTTAGGGTTGCTTCAAGTGATAACTAACTTAAAAATAGTATCTCTTGCGGGGTGGGGTGTACAGAGAGAACAGACTTCCTATCAATGCACACAACTTTCGCCTCCTCCACATCCACACATCTAGTCACACACAATCTTCTATTATTTACTCTTTCTTACTTTGCCTTCTTTCAAAAGTTCGGTCCATTTGATCCAGCCACGTTTTTCTCGGACTACTTCTTCCACGCACATCTTGCACTTCCATTATACTTGCTTATTAATTCTTTAGTCATTCACCATCTCTACAAGTCCAAATCATCTTAGCGCTCCTTTATTCATTTTACTTAAAACTACTTGTTATCAATGCATTCATTTCTGATGTCTTTATTTCATATCTTATACATTGATACTCCACATTTTTACTTAATAGACTCACCTCAAAGTATCAATATATTTATTATTATCCTTCTTCCAAGTCCAAGCTTCATTCACATGCGTGAAGTTGGGTTCCAGCACACTATCAATACTTGATACACACTATCAATACTTGATAGTGTGTTGGATTTTTTCTTACTTTTTATACAATGCGCTTTTAAATTGAAGATTTTCAATATGATAATATCGAAAATTTGATCTAGGAAAAGAAAAATATCGAAATTGCAAAAACGCGCCCGATTCTAATTATGATGAAATTGTATATTCTAATTATAACATATGTAACTTTGATAGTATAGTTCAATTTGTTTTTATATTAATTAGAGTTATTTTTGTATTTTAATTAAATTCCTTAATGTACTCGTACATGTGTTTAATGTCTAAATTGAATAATCTCATGTAATACGTGAAAAAATTTATTCATTAATGTTTACTTATAACTGTTAAAATTATCTTTTTGTAATATTTTTTTATGACTACAATGCCGAAGAGCAAGTTATGGAGAAACAAAGATGAAGAAATTGTGATAAAATATTTGTCATCTTAAAATCTGTTATAACTACATATTTTATTTATGTCTGGGCATCTTGTATTCTTGTTATTGTATTATATAATATGTATGGTAGGTAGTATGTATGTACGTACATTTTTCAGGTTATTTTTGTGTGTGAGTCATGTTAATGTTTCAATGAATTTACAGAGATTTTGTATCCATGCGCACTTTAAATTCAAAATTTCAATGAAAGTATTGTATTTTTTGTGGTCGATTTCGACCACAAAAAGTAAATTGTATGAGAGATGCGAAGAGAAAGGTCTCAGAATGAATTTTGTAAAATTCAAAGTATGATGACAAAAAACATGTGAAATGAATGCGACTGAAATAATGAAAGATTAGGCCAAGTTGAGGAATTCTACAATTTGGGTAGCATTTTCTCAGATAATGTAAGAGTTAAGAGGGGCATCGAACGGCGTGGCGTGTAGATACGAATGAACATAAATGGAGCACTAAATCATATATTTTATACTCGAACCGGACAGTATCAAAATCTGCTAAGAAGTTCGCAATAGTATTTTGGTGCCAATTTTGATGTATAAGAGTGAAACGTGGAAAAATACTGATAGGAGTAGAATAAATGCTGCAGAAATGCGTGCATTGAAAATAATACATGGAGTGACTATGTACGACTGAATACGGAATGAAGTGATAAGGGATGAATGTGAACTTAAGGTTGATGTATTTAGTAAGATAAAGAAGAGCTCGCTGAGATGGTTTGGACATGTGGAACGAATGGATAAAGAAATATTCACAAAACAGATATACTCATATAGTGAAAATGTGAGTGGAAGGCGTGTGAGAGGGAGACCAAGGAAAGTATGGTTGGATCAAGAGATTCTGAAAGAAGGAAACGTAGAAAGTCAGAGAAATCGTAGAAGTTGTATGAGGTGTATGGATGTGGAATGATGTGCATCGACATAGGAAAGTCTGTCACTCTGCCCTCTGTCTACCCCGACAGGGAAATGACGTGATGGTATGTATGGAAATCGACCGTGCATTGTAAAAAAATGTAAAAATAGCGCTTTCAAATCAGCATCCTCGATGGTCAAAGGTATTTGTTGTGCCAGGGGGCAGGACAACAATTGTGGGAATTAATTCAAAAATATTATTACAACAAATATCGAGGAAAGAATAAAAAAATTCGCATTGATGATGTAATAAGGATCTAAAAATAAACGTTTTTTCCCTTTATTAGATCTCAATGAAACGAGCGTGCCATTCTCCAGCCGGCCGCCGCGCCGGTGTCAAGGCGTGTTTCTGTGACCACGAAAAGCTTCCTACGCTATTTCCCACAATGATTATTATTAACTCACGCATTTCTGGATCCTGAATGATTTGTTTGTTATTTTCTGATTTGTAGGTCCATCGGTTAACAAGAATTTACTCTTTATTTTCCAAATAAATGCCCACACATTTTTACATCGAATTCGTTTAGTTTGGAAACCAATAATAAACTTAATAATTAAACGTGAACTCAGGGGCAATTATATTATACTTGAACTCCAAGACAGATGTTTATTTACATTTACATAATTCTCTGACGCCATTCAAAGACCAAAGACCACTCTAAGGGCACCTTGCATTTCAATGCAACATCTCTCGAATTACGATCTCCGTGGCCTAGTTGGTGTTAACGCTTGACTTTCATCCAGGAGTTTCGGGTTCAATTCTCGATGGTATTTAAAAAAAAGTTTAGTGTAGCACATTTCCCAAAAGGCACATCCCTAAAGCAGAATTATGTTATATATGTGTACTATGGCGCCAGACCATTCAGATTTTTAAATACTAGAAGGCACAATCTAAAATCCACCCTTTCTATCTCCTGTTCTGAGGTCGTCAACCAGTATAAATCTAGTGTGTGAGTGATATTTAGTTCTTATTGGTGTCATGTTACATTATACTTGGTTCAATACTGAGGCGAAACTAGGCTAACGAAAATATATGTTTCGTTAGCCCTCAGGATGAAGTACTCGTAAATGTTAGTGCACTTGCCAGGTAAGCGTTCTATCCCGCGTCTTCGTAATTTATTGTTAATATAAAATAATGGATCAAAGCATTGAGAAATTAAAAACGACTTTGAAAAAGACGTACTTCAATGGTGGTTTATTATTATTTATTTCAACAGTCGAATGACCTTAATGATACAAATATTAAAAAAATAAAAATATATGTAATTTAACATCGACATGTAAGTAGTGTTGTACAATAGAAAAAAAATAGTATATGTCGAAGTAAATCTATAGAATTCAATATATTCATCCTAGCAAGAGCAATTCTTTCACTTGACCCCTGTAAGTAGGCAAAGGTAAAAAACCAGAAGGTAAATTATTATTATTATTCAAATTATCAAGCCAGGACATAGTGCAGTACAATTAACACTTTTCGACAGTTTCTATTTTATTGATTGATGCATAAAAATATTGTACGATATTATTTGAATTCTGCATGATCGTGGATGACGTAAATAAATAAATATTTGCGCATGATGTAAAAAACATACAATTTGGAAAATTCCACGCGATTTTTGGATTCAGCATAGCAGCCTTAGATTTATATATTTTTTCTAGCAGAGAGACAAGTCGACCGACGGGTTCTCTTCTGTAGTAGCAATATTCTTTATCAGTAAAATTTAATCAAATCTCTATTAACAATCCTGAAAATTCTTTTCATGTAGTTGATTTCTAATTTACTAAAGAAAAGGATTAAATACTTATGTAGATAAATACAAGGTACGAATGGTCAATATTGGATAGTTCTAGAGGAAAAAATTACATTTAATAGATAATCAAAAAACAATTCCATAATTTAATGAATAAAAATAGATTGATCAGCCACGAGATTCTTTCTGGTCAACTCGCTTAAAAGTGACCAAAATTCCGTTTTTCAAGTCTGCATTAAAGGATTCGTGGTTTAAGTATAGGGATCATTTCGGGGAAGATATAAACTTCAAACTATACAAGAGATCAAGTTCAGCCTTTCTAATCTTGGTTGATTTTTTAATTACAGAGTTGAAATAAATTAAAATTGGCATGTGTCGCATTTTTTAAAGGTTTGTTTAACATATGCGAGCTGTGTATGAGAAAAAGGAACTAGAGTCTGAAAAGTCAAAAACTTATTCACACAGTGTTATTTTTCCAGTTCAAGTATTAACGTAAAACTAGTATTCATAGTATTTCACTATTGTGCTCCTCCATTTGTTAGCATCAATTACAATAAATATTTAATATATTTAGGTGAAAATGAATTCATAGTTAATCTTTTGGAAGAAACAATGTGACTTTCGTTAAATACCATACAGATCAACATGCTATGTTCCTTTGAGAAGGCAGAGAAGACATCTCCATTCACACCATTTTTGACTAGTCCAGATTCATACACATTGTTATACATGAAAATGATTATCGGGATATATCACTTTGTAATAAATGTTTATCCAAACATTATTCTAGTGATAAACAAAATATACGCAGATTCGTTGCATTTACATAGAATTACGGTGATATAAAAGTATAAGTACCTATAGTACATATTGAAGTATTAAGTACCAAACTTGACAAAAGTTATATTTCCTATTTCAAGCCGGTTATTCTAACGGGAAGTAGTTAGTTTATAATAAAATACGAATAGGTTATATGAGTTTAACGTTGCTAGGGTTATCAGATACAATCTCTTTATGAATGTTTAATCAAAATCTAATAGAAGATAATTAACAAAAATACTATATAAATATTTCGTAATGAAACTGAATGAAAATGTACGTTTGTTATTGTTTACTAGAATACGAGTAAATATTTGAATTTGTAATGTTTGATATCTTTCGATATATAAATCGAAACAATATCCGAAGACTTAGGACGTTTCGAGTTTGACAACTACAATTATTGACAGTGCTGCGCCCGAGCGAGGGTCGACAACCTTAGCTTTAAAAGTTTTTAAATGTTATTGTTTTCGTAAATTGTAAATTAACTGACCTGTCTGACGATTCGGAACTGTCATATCTGTCAGCACACCTCTTCTTTCTGCAATCTTCTTCCTGTCCTGTGGAATATTTTGCATGTTTACTCAAACCAGAAGAGGCGTTATTCGACTCAGCCACGCTGTTCGGTTCACATTTATCACTCTGTACATCACAAGTATTCTCAACATAAAACGACATCTTCACTTTTCCTGGTCGGGAAACATTCTCACTTAGAGTTTTTAAGTCACACACTATCGCACTGTCATCATTCACTAATTTACCGTCTTCTTCCAAACGATCTAGTCCGTCCGCACACGACCCATCCGCCATGTTGGATCATACAACTGTTTTGACGTTGTTTTGTATTTGGTCCGCTATGTACGGCAGCGCTGCACAATGTCTCTGACGTCAAATTTCTATACGAATAATTCATTATCAAATCAAGGTCAAAGTTTCGGCATACGCGAAACAAAAAGTGTAGCTACATACATATTATCACACATTGGTATTTATAAATAGGTACATTATGTAATTTAAGAAAATTCTAAAATTTATCTTTATTAATGTATCAATGCTTTAGATTTTTCATCACTTTTTGGATTTATTTTGTTGAAAATAATATCTTTAGACACACAAAATTTTGTATATTTTTTTATTCGACAGGTCATTTGACCTTTTTGATGCAAAAAATACAAAAATAAAAAAAACATAAACAGGAAAGCAATGTTATACAACAGAAAACAGGCAAACTCAGTATAAGATAATTGTATAAGACATAATTAATTTAACTCACCCCGGCATGAACAACTTTATTATTTGATTATTGTAAGTAGTCCAAATCATATGTAAATCAACATAATGCCCTCGTTGATTGCTCAATCTGATATAAGGGATAATTAAATAAAACTAAAAGATATTTTTAAATTATCAATGAAAACTTAATAGCTTTTCTTTTTACTGTTGCATATTTTTCTGTGTTGAAACCTTATTTTTCCATGCTTATATTTATAGTATATTGAGTAAGTATGTAGATTCAAACGACAATGTAACCAGAAATTACATATTTCTTTGCTTCGAACCATGTTAACCTATACGAAACTTGAATGTAAAAATATTAAAATACCTATATTTAAACAATATTCTCTAGTTAATAAATACAATTCGGAAAAAGTATTTTTTTAATACACACAATTTTTGTCTTTCAAACCAAAAATATATTTTCTCATAACTCTCACTAAAAAATTCAAATAAACATAGTTAGATACAGCAAAACATATTTTCATAATACGAAGTATTTAATTTAAAATGTTTTACAATGCATTGATTCGATTCACGATTGCAATAAGCATATTTAAAGCTCCGCCTCTAGAGCGTGCACTGGTTCGTCATTGGCTAGTGCTTTTTTTTTTCAGTTTTATACAACTTTATACTAATGTCAAAAAAGAAAAATATATACATTATATCGGTCTGTCAAGTTTGCTGTTAAAATAATTCTATTTAAATAAAAAAATTATATATTTAAAATATGATAATAAATATACTGGAACGAAAAAATAACTAAATAGATGTCATGGTGACAGATTTCACGTTAAGGCCAAAATAAAATATTACTCAATTGTCTCCAAACTATATCATTTCTACTTGTTCAAGTCTTGCATTACAGATTCGACATTTCTAATTACAAAGCTGATTCATTTTTAATCTAACAAAGAAAAAATACATGCTTTACGATTGGTCGACATTGTGAAATAAAATGTTAATATTAATAATTTTTAAAAATCCGTAGGCGTTGTTTCCTTTAATCCCTGAAGTTTAAAAGAAACATTTTTTTGATTTTCAAGACTGATTTTCTTAACATTATTCAATCGGAAACACCGTTATTTTATTTTACATGTGATACAGGTTTAGCTCAATCAAATCAAACAAAATACGTAATACAAGAAAACAATTAGATAAGTCTAAAAAATAATAACAAAAACAACGATTATGCATGCTTTTTTGTAAAATGATTCGGTTATGCTTACAATAATTATTAAGGAGCTCAATTCTTAATTATTGCATCGAGATATGGAAGATATAAATATCGTAAAATTTGTTCAACAAGGCCATTCCGTGTGCGAGGGGTGAGACTTAATAGTTCCTGAATACGGCACCAAAAATAATCTTATTTTACGATGGCGTAAACAATTGTCAGAAGTTTGTCAACCAACAAGGGGTTCGATATTTTTCATGTTGGTAATTTGTATATTTACAAACAGGTAAGTAGATATATGTTAATGCTTAAGGAGCAACATTTAAGCATATACATTTAAAAAAATGTGTGGGATAGAGCCATGGGTAAAATCTATATTACCGGAAAATGTGGCAGATATCTCTTTTGAATACGCTCAACTATCAGAGTTTTAAATTGCTCTTGGATTCCATATGACTGAGCCGCACTCCAGTCTACTGAGAACCAATGAATTATAAAGAGATCTCATAACAGCGCCACTATTAAATACCCTGAGGACTCGTCTTTTTACAAATTTCCCAAATAAGTTAGCCCGCCCTGCCCTGGAGACTCGTCTTGTTACAAATCCCAGAACTAAATTGACATTGGATAAATACGAGTACATATGTTACTCTCGATATGAGAACAATATGTGAGTAAGCTCGGTGCCAAGATCTTTGATAGTTTTAACACGTATTTTGGGCTGATAGTTTATTAAGTACCTTAAGATTTTTTTGTAAATAAATAGGAAAATCAACTTGCGTTCTATGAATAAAGCACGCACAAGACAACATTTTTTCGAAATTTTGTCTAATAAATAATATCAAATAGTGCAACTTTTATAAACCTGTATTCAAAATCAAGTCTCTCGAAAATTTCAAAAGATTTTTCTACAAAAAAAATGTTCTAAATTTTTTAAGAAAATCCAATACCTACCGAAAATTAACGCATTCAATTTACGCCCTCAATTTGTTTTAATCATCAAACGATTAAGGATATATGTTTTCATTTACATCAGACAAACACGTGGAGTAAATTTATATTGAACAACAGTTGAATGGAAAAATATAACTGAAGCGTTAACTAAGGGTAGCTTCAAGTTATAAATGACTTAATAAAAAAAATTGACACATACCATCAAGCCGTATCCCTTGCGGGGTATACAGAGAGAAGAGGGATTTTTCCTATTCAAGCACAAATCTTTCGCCTCTTCCACATCTGTACATCTCGTCACACACAATCTTATTCTATTTACTTTTCTCACTTAACCTTCTTTTGAAAATTTGGTATACTTCATCCAGGTACGTTTTTCTCTGTATAACTCTTCCCCACACACCTTGCACTTAAATTATACTTACATTGTCATTCTTTGGTTATTCATCCTCTCCATATGTCTAAACCATCTTAACGCTCCTTTATTCATCTTTATGCGACATTATAACTTGAAGGCTGGGTTCCCACGGGATTGTGGTCGTATCGCAAGCTTTCTTACGCAGCTATTAAATAGTGGTGATACAGGTAGAAAACCTAACGATTGAGATTAATACAGCGTCAGAAACAATAAAATGCATAACCTGTTATCCCGTGGACATACTGTGGTCAATTCACGGTCAAAGGAATCACAAGAGAAGCACGCGGTTTAACCACGGTCAAGTTTGAGAATATTCAACATAAATCATGTTCTTCTAAACTGTTCTTAACCAATGATTTGAAGCAGTTTTGAAAATTACCCCAATCAATTGTGTTTTAAAAGTCCCATGTTTAGTATATTTGATAAATTTTCAACGAGAAATATTTGTGTCGAAGGGGAATAGCTAATTTAATTGTCGCAGCCATTACCTTCATATCCTGATACTCAACAAATGTCAATTTTTTTCATTTGATCATATTTTTTATCCTGTATGTGAGCTTCATTCCCGTAAAAATGAAAGTTCTATTTTATACACATAAAGCGCCCTTGATGAGAGTTCGCTCTTTAAATAGCTCTGTAAAATTGTACTTTTTTTATTTTTATATCGTAAATAAAATATAAACGTAGAATTTACAAATTAACTACACAAGGAGAATTTTTTTATATTGTGTATATAGTATAATAAGTTCCATCAAAATAATTGATGAACTTCACGATAAAAAGCAAGATCACTATTTTTTTCTTCTTCGTCTCTTTCAACCCTTATTCAACGCGTTCGTCGCAGTTTGCTACGATATTGGACTACTACTTGTTTATTTGATATATGTATAAGTGTTATGAAAATCGTATGCGATTGAATTTAAAATTATCGTTTTCATATTACATCATACACGTATATATGGCGCACGCATGAAAAAACCGTGGAAGTGAAAGCGTGAGTGTCAATTATCTAATATTCTTTAACGTTCGTGTAATGTTACATTGATCGTTAAAAGTATAAAGTTTACTTTTACATGACACAAAAACTAGATAAATATTTGATAATACGAGTATTGCATCCTCTTTGATTTCTTTCATTCGGATTTTTGCCTGTAGTATTTTTTTTTGTTTTCTTTTATATCTGTATTATAATCACTATAAAAATAAATTGAAATTAAAATACTAGAAAATGTTTTTGGCTGAACACAGACTTTAATTTGTATCGGTAGAATTGTGAATTGATGTTTTTGAAAATTTGTTTTAATTACAAAACAAAATATATATACTTTTCGTCATAGCTGGCGTCAACTATTCTCATTCCCGTGAAGTGAAAATTACATGTGTAAATAATCACTAATATTTTGTTTAAATTGCCGTTTTGAAATAAATAAAACTTATAAGAATTGATATAATTTGCAATATGTATTAACCTTTTCTCTACCGCAAAAAAAATATGGTGAATTCCGTCAGGCCAAACATAATTAGCAAAAAATAAATCGATCAATTTCCATTATTTTTCTTAAAATTACATATAACTAATTATTGACATACCAGATATTGTGAAATATAACACTTAAAACAGTTTTTATTAATAAAAATCCAAATTTAAAATTCGACATTTGTTCAGGGCTGCCACACGCTCATATTTATACTAGACCAATATCCAATATGCAAAAAGTATTTCACTACACAGCAAGAAACAAAGAAGTATGTACTAGTACCTAGCTTTTGTTCACTATTGTATGTAAAATAGTCCAATTTCTATATAAAACAAAGAAAAATATTACGCAAAAGCACTCAAAAAAGAATAATAGTATAGTTTCCCAGTGAGGTAAACAGAATTCCTTAAAATTACCATAAAAAAGAAACCAACAAATCAGATCGCAAGCATTATAATTTTTTTACACCATATTCATAATAATTGCAGCCCTTAAGTTAAGGAACTCTGTCGCAGATGAAACCCTGGCAAATTGCCGTTAGTTGTCGTGCTGTGGGAGGAGGCAGGATTTTTTGGAGGGGGACAGCTCCAGCTTTTAATTCATTTTGAAAGAAGATAAATACTAATCGACTTGCGCCTGACACCTCAGATGGCCTGTTACGTGGTCTACTAGACGATTTTTTTATCCAAATCGATTCCTTCTAGTTTCTCTAGCCTTCTTAAGATCTTGTTGCATATTGTCTTAAAGCCTGTCTTGGTCTGCGAAGTAGTATTTTCCCATGGTATTGAACATGTATATTTTTTTAGATAATTTGGTATTGCGCTGCTTCCTGACAATTACGATCACCTCAACAGTACTTTCTAACTAGCTTAATCTATTAAAGTCAGCTTAAAAGACTCCCATTTCGCTAACAAGAGCGTCATCTCGATTCTTTAATTTAGATACAAAATGGTCAAAGATCAACACTAGCCTGGAAGTGAATACGCCAGAAATCAAACCTGAAATGTCCGTTTTTTAATCTTTGTTGAATGTGTTGACTGAGAACATTTAAGTTTTGAAATTTTTGACTTGTTCAAACAAATTTATCATATCTATTGTAAAAGTTTTAACTTGTTCAAACATATTCATCACACCTATTGTAAAGTTTCGACTTGAAACATATTTATCACGCATATTGTAAACATATTTGACTTGGTCAAACATATATATCACATATTTTTTACTTTGAATTGTAATTTTTTTTGACTAATTCCAACATATTTATCACACCAATTGTAATTTATTGACTTGTTCAAACATTTTTTTTTACCAATTGTAAAACACAATCCTTGATCTTTATATTTCTTCTTATTAAATAAGTTTTTGTCAAAACTTGGGTAGAAAGACACCTTCTTTACATAACATAATTGGATGAAGAGATTGGTGAAATGGATCCATTGCCAGTCTCCATAAGAAAGGTGATTCTCTGGAGTGTGGAAAATACTGGAGAGTCACACTGCTGAGTGTGTCCAGAAAAGTCCTATCTCAGGTGATCCTCAGTAACATCCAGGATCCTGTTCTTTCTATCTTGAGTAAGCAGCTATGCCATTTTGTTTTTGTAATTTTTTTACATTCACTGCATCTTTCAACAAGATGAATTCCAATTTAAAGATGGACAAATCAGTGTTAATGATGAGTCCAGGTTAGGGCTTCATGTTAATTTTGACAACGCTCTCAAGAGTCTTGTGAATTCAGAGCCAGAACTAAGAGATGATCCAAACAGAGAAAGGCTTAAATAATATCATGGAATAGTATTTCGTCACCAAGCAGATAAGAGAGATATCCAAGCTTGGAAAGACAATTACCAGCAGCGTAGCACATGAGCTATCAGAAGACAATTACCAGCAGCGAATAAACAGCTGTACTTCTCTCTTAACTTGCTTTGAACGTGAGCTGTTTTTTGACCATATTGTGAAACGTTATGAAAGTAGATATTGTATCATAATATTGCAAGAAAAAGACAGTGGACAGATAAGGATAGGAAACCCTTACTAACAGCAAAAGAGGAATTGCATAAAAAAAATATACTTTTATCTATTTGGTGGGATATGTACGGTTATTGTATTATTATACAGCATTGATTAAAAAATCCCGCAGTTGTTGAATATCAAAAAAGTTTTGTTCCACTATGATAATGCTAGACCGCACATGGCACGGACATTACAAAAAATTAAAGAGCTCGTGCCTCATCCCTCTTACTCTCCAGATGTTACCCGAAGTGACTCTAATTTAATTCTGGCATTTCAGAATTTTTTATCTAGAAAAAAATTAAACAATAAAGATGAAGTTTAAAAAGAAGTTCCCAGTATTTTTACATCTAAATCAGAAATTTTTTACACAGATGGAATTAAAAAAATACCTGTAAGATGGCAACAAGCTGTTGATAATGAAGGAAAATATATCATGGATTAAAATAGTAAAATGTGTTTTCATTGCAATGTTTCCAAATTTCTCAAAAATACGCATGAGGTTTACTGACTTGATGTATCGGACGTGTGCCGTCGCCCGTGTGTGTGTATGTGATATGAAAAAGACACTGTGTAGATCTGTATTATTAAACTTGTATGCTATTCTTTGCTCTTGTATAATCATATGTTCTTGTATTCCATACGCTATATTACGTTATAGTGGTATGTAAATCTGTTATGTTCTTGTATCTGTATTTGAAATGTATATGATAATAATATGTAATCATATGTGTATATGTAAATGTTCCTTATAGGTTCTTGAATAACATGTAAAACCCTTGTATTTTACTATGTTAAATATATGTCTGTTTGATTCCGATCGCATTCGCGACCGCATTGGAAATATGTAACTTGCAAAGCGGTGCGATCGGGGGTAGGTCCAGGTTCAGTCGGCGTAAGCATGGCCCAGACCCCGAAAGTTGTCGTATTTCACGGGCAATGGACGCTTGTGACGGCCGACTGACCATTAATATAGAGGGACCACCGATTTTATAAATCACTTCTCACTGTACTTCACTTCTGTGTTGAAATATATTACCACTACTTACAATCTCAGTAACTGTGTTTTACTTGAGACCCGCTACCCTACATCGAGCTGCCTGAGAGGAATCTCTCCCTGGTCTTCTTCTTCTTCTTCTGCTGGATCTTCGAAACGGAATTCGCTACCTCGATTCTCGGAGCGCGACGCGGCAACCAACAACCTATCATACAGTCTTTGTACCTGTCCGGTACACTTGATATTTATAGTTCTCTATCTAAATATAGTAATGAAAAATCCTTGATGCCCTCAGCAGTGTTCATATTGCACAACTATCCATTTTTTTTTAACCTTGCGAGTTTATTGCCATGTGGCAATCTCTTCCAACCAACCAGAAAGATGTTTTTATAGGCCCTAAGTGTTAACCAGACTGGAATCCTATTTAAAAACATCTGAGTTCCTGCGGGGATCGAACCCGCAACCTCCGGATCGGCAGACAAGTGTCTTACCACCAGGCCACGGAGGTCGTCGTTTTTCATAATTAAACAATTTCAAATCACCGGAATTCTTTACATTTGAAAAATAAAACACAAAATCAGCAATAAAACCATTTAATAAAATATTTTAAACTTTGAAAGTCATGGATAAAATTTGGTAAGAGTAATCAATTAATACATTGCAAATCATGCTTCAGGTTCACATACTAAAATATGTATTGACATGTGGATGCAATGGAAATATTGGAAGATAATATTTGTGTAAAACATTTTTTTTAATAAAACTTGAATTATTTATAAAATAAGGATACAGCATCATCAAAATGTATTCCTATTGGTGAATAAAAAACAGTTTTAAAAAAATATTGATTGTGAAGTTTCAATATAGTATTTTATCTATTGAGAATTACAGAGCTGGAAAAATTAAAATATAAGAAAACTATTTTTTTACACTAATAGGAATGTTGCCAGGGCCTTTGAGGCTACATTTGTTTACAACATGAAGTGGATTTATAAAAAATATATTTTAAAGTGAATTATTACAACTATTTGAAAAGCAAAAAAAGACTAGGACAGGGGTTTTTCAAACTTTTTCAAGTCTGGGCTACTCGTACTTTCAACAAGTTCTGGCCAAGTTAGTAAAACTAGTTTCTCACCATTTTAATTTATACTTGGAAGTTTATAAGATAAGAACAGTGAAAATTTACATTTTAAAGTACGAGTATATTGTGATTTTACAATACATTAAAAAAATACAGCTTATTCTTGAAATAAATGAATTGTAAACTTTATATTAATTTCAAATTTATTTGCAGACTGGATAAAAAGATTCTTTGAAGACCCCTAGGCTAGGTTTAGTGTAGATACCCGTTTTTTTTTTTTTTTTTAAACCAGACCCTATAAGGAATGTAATGTAAAGAAAAAAAAGTTGTGCCATAACTTAGAGAATTTACAAAGGAATATACAACATAGAAAACTTTATGATAAATTAAAGGAGAGCATTAAGGCAAGGAGGTTTTTAATATTATTACAGGAATCAAATGTGCTTTGAAGTAAATTTTCATCAAATCACATAAATTTCACACCTACAGAAGAAGTAAAGCTTAAGTATATTTGTTAAATTTGCTGACTTTTAAGGTACAGTAGTATTTTGCATACTTTTTAAATTGCCTGCGGTTTCTCTGTAATGAATATTGTTTTTAATTTTACTTTATTTTGTTGTTTATTAATAGTATGTAAATAAAATCAATATAACACTAAGATAACAATAGTATACTTAGTTGCAACTAAAATAATTAACTTAACATATTAAGATCTTACAAATTGATAAACCAAATTAAATTGACTTGCATCTATTTTTTGAGGAGAGTTTGTTCTCTGAACGGCACTATATAAATTGTCCTTTTATTATTATCATCTAAGAAAACTTAATATAACTCTTAAACTCTTTGTGATTAAGAGTATTAATATATTATTAATCATGCTTATTGAATTATTATGCAATGACCAGTTATGAGTTTTATGTTGTTACATTTTTTACATACATACGAGGGTGGGTCAAATATAAATGAGACTTAAGTTTTAGAGCGCGTAATTTTAAACAGAGTGCACGGCCGCCT
The DNA here is from genome assembly GCA_949825065.1 of Odontocerum albicorne. NCBI lineage: Eukaryota > Metazoa > Arthropoda > Insecta > Trichoptera > Odontoceridae > Odontocerum > Odontocerum albicorne. The sequence goes on from OX463842.1 coordinate 29,168,244, forward strand.
AGGATGGGGATATCAGGAGTGGGGAGAGCGGTCGACTGACCTCGGCAGATTCCATCATTAGTATGACACATGTCTGAGAAAAAGGTGCACCCGTCGATTGCGCAATGCATAATTACCAAATTTCTCGCTCGTGAAGACGTAAAACCGGCCGAAATTCTACAGAGACTGACGACACAGTTCGGGAATCAAACACTGTTAAAGCCCCATGTGTTTGTCTGGCATAAGGAGTTCATGAAAGGCCGTGAAGGGGTCGAAAATGAGAGCCATGATCGTCGCTCACGGACGAGCATTACCGAACAGATTATTAATGCCATTCGTGATCTTCTGGAAGGTGACCGACATTTGACGGTTTCCGAAATATGTTCTGAGATAGGAATAAGTTATGGGAGCACTCAATCCATAGTCACAAAGGACCTAGGATTCCGTCAAGTGTCTGCTCGATGGATCCCATATCTTTTGACTGCAGAACAAAAGTTGGTACGTGTGCACATCTGTGAGTGGCTCTCGGCTTTTTTTTTTCAAGAAGTCTCGGCAGGCCTCCAATTTTTTTGTTGGCAGGTTACATATTTGACATGCCTGATGTAAGGTATAATGAACATATAAACTTTGGAATAATTAAAGTTTGCAACTTATTGAGATTTTTTAAAATTGAAAATCTAAGGGTATAAAGACTTTTTATATAAAATCATAACAATTAAACTATTGATTTTGAGCATTGCTTATTTCCTCAGAATGATGTAACGTGTTTTACACGAAACAAGAACAAATATAACACTAAATATAAGTACTTACTTTAAAAAGTTGTATAATAAAAAAAATTAGTATCGAAAATATCAATAATATTTTATCAAAATCTTAAACTAGTAAAAACTTAAATATATTCTTGTCTATCTGGTATAAAATATGACACTTAAATTAATTTTACTAGAAACTTGTAAAAAATAATGAGTATTTAAAGTGGTTGGGTTCACTATAAAAGACACCTTTTGAACTTTTATGAAAAAATTCTGACATACTTCAAAGATTTTTTAAAATAATTTGTATGGTTTTTTTTATCGATTCCTACTAAATTGTTGATTTTCATTTTTATGTTGCAAAATTTTTATTTGGGATTGTCGCTACATATTTTTCACAAAAAATTAGAAAAACACTTTTATTTAGTACTTAATCAATATTTGGAATCCACGACTCAAATAAAAGTTACTTCTTAAATGTGTGGCCATTTGAAACAACAATTTTTTTTGTAATCAACATTTGGAACTAAAGGTCTCAAATAAAAGTTCCCTTATCAAATGTGTGACCGTTTTAAAAATAATATTCTTCAGTAATCAAGATTTGGAACTAAACTATTCAAATAAAAGTTCCCTTATCAAAGTATGACCATTTGACTAAGGTATAATTAATTATCTTTCCAATCCTAAATTTAAACGATGTTAAAAGTGTAATATATCAAATATAACTTATAGGAGTATGTGTTATTTTCAAAATTATTGCGGTGAAGCACTTGTATAAGGGAAATCTTAATGATGAATTTAGTTTGCAAGAAAGAGTTATATTGTACATCTTTTAAATGTTCAAACTATGCATTTATACACCAATGAGTGGTGTGAACGATGCAAATAATTATATTCATTACTCAGGTTCATATATTTAAATTTGCATTTATCTGAATAACATAGCTGTGTTACTGAATGTTCAATTGTTCGTATTAAAATCTGATGCGATTTTTAAAAGGCACGGCCCTACTTACTGAAATTAAATATTTCCTGAAACACACATAAGTAAGCTTGAATTATATTACTACGATTCAATATAAAATAATTGTTTACAATTTCTTCTCAATGTTCCTTTCCACATTGGAGGTTAGCAATCATCATGTGTATTTCAACTTTGTCTGCAGCTACTCTAAACAACATCTCTGTGCTACAGTGGAACCACTCTCTTAGGTTTTTCAGCCAGGAGTTATAGAATAAGACTTTAATGATTTCAAATTTGTTTCCTCTTATGAAATGCCCAAAGTTTTCCAATCCACTCTCTAAATTTGGCTGGTAAATAAATGGTACCAATTATATTGTTTGTACTCGTTCGTGGAGTGTATGTCAGGAATTTTGCATATTTAAAATTCGATAAATATTTATTATTGATTTTGTGCTAAAAATATAAAAAAGAAAACTAAATAAAACAGGTATCTTATTTTTTGTGAAATTTTAGAATCAAAAGAGAATGGCTCATTATACAGGCTTTTCAATAGTATATATAAACATTTGAAATACTTTTTAAAATTAAAATCAAATATTTATACCTGAATTATTTCTAAAGAGATTCTTTTAATAATTTGATCGCTTTACAATTTTAAATAAACTAGAACATTATTCAGAAAAATTTGTTTTCATACAAGAATCCTAGAATATAAAAAAAATATATTTATTAAAATGATTAAGAATATGATATACTTACGTATTTCTATTCTAAATTTATAATATTTCATAAAAAATATTGTATACCTTGAATAATAGATACAAATAATCAAATTGACATGAACATAAAAAAAGTGTTTCACAATATACATATATACCAATGCACCATTTCCCTCTTGGGGTAGGCAGAGAGGACGGAGTGCTAAAATTCGACATACTTTCTTTGCATCTTCTCATATAGCTTATTCTTTTTCTATTATTCCTTACCTCTCCTTCTTTCAACATTTCATTCACTTGGTCCAACAATACTTTCCCTGTTTGTCTTCTATCATAACTCCCAACTTATGCTTGCATTATAAATCTGTTTTATCAGTCTTTCATCACCCATCCGTTCAACATACTCTTATTTTCCCCCTACTTAATACAAATTTTTATCTCATCCTTAATAATTACATTTCTTATTCTGACAAAAAAGAAAAGTTAATAATAAAGCTAGACATCAATTATATTTTTTAGCACCGATTATAATAAATCTTACACACCTTTAAGTCATTGAACACTTACAATTTATTAAATAAAACTTCCAAAATAATAAAAATGTAATTTTAACAAAATGTTGATATTATAAAATATATTGAATCAATTAAATACGCATTATAATAAACATAATGGATAAATATAAAAAAATCAAAATTTCAGCATATTTTAACAATTAGAAAACCAGTAAATTCAGGATAATCTAAATATGTAAACAAACAAAACTGGGTTTAAAACTCATCATCAGCTGTTTAGTTTTAATCTTAGTTTGAGTCAAGCTTAAATCGAAGTAAATTCAAAAGAAGAGTTTATCAAGTTACTGTAATGTAAGTTTGATCCTCAAGATTTGCTTTTAATAAAAAATCTAAAACTACTGTAAAATTTAATCAGTTAAAAATCTAAACGTACTGTAAAATCCAATCAATTACGTCCAAGTGTAAAAAAAAGTGTAAACTTAGCAAAACTAAAAAAATACTACAAGAAAATAATGACTTATACAAATATATTTAAAATTACCCAATTAGGAAATGAATCTTTGAACCATTTGTTTGTGTTAATATTATTTATTTATGGGAATGACAGATTTAACTTAAAGAAGAGGAACATATAGATAAAGACATTGATTATTTCAAATTTCTCATATACCACAGATATATGTGGAAATGTAAATTTATTATAACTGAAAGACTTCCTTTGGCAGATCGTTATAGTCATATTGTGTGTCATTGGACTAAACCAAAGCACTTAGGATGTTTTTTTTTATCACACAGTTCTCAAAAGAGTATGATATCGATTACTTTTGAAAAAAAAAAACTTCATTTATTGTATTCCATTACAGTGTATGCAGTACAACCTGGTGGGTTTATTCCTAAGTGGTTATTTCTTCTAACCAATCAGAAAGGTTTCAAACAAGCCACAAACAAAAACCAAAAAGGAACTCTTTTTGAAAAAAAAAAGTGAGTGCCAATAGGAATCAAACCCGCAACCCCCGGGTTCGATGACAGGAGTCAACTAGGCCAGAGGTCATCCTATTATAAATATTAAAAAAAAAAAAGATAAAACATTGGTTTACAATGGGAAGTGTAAGACAATCTACAAAGAGGTAAAAATGAATGGATGAAAATATCCAAGTAATCTACCTATTCATGTTACTTCTGAAATAGTCTCACATTCATAAGAAATAAAACATCACATCTTGCTTGACACATTTATAACATATAGGAATTGTCCATATCAATGTCCTTAACTATAGGAACCAACACAGGTACTTTAGTTTGAATGTTCGTGTTGAAAACATTATTACAGTGAAATCTCGATCGATCGTTCCTCAGATCATCATTTTCCCATATGTGTCGTTTATTTCATCCAGTCCTGAATTCATTCCATATAAAACACTCAAAAATAGATTGCATCAATCGTTCCTCTACGTATCGTTTTACCACAATATTCATTTAGAATATAGCAACTTTTTGTAATGTTTTACTCGATTGATTGTATTTTAAAATAATATTTCATAGCAAAACATAAACGCTTGGTTTAACAATGATCGCAACATTTGAATGCCACTGCGTGTCGGTTAGAAAACATCAAAAACTTGTGCGACACGAGGTTCAATGAGACAATAGAAGAGGTTGAAGATGTTGATGATGATCTGCTGCCATTATCTTCATTTTAAACTGTTAATTAAAACAACACATTTTTCTTCAATTTTGTTTTTGGTGCAACTTTATACTTTTATTTATACACATTTATGTACATGTGCAAATATTCCTGTAGGATATTAATAATTTAGGCATGTTATTTTCAGTTTTTTATATATTCCCGCATCCATTGTTTTCCCTTCCACTTAATCCCTTGAAAAGTCGATAAACGTTTCACTGTATTTTGTTTAATATAAATTTCTGATTTAAACCCAAAGGTAAGTCAATATAGAAACTCCGTCATTAAGTCCATAATGAAGTTGGCATAATTCCTTCCATGGACGTGTTTGGTGGGGTTAGTACTTCACCAACAAGGAAATCCAGTGGAAAATTAACCAGATGTCCATTGATTTTATCTAATTCATAACTGGCAGCAGCTGGATCGCTTACCCACATGGAGTCTTTGTACTCTTCTTGATACTTCTTTAACCCAGCAAAAGTCGTGACAGAATCAGTCGGAATGCAATGGAAGACATTTTCATATGTCTCTGTATTAGTTTTAGATGTTTTTAGCCAAATATCTCTGTAAAAGGAGTCAATAGTTGGGTCTTTCAGACTAATTTTTCTTTCCAAATCTTTTCTTTCGATTAGACCCAAATGTTCTCTAAAAAGACGTTTCCTTAGAGATCCGGCAAAACTTCCTGAAGGGAATACTTCACCATTCATACGTCCATCTTCAAAGCTTTCATCCTGTAAAATAACAAAAATAAAAAATCAGTATCTGGGAAGAAAAAAAATATAATCCAAATAATATTAAAATAAAATATGTTGTATACAAATCAAATAAATGACTATAATTAAACTTAAAGGACCAGGGTTACAAGATCATGGCATATATTAAATTCTTAAAACAAATTACAGTGAAATATATATTAGAAATAAGTAAGACCCTTAAATAATTTTTTTCTTTGATTATTTTTTATATGTTAGTAGGTTAGTGATTATTTTTTCTATGTTAGTTCAATTTCAGTTCATGGTAAAGAATATGATTGGTTTGCTGGAAATAACCAGAATTTTTCCCATATTTGTTAAAAAATAGATATGACTGAAGTAATAAATATCTAAAACAAGATGGAAAAAATGATCATGACACTGGAGAGGCTTGCTTATTGTTTCATTAATTTTGAAAAAGCTTTTGATAGCCTCCAAACTCTCAGAATGGGAGGTTCTCGCATGGAATGCTAGTTGTGTGAGGACAGCTAATCGTTCATCCGAATACTTCAGAATCACTACAGAAGTTCAGCAGGGCTTACTCCATCAATCGAGTTGATAAATTGAAATATTTGTGTGCCATGGTTAGTGGGGATAGGAATCTAAAGAATTAGCTGCCCTTTACGATAGGTGCTTTTATCTGGTCGATCCACATTTTCCTTGACCACCTTTCTCCAACTTACTTTCACAAAATGTACACAAGGATTCCAAGGCTCGGATGGTATCGAGATCTATTTTGTATTTGTTCAAAATATTCCATAAATTACTATGCGATACTCTCTTTTCTATCATACACCTTTTCTTCTTGAATTCTATATTCTTCTAATGACTTGTAATACTATGAAAATGTATTCTGTTATGTTTCTACCTGATCTAATGCGACATTGAGTTATCAAAATATTTATTATTACAAACATTATTTTATAGCATTTTTCCTAAAAAAATTGCGTATACTTTGCTAAATTGAGTTGCTAGCAAAGTTGAGGGTTGTTGTTACTTTTTATATGTATCTTAATTACGGTATATTTGTATAAATAATGAAAGATAAGCATTAACTGTAAAATACTGTGTTTCTTTCGAAGTTTTAATGAATGATATATACATTGGTTTACTTTATAATAATCTGAAAGCCAAGATTGATAACTCATCAAATGTAGATTCAACATAAAATGCCTTTTTGGAAAAAGAAGAATGAATAAAAAAGTATAAGTGTTACCTGAATAATCACCGCAACTTCTGAATCTCTTTTTCCCAACATAGATCTATCATTGATATTCGCACTTCCACAAATAACAACTCTGTCATCCACGATCATCAGCTTGGAATGGACATAAATGAGTTCTGTGACCGGTTCTCCATCCAATACTGTGTGAGTTCTGAGGCCATGGAATGTGACATACTGCGAAGGATCTTCAACACCTGCATCCTTAAGCCTTTCTATCAAAGAATCTTCACCACTGAAAGAAATTTAAATATTTACAAGATCGAGCATATATAGTCACCCTGTTGTATTTACAATTTAGACTGATATTTGATTACTCATTCATCATATATATAAATGCTATAGAAACGCATATAGTTCACTGAGAAGAATATATGGGGTGACAATGTATGACAATATGAAATGAAGTGATCTGGTATGAATGTGAACTTAAAATTGATGTATTAAGTAAGATCAAGAAGAGCACAATGGTTTGGAAATGTAGATCGAATGAATGAAGAAAGATTAACAAAACAAATATATAGTTCAAATATGGTGCCAAGGAAAGTATGGTGGGATCAAGTGTATATTTTGAAAGGAAATGTAAAAAGTCAGAGAAATCATAGTTGCATAAGAAGCATATTTGTATGAGAAGTCTTGCTACATAATAGGCTCCCGTTACTGCCTTGCTCTTTTCCATCATGTTAATTCTTTAGGAATCCTAAAAAACAGTAGCCATCACCTTCCCAGCCGATAAAACGGTCTTCACCTTCTTCGGCATACTTTCACCAGTTGTTGGCCATTGTTTTGACTCTGGTGTGTAATGGTGAATTCAAGTCACTAATCGACGTAAAAAGTCCTTCGGATTGCGATTAACCATTGCCAAACACTGAGTTGAAATGTTCTTTTGAGTGCGCTTTTGGTCAACAGTCAACGATCGCGGCATCCATTGCGCTGTCAGCTATTTCATATTCAATTTTTCTTGTAGGATATTGTGCATCCATTCACTAGAGATGTTCTTCCATTAAAATACTATGAATTTTTTCAATGATTTCCTCCGTGGTGGACGCAGTTGGGCACCCGGAGCGCGATTCATCTTTGGTGCATATACAGCTACATTTAAACTCATTTATCATGAAATAAACAGTCTTCAACACTGGTGCTGAGTCCCTGTGAACTTCTTCAAATAAAAATGCATTCATTTTTTGCAAATTAGCAAATGTCAAAGTGATCGATTCAGATGGCTATTAAACGTTAACTATGCGTCACATCTGGACAAAATTTTGACAGAAGTCACTTGATGAATGATACTTGCCAGCAGTGATGTCACTTTATGAATTGTGGCGCCATCTCATAGAAATTTACCAAACTACCCTCATAGTCCTACCCTTAACCTACTTTCTCAATTATCTCATAAACTTTCCGTCAAATCCTGTAAAAGGCACTCAACTGATAGCTAGAGTAATTACCAATACATTTCACCAGGATACAATAGTTTTAAGTTAATGTAAAAATATAAGTATTGTATTCTTCCCATTATGTAGATGTTTAAAGAGTAAAAAACGTTATTGATCTTATAGGTAATTGATCTTTGAATGGGTATAGGGTGTTTTATCATTATCCGACAAATATAAAAATCATTAATATAAATATTATGGAATTCCAACAACATACAGGTAAAAAATTCAAATCATTTAAGAGTAATAGGCAAAGTAAAATTGAAACAGTGTGAAATAATGCTTTTGAGTCATTGAATTATAGAGACATTACGAATGTGTATTATAGTTGTTATTTTATAATGTTTTTTAAGATATTGTTTATCACGTAATGGAATATTTTTTCTTACCGTGATATACTTTGATAATTCCAGTGGGTGATGGCATGAAGAGATATTCCGTTGGACGCTCCCACTTCCCCTTCGAAGGCTGGCAACAATGGCATAACAACAAATACTCTGAATACAGCACCCGCTCTATGGGCTCTCATGATACGGTTAAAGAGTGCCTCACCAATCTGCAAAATAATTATACACATAATAAGTCATTGTTAACCCGATGAAGAAGATTGTTGTTTTTAAAACTAGTAGCAAATATTAATGAAATGTCATGAATATAAAGTATAAAACAATTCATTTTATTAGAAATTTGATAAAAATATGTCCAAAATGAGTGCGTAGCAACATCATCATAATTATTGTTGAGATCTCAAGTCGAGATCCCGTCGCCCTTCCAACATCCGTCTAGATCTTCTCTTCTGCAGCTTGTATCTAATAAGTGAAAGAGTAACATTTATTTCGAATGCCCTGTTTTTCTTTTTTTCTTCTAAAATATCACAATAGAAACACTACAACAATGGCCTTTGAAGAAGATTCTCTGAGTCAGATCTGTGTTTTGAGTGGTTTAGGTGTCTCAAGAAAAATAAGGAAAGAAAGTTGAATGTGAAAGACATGATCATCATAAGGAAAATATATAGCTTCGAGAATTATGGGTAGAGTATGCATGAATGATAAGTGTATATTCAGACAAGGAACTAATTAATTTATGTTGATTAACACTTTCATATATCAGGTCTGTAAATATGAAACCGGATTTTTCTATAGAAAATACACATTTATTGTATGAAAATGGTAAAAAATATTTTATTCAAAATATTGCTCATCGCTAGCTACACATTTTCCCCATCTCTCTGGCAATTTGTGGATGCTACGCCAAAAAATCTGTTGCTCTTTTAAGGCAAACCAATCATCGAGCCATTTTCGTAAGTGAAGCGCTGTTCAGCAAGTGCGTGTCCCATCGATGCAAATAAGTAGTAATCGGATGGAGCCAAGTCTGGTGAGTAAGCCGCATGCGAATGTATTTGTCAACTAAACGCCTCAATCGTTTCCTTGACCGGTTTTGCTGTGAGCGATGGTGCATTATCATGAAGCAAAATCACTTTGTGTTGCCTCTTTTGATATTCTGGTCGTTTTTCGTCGTCGATTCTGCAGCAGTTTTCTTCAAATGGTAACAGAAAATCAATGCTGTTCGCAAATCGTAGTTTTCAGGCACAAAAACGGATATGTTCAACACTTTGAAAACATATGTAGTTGTATTAAACTTGTATTGTTGCGAGTTAAAAGTCTTTGACAAATGTAAACACAAGAAAAAGGCGCCAATGACGCGGTTTGACAGTCACTACATTGACAACTAGAGCCATCCATGAGCAAATTCCGGTTTCATATTTACAGACCTGGTATATTAATTTATTGTTTCTTTTTTTATTATACTTGAAACAATTTTGAAAATTGATTAATCGTTCAATTTTAATAAAAGTTTTTTTTCTTTTTTTATTTTAATATTTCCAGATTTTAAAATGAGTAAAACTTTTGTGTATGTGCTTTTTGAGTTTTATCCTTTCATTTTATTAAATTATTTATTTATATTCTGTTTTTAATTAAGGTTTTCATTCACATTATTATGTTTTTTGATACTTATTATTCAGTGGTTGAATTGCGCGAGCGTGTTTTATTTTTATTTTTTCTAAACATATGTGACCCTGGGTTTCCTGAGCCCTGGCCTGTTGTGGGCTTGTATGTAGGTTCTTCTTTTTGATTATAGTTTTGTGTTGGTCATTTTAATGTTTTGATGTTTATACTTTCTGTGACACTAGCATTTTTGTATTTATGAATTTGAATATTGTTAACTATTTTAATGGTTGAAAGCGACCATAGATTGTTCAAATAAATAAATAAATTTGTGTGATTTTAAGTTTCGTAGTCTCTGAGCTATGACACAAAAGTAAGCCTCTCAAGATAATTAGTTGATAATTATTATTTAAACATTATGATGAAACTTGAACTGACCTGATTTCGTACAAAGATATTCCTCATGGACAGTGTTATAAAGAACTGATTCTCAATATAGATGTAATGTTGTGACCTGGTGATGCTCTCAATGTAAGCTTCATGGATACTCTGTTCACACGCATCTGCATCCAAAAACCCACCTGACCAACAAGTGAGGCTTCTCAATATCTGTAATAAATTAAAGATGAATCATATTGGTAGTTTAGATGCACGACATCAGACCTATTGATAAATCACACAAATAATAAAGATGAAGATTTAATTAATTTTTGGCACCCTGATCCAATTGTTAGATACTAGCTATCAATATCAAAACATACATTTACTGGAAGATTCATTTATGAGCATTTTAATTTAGGCCTTATTTCATTTGAATTTATTATTAAACATTATTGAAAATAAGTTTTTAGGAATCATTGCTCACTTTGTATTATAATTTCAAGTAGATAAGTAACTTTACCTATAAGGTCAATTGCACAGCACATCCTCAGAATAATGAACATATGATTCCTGAGGATGAGCTATGCTATCGGCCTCAAATGCTAAATTATCTACTCAAAATTATAATACACTGTGAGTAATAAATAATTCTTAAAATCTCTCATGAATTTATTGTCTAAAATAAACTCTTGCAGTGCTCTTGGAATTTATTCCAGTTTTTTTTTTAATACTAAATATCATAAGTTTGATCTAAGGAAAAGGATGTTCTGTGGTTAACAATACAAAATAAAAAATGTAAGTCAATTTTCTTGGATACTGGTACCTCAAGTTGACAAAATTGTGGTTAATGGAATTCCAAGTCACGAAATGTTCCTTTCGTAAAACCACAACTTAATGTATAATTCTTAGAAATTCCTTCCAAATAATAAAGGAAAAATATATATTATATGCAAACTACGAGGGTGGATCAAATATAAACGAGACTTTTTTATACTAATTTTTTTATTTGCAGAAAGAAAAAGAGCAAGTACACATCATTTTTCTACATAATCTCCTGTTAGAAATGTATTTTTCCCAGTGGATTGGTAATTTTTTTATCCCGTCATTGTAAAAAGCAGTTAATTGCGCACAAACCCCTCTAGACTTCATCGTCATCGTTGAATCGTTGGCCTCCGAGAGCTTCTTACACTGCCCCAAAGAGATGAAAGTCGCAGGGCGATAGATCAGGGCTATAGAGAGGGTGTGTCAGTCGTGTTCAACTCATTTCCTCCAATTGTTCGCATGTTACAGCTGCAGTATAGGGCCTCGCGTTGTTATGGAGAAGAATCACTTCTCGTATCGGTTGGTCACGTCTTTTGCGTCGATAAGTAAGTTTAACTTCCCTCAAAAGCTCGCAGTAGTACGCCGCATTAACACTTCCCTTACTGTGCTAAAAAAATACGCCAGTTACGGTGATGGACACTGAGGGTACACTAAAAATGTATGTTTTAAATTAAAATTATGCAAAATCTATTAGTTTTTTTTTTAATTAGCTATAAACATAATTTTATTGTGTAATAAAATGTCGAATAATATAAAATAAGTGTAAGAAATGATAAAATAATAGTTGAAACAGAGAAGTGAAATTTCTATAGGAATATAATTTTCCCACTGCGTCGTTCGGTCTGCGCAACGTTCAGAATGCGCATGACTGAAAAGAGGTCTCCAACCTTTTAACACTTCCCTTACTGTGCTAAAAAATTAACGGCGTTAGACACTGAGGGTACACTAAACATGTATGTTTCAAATTAAAATTATGCAAAATCTGCTAGGTTATTTTTTGTTATTAGCTATAAACATCATTTTATTATGTAATAAAATGTCGAATAATATAAAATAAAGGTAAGAAATGATAAAATAAGAGCTAAAACAGAAAGGCATTTCTATAAGAATATTATTTTTACGCTGCGTCGTTCGGTCTGCGCAACATTCAGAATGCGCATGCGTGATAAGAGATTTCCAGTCTTTTAATTTTTTTTCATAAAATTATACAATAAAATGTAGCGTGTATTTTTTTGGCAATAAAACCATAATTCGAATAAAGACAGTAAATAACATATAAACAAAATATAAAATGAATATATAAATTCAAAAATAATAATATAAAAACAAACAGGAAATTCAAATCAATAAAATATGCCATTTGGAAAATATAAACACTTTGAAAAGAGGTCAAAATTTGAAAATAGGACAAACATATCATAAAATCAAAATTTAATCCTGTGGAGAAAGTCTATCGCAATTGGGGCACGAAATAACTTTTGTTTCTATTCTATGTACTAAACACACAGGTGTTTGACAAATATTGCAGAATAACCTGGTTCTTTTTCTCGATTTTTTTGAACAAAACATACAATTTCTTCTTTTGAAGACCTCACAGGGTGCCAACAAGGTATTATATACCGATGTTTCGGGTATTGACTCGCCACAATATGTTAAAACAGTATTGAAAGCATCATGTTGTTGCTTGTGATATTTGATGTCGCTATTTTTCCTTTTTAGGATATTAGGCTTTGCCAATTCTATACTTAACTCTCTTAAGAAATATTTTCGGCGGCATTTATTATTTTGTTTCCACTCTGGATATTTCTCTATCCATAAGAGGTATGCATTCAATGCAGCCATATCTATAATTTCCATAAAAAGGCGGAAAGGCCATCTTCTCGTTGACCTTGAGCAAGAGTACTCTCTAGTCATTTGGTCTCCCTTATCCACTCCAATTTTCGTATTATTATAATGATTTATAATTAGTGGTTTTTGTTTTTCTGAATTGTCGATTTCTGCATCATTGAATTGAGTGGATAATAATAATACTGCTTTATTTTTTTGTGGTACATACGAAACAAGTATTTTATTTTCAGCAAAACCAAACATACTGCTATAAATTGGTTTCTCTCTAGACCAGTGATTCTTAACGGGGGCGCCAGCGCCCCCTTGTGGGCGTTTTAGAGGTCTGGGGGGGCGTTTATAAATTTTTAGAATTTAGGGGGCGCTGCAGGAGTTCCAGTGGGCGTTATGTCGAAATACAAAAATAAGGTATGCTCAATTGGTGCGTGCACTGCACACATCATCACTGTAAATCATCGCGTACGCAATCGCGAATAAAATATTGCGATCGGGGTACCATGTTGCGTTTGACAGTTAGCGCTATGTCACATGAAAGAGAGATACAAAATGCGCGCTCATGCGCATGCTTATGCGCATGCGCATGCGTATCTTATTTTTTCTATGTATGGCGTTGTGTCATGTAAAGCGATTTTGCTGCATATTACAAATTAGTCATTTCTGTCAGTCCGTTGCGGCGAAATCGTTAATTTCTGTTGGTGTATGTGAGTTCTTCTGTATTAACATTATTTCTTCATAGATTAGCCCTTTTTTCAAGATGTCAGTCAAGCAGAAAAAGTGTCGACAATATTTAGTTGACTATTTAAAATTTGGTTTTGTTTCATCTCCTACAAATCAACAATTGCCAATGTGTTTACTCTGTCAACATGTGTTTTCTAACGAGGCCATGAAGCCATCTCGGTTAAAGGAACATTTTGTAAAGAAACATCCCGACAATAATAATAAAGACATATCGTATTTTCAACAACTTAAGAAAACATTTGATAGTCGCAATACTCTCAGTAATGTTTTTAAGAAGATTTCAAGTCGGAATGATAAAGGACTAATGGTGTCTTATGAAATAGCACAAATTATTGCAAAATGTGGTGCACCACATATATATGGAGAAAAATTAATACTACCAGCTATACGTGTATTCATTAATAATATGATCGGGAAAAACCAGCAAGGGATTCTTTCTTCAGTCCCATTGAGCAATGATACAATTTCAAAAAGAATTGATGAGATGGCAAGTGATATCGAAATTCAACTATGTGATGAACTACAGTCCAACGAATTTTCATTACAATTGGATGAGAGTACTCTGCATAATAATGAATCTCTACTACTTGCTTATGTACGATTTGTGAAGAATGAAAAAATTATTGAAGAAATGTTATTTGCAAAATTACTTACTACTAACTCGACTGGTGCATCAATATTTGAAACCCTTGAAAACTTTTTCGCCGAAAAATGTATTCCCTTCACTAATGTGATTGCTTGTGCTACTGATGGAGCACCAGCGATGGTTGGTCGGCATCGTGGTTTTGTATCAAGATTGAAAAATGTGGCACCAAATGTTCTAACAATTCACTGCATCATTCACCGTCAACATTTAGTCGCAAAACATCTTAGCGGACGTCTTCACAAATCGATGAGTATTGTTATAAAAGTTATCAATAAAATAAAGTTCTCTCCCTTGAATGATAGATTATTCCGTCAACTGTGTAAAGAAAATGATGAAGAATTCGAAAGACTTATCTTACATACAGAAGTAAGATGGCTATCGAAAGGAAATTGTTTAAAAAGATTTTATGCACTGTTTGATACAATTGTGGAGTTTTTGGATGTAAACAATGAAAACATATGCATTGAATTAAAATTACTACGAAATGATGTGGCCTATCTTTCGGATATATTCGAAAAAATGAATGAAAATCTCCTGAAACTTCAAGGAAACAATATCAGCCTTATTAAAGCCAAAGGAGTTGTACTAAGCTTTATCAATAAACTTAAATTATATAAAAATAATCTTAGTCGGCGAGAATTCCATCAGTTTCCTTCTTTACAACAATTAAAAGAAGATATGCTCGAAGATTCTGATTTGGAAACATACTGTTGCCACATTGACGCCCTTATCGAAGATATGATAATACGATTCAAAGACTTGCAGGAACTTGTAATACCAGCTTGGTTAATTAATCCATTTTTATCAGACATAGAAAGTGTCAGTCAAAATTTAAAAGAGCAGTTTATTGAGCTACAAAATGATTGTGAGGCTAAAATAATATTCAATCAATGTGATTATGATGCTTTTTGGGTTCGTTTTCGCCATCAATACCCTCTTCTGTGGAAAGAAGTAAAATTACCCATCATAGCATTTCCTTCGTCGTATTTAGTGGAAAAGGGTTTTAGTGCAGTAATGCATATATTAAAAAAATCACGAAATCGATTACAAATAAGCCAAAGAGGAGATTTGAGATTGTATTTAAGTAAATTTGAACCTAATATTACGAAATTGGCGCAATCACATGAGGCTCAAGGATCTCATTAAATTTATTTTTTATTAAAAATTTCATATTTCGTATTGAATCGTGTACTTTTTTTTATTGAAATAATATTATAATGTTGTGTCTAATGTTAATATGACAAAAAAGTCAATAAACATAATGTTTATAAAAATAATCACGTGTTTTATTTTTATTTCTCCAATTTTTTTATTTATAGTAGGAAATAGATTGCATAAAATACATACGTGGAGAAAAGTGTAAATTTTGAATTTCGCATTGGGGGGGGGGGGGGGGGGGGGGGGGGCGCTGGATAATTTTACCGTGGTAAAGGGGGCGATTCTTTCAACACGGTTAAGAAACACTGCTCTAGACGGTAAAAATTCAAGTGGGATTTCTCTTTTATTTTTTCGAAGCGTGCCAGTTAGAGTTAAACCTTGTAATAAAAGATCATCGGCTAATTTGATGGAGGTAAAAAAATTATCTGTGGTTATCCCCCTGTTAGTGTCATACTGTGATTGAACCATTTCCATAACTACTCGGTGACCTTGATTTATCTCTCTGCGATTATTTATCATACCAGAATAAACCTGTAAATTTGTTATGTATGCCGTCGCAGAGTCAGCAGCAACCCAAATTTTTATGCCATATTTACCAGGTTTAGACTTCATGTACACGCGAAATGGACAATTCCCTCGAAAGCTTGCCAAACGTTCGTCTACAGTTATATTTGAAGATGGAGAATAATTGCTCTTGCACGCATCCACAAACATTTTTAAAATCCACTTAATTGGTTCTAATTTATCTGAAGAAACCTGATATCTCTCTTCTCGGATTTCTTTATCATCAAAACGAATATTATTGTAAATATATATGAATCTATCTCGAGACAGAGCTGCTGTGAAAAATGGCTGGCAAAAGGGACTTTCATATGTCCACAATTCACTCAAAGATATCTTTCGTGTTCGATTTCTGCCAGACGCGAGCAATATTCCAATGAATTCATATAACTCGTCTTTTGATATTGGTTGGTTCTTTTCTGAATGAATTCGATTTAAATGACGATTTGTTTCTTAAACATCACTTTTACCACCTCTTCATTTACAAACAGACAACACATATCTTTTATGGAATGTACATTTATACTTGAATTTCTCAGTCCAGAATCTTCGATGAGAATATTTGATACCCGACCGATGCCTCGAAGATTGAGGTGGTACTCGTAATGAACTCCATTCGAATCCATGTTTTGATGTAAATAATATTTCTTCGTCTTCTTCACTCGTCTCCAAATCAGAATATACTTCATCCTGTACCTCGACAAAATCTTCTGATTCTGATATATTGCCTGTCGCCTTAAATTCCAAATCGCTATCATCGCCGTCGATATTTCCCGCCATCTCAATTATTATATTTTTGAAAATGAAATCTATATAAATAAAAATGTAAATGTTCGTTAATTATTGGTAGCTAATCTCCGGAAGTTCTCTACCGATCGCTTTGAAATTTTGAGTAAAGTTAATTTTCGTCAACGGAAATGTTTTTTGATTTTTATTTATATATATATATCAGTGTATATAATAAAAATTTTAATTCAGAAATGAATATTTTCGCGAACCTGTGTTTTGACATGGAATTAATGGAATTAATCTGTCAAATTTCATCTG
The DNA here is from genome assembly GCA_949825065.1 of Odontocerum albicorne. Taxonomy (NCBI): domain Eukaryota; kingdom Metazoa; phylum Arthropoda; class Insecta; order Trichoptera; family Odontoceridae; genus Odontocerum; species Odontocerum albicorne. Next base: position 29,185,411 of record OX463842.1, read on the forward strand.
TCAAATTTCATTTTCGGCGTTTCGGAATTTACGATGATTTAATGTAAAATTAATTTATTAATCTTTAATCTATCTATCTATCTATCTATCTATCTATCTATCTATCTATCTATCTATCTATCTATCTATATAAATAAAAATGTAAATGTTCGTTAATTATTGGTAGCTAATCTCCGGAAGTTCTCTACCGATCGCTTTGAAATTTTGAGTAAAGTTAATATTCGTCAACGGAAATGTTTTTTGATTTTTATTTATATATATATATCAGTGTATATAATAAAATTTTTAATTCAGAAATGAATATTTTCGCGAACCTGTGTTTTGACATGGAATTAATGGAATTAATCTGTCAAATTTCATCTGTCAAATTTCATTTTCGGCGTTTCGGAATTTACGATGATTTAATGTAAAATTAATAATAAATAAATTATTTAATAATTTTATGTTTAATAAAAATTGAATCATTAATTTTATAAATAATAGAATTTTTTTATGTATTACGTATCTTTATAAGTCGAGACAAGAAACAATTGCGATCTGTTTTACCGACGGTGATCTCACTGAGCAATTAAATTACGAAAGTTCTCACTGAGATCGCCATTTTCGGGAAGTATTGACTTGTGATCATATTTACGTTTAATTTATATAAAATTTTAGTTATATAGATAAGATAATAGATAATTGACTTCAATAAAGTGGTAAGTTATTGATATTATATTTAAATTAAAAAATATGAAGTAAAATCGTTCATTTAAAAAAAATACTAATTACGAACATTTAATTAAAACGTCACTAAATATTATTTGGCAGAATTTGATTGTATCTCTGTTTATATTTCAAAATCTATCAAATCGTATGTAGTAATGGAGATTTGTAACAGTCAGTATTGTTAGTTTTTAAATAACTTGCTATTTATTAGAATCGATAAAATTTTAGCGATGTATTTTTACGACGTAAAAAGGAAAAGATGTACTTTTATGACGTAAAAAGGAAAAGATATTATACTCAAACTGGAAACATTATTCCTGTGTTATACATACATAATATATATTGATCTTAAATACAGATATAATTATTAAATAATTTTAAAACAATGACTTCATGTTAATTTAAGATAAAGTTGTATTATTTGTCAATAATTTTAAGTACTTGTATAACCTGTCACATGTTCATTTGTATATAAAGACACTTTTATGTCATTAATTAAACAAATAAATTATTTGGTGGTACATTAGAAAGAAGTACCCGTAGAAATATCGCAAAAAAAATGAAAATTAAAACAAACTTTTACGCTGCTCAGTTCCTTTTTTAATGTTTCACAATTTTATATGTTTTAACTTTCTTTTTTCTTACTGAACGTTGTTACATAAATAAATAATAGGTTTATTGATAGCAGCATAGTATGTCCAGATTATATTTAAATAACACTTTTCGAAACACATAAATTGCAGATAATACATTATATACAGAAGCTATCAAAAGGTCTGGGCTCATCTAATAGCATCCCTTCGGCCAAGATACACCCCACCAATATAGGGCGAACCCAGCCACGGGACAACAGATGTTTTGCAGCCCACGGCCTAGATGCACTGTGAATAAATACTAATTACGAACATTTTATTAAAACGTCACCAAATATTATTTGACAATTTAATTGTATCTTTGTTTATATTTCAAAATCTATCAAATCGTATGTAGTAATGGAGATTTGTAACAATGTCAATATTGTTAGTTTTTTGTAATGTATTTACCTAAATAACTTGCTATTTATTAGAATCGATCCCCTTATATTAAAGTCGATAAAATAATTAAAATTACTGAACGTCGTTAGATCGTTGTATTGGGGCAAATTTGTCAACTGTCTTAGGACTCATTTGCGAGATGCAGTTGTAAATGACGGTAATAGAACTAAGGTTGGAAGATTATAACTTCTGCAATTTAGTGACGTTAAAAGAGGAATTGTTTGAAAAAGTATTTCCCTATATTCAAATCAATTATAAGAATCACGATTGGCTAAGTGAGCTATTGTTGGCGGCAAGAACAAAGATGTATCCGAACTTAACAATATTATTGAGTTCGTTTTTTAATGTTTCGCAATTTTATATGTTTTTGTTATAACTATTTTTCTTCTTTTTCAGTGCAATCGATCTTTGATTTGAATTCAAATCATATCGTGAATTGACCTCTTGGAGTGACGCGATCATTTGCAAGCACGGTGATAAACGCGACAGACTGAGAGTGCCTGAAAGACATCAAAAATATTGTATACCCAGATTGTATACAAGACATCAAAAATATTGTATACAAGACATCAAAAATATTGTATACGCATTGTGAAATTAAACACAATTGAAACGTGTGCTTTCTCTTTTCTTTCTTTTCCATTTAACCAGACTGAGCCACAGCAACGCGTGGCTGGGTACAGCTAGTAATAAATAAAATGTACATTTATTATAAAAAGAGTAATGGTACAATATAACATACCAGATAAAAAATGATAATAGAAAAAACATACCAGATAAAAATAAAAAATAACAATCAGGATTATAAAACTGGTGACGAACCCCTGGAGCGGGGCGCTATACGAACTGTCAAAAAAGAATGAGTGTTTGACATTTCGTCAATTCGCGATTTAAAATCATTAATTTCTGTTGAATTAACTATGAATGTTTTAATGACATCATTCAAATCATAGAGGTTTCGATGAGGAATACATAAAGTATGAAGACCCTGCAAGCAGTATATTTCGAGAAATAAAATAAAATATAAGTCATGATCACTCGCTATCCATCACCGTACGGCAAGTGTTAATGGTGTGACGATTGTGCAAAAAATCAATGTGCAAAATGCCGCGCCGGTCCCAAAAACGGTCATAAGTACCTTACCAGCTGACAGTCGAGTCTTGGCTTTCACAGGGGTTGCCTCATTTTTCTTTCTCCACTCCATGCTGGCTTGTTTCGACTTGGGCGTATAGTGGTGTGCCCAAATTTCATCGCAGGTAACGATGCGACTCAAAAATGCATTCCCTTCTTGTGCAAACCACGCCGAGAGCCGCTCACAGATGTGCACATGCACCAACTTTTGTTCTGCAGTCAAAAGACATGGGATCCATCGAGCAGACACTTGACAGAATCCTAGGTCCTTTGTGATTATGGATTGAGTGCTCCCATAACTTATTCTTATCTCAGAACAAATTTTGAAAACCATCAAACGTCGGTCACCTTCCAGATGATCACAAATGGCGTTAATGTTCTGTTCAGTAGTGCTCGTCCGTGGGTGACGATCATGGCTCTCATTTTCGACCCCTTCACGGCCTTTCATGAACTCCTTATGCCAGACAAACACATGGGGCTTTAATAGTGTTTGATTCCCCAACTGTGCCGTCAGTCTCCGCAGAATTTTGGCCGGTTTTACGTCTTCACGAGCGAGAAACTTGATAATTATGCGTTGCGCAATTGACGGGTGCACCTCTTTCTCAGACATTGTGTGCCAATATTTATGATGGAATCTACCGAGGTCGGTCAACCACTCTCCCCACCCCTGATATCTCTACCCTAGGCGGCCGTGCGCTCTGTTTAAAATTACGCACTCTAAAACAAAAGTCTCATTTATATTTGATACACACTCGTATGTATGTAAAAAGTTTAAAAACATACTTTTTGAGATATTATGAATTGCACTTACTTGACATGTTACGGTATATTTTTTTAGGTTATGAAGAATATCAGGCACTTTGATATCAGTATATGACTTGGGCAGCAAATATGGATAGGAAGTGTTTTTTCTGAAAGTATAAGACAATTTATATGTAAATGAGACTGCTAAAACATTCATATCGTGGAAAACTCTAAGTTAACCTGCTTATAGACTAGTTAGGAGTAACAATATTGCTTTCGGCAATATTGTTACTCTTAAAAGTTAAATTGTAATATTACTATCCGTAGGGACTCACTCATAGACAATAAGTGATAATCATCAATATCCATAAAATCCATCTGTCCAAGTCGTTATCTATGGGTACTAATTTGACATATTTTATTAAAAATATAGAAAATAACTGTTTGTGAATGTTTGAACAAAGTAAACTTCATCAATATTTTGAACTTTGTACACAATTTTCGTGTCTAAAATAATTATTTCAAGAAATCTCTAAGCAGGTGTTAGCGCTCGAAAGTTGGTTACATTTTGTAATAGCAGCTTCCGACATTTGCACTGAATAGTATTTTATCTATTTGGATATTAGATACTTCTATTTTTTAACAAGATTCAAATGGTTCATTAAAAAATATTTAAAAAAATTATATGTGCATCCATCTAGGGATTTTTTGAATAACCAGAACTTGATTTATTAAAGCCAAGGTAAAAAAAAAAACAAAACAAATAAGACAAAATTAGAACTATGTTTTGAACATGACTGACTCACTTGCACTTTTCCAATTTGTGAGCATTCCACCTTTGAATGAAGTGTCTGGCTGCATCTCTTGCAGCCTCCCCTTCCACCATCATTGCTATATCATGCCATGGCATACGAGGAGTAGTCGTTCTGTCCACAAGATCTAAAAATAATAGGTTTAATTGTATCATCATATAGTCATGAAAGATTTATTGAGTTAAAAGAAAGAAATGAAACGCATGAGATATGTAAAATTGATCATAATCAATAGTAGTAGATACAATATGAAGGTTGAAAATTTTAAGATATTCCAGACTCATGTTTTTTGACACCATATTGTGCCGATTTCAGTTGGAAATGAATTCATCTAATCCCAACAGCAGCCTAGCAGATACACAGATAAAGCTTTCTGCGCTACTTGGCTGGTGCATCTGTTCTATAAAGGAATTTCAACTTTAAGATGTTAATTAATGAGTAAAATGTTAGTTGCCAATTTATACTAGATGGATGAAAAAATACCACCACACGTTTAACAAACTATTAATTGCATCCGTTGGAATGTTTATGAAACGGACATCAGTAGGCGTAGTTGAAAAAAAGCCTTCATTCACGTCCCAGATTCTCGTTCTTCCACTGTGAGTGCAATATCAATATAGTTGCCTGGGAACTTGATTCATCTCGAGGGTACTATTTCCCCTCTCAACATGGTAATCACTCATTTTTAAGGTTCCAGGCCAAGTATTACACATTATTTTTGTTGGATTCAGCTTTAATTTGCGCATTGCTATTGTATTCAATATGGTCACTACTAGCATAGTAGTATGTGGAAAAGTCTATCTGAACAATACGTCATATACAGAATGAAGATAAATGGTCCATGAACAGATTCATGCGGCTCATCCAGATCAACTATCTCTGATGTATTGTGGATATTTATGGATTGATACACTGATTTGGATAAGAGAACACCAACTTTAAAAGCATCAATGAAGTATACCTAATTTCCAATAAATCTCAGGATGGACAATCTCACTCGAGAGATTGCTTTATAGACGAGTAGGGTTGTTAGTCCTGATGGATGTATGACGCCTCTCAGTGCATTGGTTTATTGTTAACATGCTGTTGTATTTTAGCAAGAACACAGCCTCGATAGATTGAGTCAATGATAAAGGATGTGTACTATATATCATCGGGTTTCTGGCATAAATTGGCAACTAACATTTTACTCATTAATTAACATCTTAAAGTTGAAATTTCTTCCAATATTGTACACGCACTTACATATTTTTCGATAGTGGGAAAATAGTATTTCCAGTTAAAATATCAATTCCAAATTTTTATTAGTTATTTGATTATTACCAAAAAAATAATTTTGCTTATTTGTGCCAGAAACCCAACAACATGTAGATTAAAGGCACAATAAATATTAGGCACATGTATAAAATGTGCAGGTTAATTGGAAAAAAAAAGTTAAATCTTACCAACAAAAGGAGATTCAAGATTTGTGAAATCCTTAACTATAAAATTAGCGTAGTCTTTCCCCATCCACAGTTTGCTACTGCTGTCCATCTCGCTAATTGCCTGTTGAACAGATTGGTCTTGAACATCCAGGGTGTCCTCATCATCTGTCATATCTGATAAGCCAAATCGTGTTGAAACTGTCAAATTAGATCCTTCATTTTCTGGGAAGAAAATATTTCTATTTGACGCTGCATACTTCTCAGCTTTCCTTTTTTCTGTTTCATCTACTGCTGTTCCAGTTTCTTTTGAGTCAGAAAATAAACCAAAGAAATCTTTGCTTTTCCCTGTAATTGTGTCCATTACAGTCTTTTTGTGGTGAATATCAGGATTGTAATGTTCTTCGAGGAAAACTGTGCCAGATGTGCCAGATGGCCTAGGACGAGGTTGAATCATTAAGTGATCACCAGGCTGAAGAACTGGAAGTGGCTCTTCACTTCTAGGTGGAGGTGTGGTTGGTGCTGGCATTGGTTCTAAAGGAATTTCTTGAAGCTCTGCGGGTTCATCACTAGAATAAAAGCATGGTAAATTAGTTTTATCAATAAAAAATAAAGGATATTTATACGATGGTTTACTTAATTATATACACATACTAGGTTAGTCAAAAAGTTTTGAAAGCGGAAATGAAAATACATTTTTTTTGGGGGGAAACCACTTTTATTGCTCAGTATAGTCTCCCATAAGATCAATACACTTGGTCCAACGATCTTCCAACTTTGTTGTCCCATCACGGAAGTGACTTTCTGGAAGGCCTGCAAAATACTCCTCTACGACGGCTATAACCTCTTCGTTTGATGAAAAATGCTTTTCACGAAGGAATTTTTTGAGGTGTGAGAACAGCCAGAAGTCAGAGGGAGCTAAATCTGGCGAATAGGGTGGATGCTGCAACAATTCGTACCCCAATTCACTGATTTTCGCTATGGTTTTTTGAGCTGTGTGAGCAGGTGCATTGTCTTGATGAAAAATGATTTTTTTCTTCTGCAAACTGGGTCTATTTTCACAAATTTTTTCATCCAACTGGTCCAAAAGGTCACAATAATAATCAGAGTTGATTGTCTTACCAGTTTGGAGATAATCTATAAATAAAATTCTTTTTGCATCCCAAAAAACTGACGCTAACACCTTCTTGGCTGATTTCTGGACACGAACTCGCTTCGGAGCCAAAGTGCCTGGTTCACACCACTCCTTAGCCTCTTGTTTTGATTCAGGATCATGGTGGTAGACCCAAGTCTCATCCATAGTGATGAATCGACGCAGAAAATCCTTTTTATCCTTTCGAAATTGCTCCAAATGTTGCTCAGAAAGTCGCATTCGAACGTGTTTTTGTTGCATTGTTAGCAAATGCGGCACCCATTGTGCACACAGTTTTTTGAAACCCAAAACTTCAGCCAAAATATGCCATGTTGTTCCATGTGAGATGCCTATGGTGTCAGCTATCACATCCACAGTCGATCGATGATCTTCCAAAACCATATCCTGTATTTTCGGTATGATTTCTGGTGTTGATGCACTTTTTGGACGTCCTGAGCGTGGATCGTCTTCAACGCTTGTACGGCCACGCTTAAACTCCAAAACCCATCGGTGAACGGTTGGAAATGAAGGAGAAGACTCCTTTAATACTTTCACTATCTTTGCATGGATCTCAGTAGCCGATAAACCTTCCAAAACAAAGAATTTAATCACTGCACGATATTCGGATTTTTCCATTGTTAAAAAATACACTGACAAGTCAACTTCAAATGGCTTGTAAACCAAGAATGAATTGACAGATCAAAATGAAATTTTGAGTACGTTCTTATGAAATATTAAAATAGCGTAGAAATTTTGGTTTTCTACTGCTCCATAGATGTCGCATTCAAAACTTTTTGACTAACCTAGTATATCATCAGGCCATGACACTTGCGGGTAGGCAAAGAAAACATATCTTTACACTCTTCTATTCAGGCATACATCTTTCACTTTATTCATGCATCTAATTATAATCTTATATACATTCATGCACCTAATTATAATCTTATATAAATTATACTGCTTTCCTTTCTATAAATTTGGTCTGTGGTGTAGTTGATGAGGCGCTTTATGTTTATACTCAGAGATTCTGGGTATAGTTATCAATGTACTGAACATGATTAAGAGTTCATAGACGAGGTTATCACTTCTCTGTTTGTAGTATTACCAACATATACAACCACGAATCTCAAAATACGTCCCTAATGCAGTGATTATAAATCCCAAGGTCAACTTTTAATTACACTTTTGTTATATACTGTACAAATTGGATTTATTGTCAAGTGGCAATCAACCAAACAGAAAGATGTTAGAGGCCTTAAGTAATAACCAGATTGGAACTTCAACGGGAATCAACATTGGATACCAATAGGAATCAACATTGGATACCAAAGAGGCCTTAAGTAAACACCAGATTGGAACTCCAATGGGAATCAACAGGAATCGAATTCGAAACTGGGAGGTCGGAAGGTAGGTGTCTTACCAATTAGGCTATGGAGATCATTATTAATTAATGGGGCTGATGATAGTATTGACTTCTAATGATCTCATCAAAGGAACGCTTTTCAACATATCTATCCATTTTATGCTGATCCAAAATAACCATATTTATTTATCCAAAATAACCATATTTATTTATGGTTAATTTTGATCAGAATAAATTAAAATAGCTTTTCAAACTCAATTTTTTACCAAAAATAGTTAAGATGAAAGTACGAACATACAGGAGTTGATACGTACTTATCAAGTTTTGGTGTAGTCGCATCTGAGTTCTGTGGTGTTAATCTACTACTAGACTCAAAATCCTCTCCTCCAAACCTGGATTCAAGGAATCCAGACCTTCCACTTGGATTGCTGGAAGTTTTCATTTTAGTCTTCCTTTGTAATGAACTGTTTCTTGTGGCCAAAGGTATATCTCCCAAGTCAGTTAACCTAAAGTAATGCAAGAGTTAAGATCAATAACATATTTTAAAAGTGCAACATTATAAAATCAAGTATGTAGTTAATACAATTAAAAGTATATTTATTTATCAGACACCTTCACTACAAGGATATGGTAAACTGATTTAAGTTCAAGTCAACTGAGCAATCATCTTCAATAGGGTATTAGCAGTCTATGGGTGACTTTTTTCAATATATAGCAAATGTAAAATGGTATGAGATTGTTTTGAATATTTTTTTTAATTAAATATTTGACATTATATGAAAACAAAAAATATTAAAAACGCGTTATGATTGTGAAATCACAATACCTACAGGTGCAAACTTTAAGTGGCCTGATCTTCATGGGCCTGTCCATATGTGAGGAGTAAAAAGAACAAGAAATACCCATTTTTGGTACTTGGACAACTCTATATTAGCAACCAAATGGAGTTATAATTTAATGACTAGTGTCAGTAATACATATTTCAAGCGGTTTATATTAACATGAAGACAAGAGATGCCATCACATGTCCCAAATTAAAACCATACATTGACATTCCACTGAAATGCATATTATGTGTTGACTGATGGTTTCCCCCGGGCCCTTCAATAAAATAAACTGTTACAAGAAAATAGATACGACTTATTTAAAAGTTGCGATTAAAGGGAACCAATATAGATAAATACTGAGGGTGGAGGGAAAAATAAGTTTATTTTGCAGACCTGTGAGGTGATTGAGGCTTCTTAATTAGACCCCCGTAATAAGTTTCCTAAGTTGGTACAAATTTCATCTTCATCATCGTCAGTCAGTCTATGTTGCCTCATAGTCAGTTATTCATTCTAGTGTTGAACAAAGACCTCTGCTTTGTGTCCCCATTCAGCCTTATTATGTGATAGATCTGAATAAAAGATAATATTTTCTTACTTGTGATTATGATCATCCCAGCGCCCGTAACACAGATCTATTCCACCGATGAAGGCAATGCTTTGATCTATGCAAACCATCTTTTCGTGGTGAGCCCATAAGAAAACTCCTACTTTAGCATGATCTGGATGACGTAGTACCTAAGCAGGAAAATATCTAATTAATTTGTTGCACAATATTTTTATTATATAGAATACAATAAGCAGGCTTATTGCTGTATTGCTAAAAGTGAAAAATCTAAAATTTTAAATTGAGGCATAAAAATATGTTTACTTTGCTAATGTATTTTATTGTTTTGTATTACACTTCCATTGTATACACTTAATGCAATGTGGCAATTTCTTTCAATAAATCAGAAATTTTTCAAAAGTCTTTATGTGAATAAACTAGACTGGGAACTAAATAAACTAAAAATTCCAAAGTAGAAGACAGATGTTTCACCAACTAGACCACGGAGGTCATCAATTTAGAGCAGGGTTTCTCAACCGTGTGCCTTTTTTCTTATAAACATTTTACACTAAAATAAGTAATCCAAATAAAAAACAATGAACCTATCAATTCAACAACGATTGGGAAGAAGACTACTGTTTTATTCAAACTAAGGAGAAATGTGTTTACTTAATATGCCTTTTTTAGAAATCCAGCTTTCGCCTGCCACTATTTTCCTAAATCTCGAATGTGCCTGCGACCACAATTAGGTTGAGACCCCTGTCCTATTACTATAGGGCTACAACAAATGCAAAATTAATCTCTTTGTATCCTGACTCTAAAATATGTGTTAAATATAATTGTATCCTCTCACAAAGATAATGATAAACAGTAAACACTAGAACTAAAGATTGATTAAATGTTTTGGTCATATATTATAAGCCCAGTATTCTATAAACAGTTAAAACTATAACTAAAGATTGATTAAATGTTTTGGTCATATATCATAAGCCCAGTATTCTAAACAGGTTTCTTGTTATTAAAGACCATCCAGATATCTACAGTCAATCAGGCTTTTATGAGTTATTGGCAGTTGACACACACATAAATCATCTTGAGAGCAAAATTATTACTTCATAATGTCACTATTATGTATTTAAATACAAAAAAATATAAACTGCGTTAAAGTGAATTAGCGTAAATGAAGACCTTGTAGGGATTACTGTAAAATCATTAATGAAAATATGTATATTACACGTATACACACCTTAATATTGTCAAAATTGAGTTGGGATTTACTATAATAACTGTTAATGCCCAATGCCATTTGAACTTCCTTGTATAAAAGAATAAATATTTTAACTCCTTGTGCCTGAAATGCATAAAAAAATATGAAATATTTTTGAAAAAATACAATATAAAATTATCCTTTGAATCCATTTTCATTTACTATACATGTACGTATTGTGTGGTAGGAATTTAAAAAAATATTTTAAAATGATAAAGTTGATTTCTTACACTCTTACTTTCTTTTTCTGTGATTTGTTAACTGAACAATTTTGGATACATTATTTTTAATGTTAATTATAGGGAATCAAGAAAAAGTTTTTATTCAATGCTAATTCTTATACTTCAATGAGACAAAATTATTCTAAAAAGTGAAAAAAGTATTTTATAAACTGTTGTGGTAGATATAAAAAGTATTAGAAAGAAAACAAGCAAAGTAAATAAAATAAAAATAAAATAAAGAATATTTTATACCATTTCCATATTTATTTAGGAGTGTTAAAGCAACATTCTTAAAACGTTGGAACTTCAAATCACAAAAATGCAGGATAAACATTAAAAGACCTTACGAATGATTTAATTTATTTTCTTCAAATTTTGAATGAATAAAAAAAAGATATGTATAAAATTAACAGTCTATAATTATTTTCCGTTATTAATGTATATAATTCCATCAAAATACAGAAAAATAAAACATTTATTTATTTAAAATTATCAAGTGTTTGTTTGTGATAACATCAATAAAGTGGACCACCTGTGTGACTTATTATTTTTGCAAAAGTAATGATTGTAATTTATGAGATTAACCTTATATAACAGAAAAATTAGGCAGGCTTATTGTCAATCTGACAAATTTAGTTAATCAACCAGAAAGGCGTAAAGGGCCTCCATGTGAAAAAACAGACTAGAAAACTTTTGTTCAGTATCATTAGAAATCAAGATTGGAATTCCTGAGTAAAAAAAAAGACTGGAACCCTTTTTTGGTATCATAAGGGATCAAACTTGAAAACCTTGAATAGTGGTAAATTTTTCACTAAATTTCCACATGTTTATTAGAATATATATTTCAAAAAGTCCTTACAGCTTTTCTTTTCAGTATTTGATCCAGTCTCCAATAATCTCCGGGTGCTGGTCTTTTAAGATGAATCTCTGGACTAAGCCACCAGTCAGTGATATAAATCTCTTCTTTGGCACCCTCAAGACAATCTGCCACAGCACTAAAGTACCCAGCACCGTCCACAAAGTGATAAGCTTTTGTGGCACTCCTCACTGGTACAAAAGAATGATGAGGATGGGCTGATGTGAAATCACGAGCTGTAAAATAATAAAACAAATATTTTCATAGCTGCAGAATGTGGTAAGCTTATGATACACTCCTCACTGGTACAAAAGAATCATGAGGATGAACTGATGTTAAATCACGAGCTGTAAAATAATAAACAAATATTTTTAGAGCTGCAGAATGTGGTAAGCTTATGTGGCACTCCTCACTGGTACAAAATAATGATGAGGATGGACTAATGTTAAATCACGAGCTGTAAAATAATAAAACAAATATTTTCAGAGCTGCAGAATGTGGTAAGCTTATGATACATTCCTCACTGGAAATGTACAAGACCAGAATGTTAACTTATAAATGATGTTAACCTAAAAAACTTATAAATGTACAAGACCAGAATGTTAAACAAGCTGGAAACATTTGAAATGTAAATTCATCGGAAAACGGTCAAAATTTCTTGGCAAAAACTAAGGTTTTATACCGAGCAGGTATAGAACGAGAGCTCTATAATACCGAAAGATTGCCTATATATTGAGAGGAGAAAAATGCCCCATTCTAGAATTAATATTGATGGACAAAATCTTGAGTCAAGGTAGAAGGCGCCTATCATGATTATGTAACATTCAGAAATTGATAGGTATGCAGACAGCTAAGGAGCTGTTCCATGCCACCAAAGACAGAGATATTTTCTTAAGAGTAATAACCAATGTCAGGGGGACCAGTCGTGGAACAAGAAGAAATTTACTGTCCTCACGATACAGTACACAAATGTTTAATTTTTTTCCTGAATTTCACTCTTAAAGGGTGAAATTAGTGGAGCTAAAATATATATGCAATGGAGCCTTTAAAGAGAACTGAATTGTTCATTTAAGTCAGTGATTTCCAAAGTGGGCACTGCCGTCCCCTTGTGGGTGGTATAAGCCTCATGGGGGGCGCTGGAAATCAAGAAAGCGAAAGTAGAAGCTAGGCTGATGAAAAACATTTGTGGTCACGATTGTTGAACAATTAATCCTAAACTATTAAAAAGAGAAATTATTATAATAAAGCATTACTCCAATAAGTCCTCAAACTTAGACCTGAATTCATAGTCCAGCCTATACTAATTTCTAAACATAAGATTTTGTGATTTGTATTTAGAGTGAGATCTTTAACACTCCAAACTTTGAAGTGAGGCAATGAAATAATGACACTCCTTTTTTTAAGGAAGCTTTAACAAATTTAACTTGAAATACTTATTTCTTCAGTAAAAAAAAGTGTTTAGTGTTAAGATTTGACTATGAATGAGGGTTTAATGTGTAATTAACTAAGATATGGCGGGAATATATTTTGAGCGAATATTTAAAACAAATGTGTACTTTGTTCACACTGAAATACACATTTGCCAATTTTTAAGCAAATACTTTTGGTGTTTACCTGTAGAATTTGATACGTCTTGTAAAGAAAGTTTCCAATCTTTGCTCTGTCGTTTTGACCATAAACGTATAACCATTTGTCTGTTTAGATTCAGAATCTGTAAACCATTGCCAAGTCCTGTTGAATACATTCCACTTGATATTTCAAAGCTATAAAAAGAATTTTAACTTTAATAACATAATTATTGAATATATGAACAAAATGATGTATGGAAGTGAAGCTTGGACTTAGCAGAAGGAAAAAGAAGAATGCACTTAGAAAAAAATGTGGAGTATCAATGCACAAAAGAAGGCAGAAATGAATGCATGTTTTAAGTAAGATGACCTCCGCCGTGGCCAAGTTGGTAAGATGCTTGTATCCTAGTTCCAGAGTTGCAGGTTGGATTCCTGTTGGAACCCAGATTTTATTTAAAAATGGATTCCAGTCTGGTTTTCATTTAAAACCTCTGTTTAACATCTTTCTGGTTGGTTGGAAGAGATTGCGAAATGGCAATAATCCCGCCAGATTGCATAGTACATAGCAAAAGTGTAATACGATACAAAGAAAGGAGTGTTAAGATTGTCTGGACGTGTGAAGAGAAAATTATTAAAAAAAAATGACTAAGCGAGTATACAAGTTAGAAATGCAAAGTGTGACTGAAGAAAACTTAGTTGAATCAATTGGTTCAGATTTTGAAAGAAGGTAAAGTGAGAAGTAGGAATAATAGAAGATTGTGCATGACAAAATGTATGAATGTGGAGGTGGCTAAAGTTGTGTACTTGGTTAGATATGTATGTAAGTGTGGCGTAATATGCATGTATATAAGATTATTGAAAGAAAAAATTACCCTTGGTCAAACAACATGACTGCAGCAATTGCACCATCCCTTGGTCTTACATAACCAAAACAAGAATCCTTTAAGAAAAACCACCTCTCACGCCATTTGCCACATGATATGGAAGAGCAGAAAAAGTTACATCTGAAAACAAGTTATTTAATAATAAAAAAAAAACCTGATGATTAACACTATAATAGCCAATGATACCACATATGTATCATGCTTCCGCCAATGGTTACTGTCCGGTGATACAGCCCTTGTACTACGTTTTCATCGACACTGGACGAAGGCACAATGCATGTGTCATTTTATTTTTTGACCAGAATGCATGGGTCCTCAACCTTTTTCAATGAAGGGCCACATACACATTTTTAGCACATGGAGGACCAGTCGATAAAAAAAGAAGAAAAAAAAAGGTAAGTGTTAATATACTATTGATACCACCTCCCAGTAATAAAAAATGTAAATGTCTCTACGGTACTACCACCGTGACTGGAGGATTCAAGGGGCTTAGGGCAACGAGGGGGTGGTGTGCATGCGCATGTTCCGATAATATGACTCATTATTAGTATATTCACCAAGTTTTAGTCTAATTTTGATAAGATATCGTCGGGAGAGTATGTCAAACGTTAATAACATCCCAAGTATGGAAAAAATTGAGTATTGCGTTGTCATTAAGTTTCTCACAAAACAAGGGAAAATACCTCAAATAATTTTGGAAAAGATGTTAGCGGTTTACGGGGACTGTTGTCCTGGAAAAACGATGGTTTACAAGCGGCATTATGTTTTTAAGCAAGGGAGAGAATCAATTGATGGCGGCCTGTTGAGGCCATTTCTTCAAACATTGTTAAAAAATTAGAAAAGCTTGTGCTGGAAGATGCCCACCTAAACAATCAACAGCTTGCATAGATGGTTGGAGTATCACCTACTCGTACAACCATTTTGAATATCCTCCATCAGCATCTAGGGATGTCAAAAGTGAGTGCAAGGTGGGTACTCACAATGCTTACGCCACTTCATTACTGGAGATGAAACTTGGGTTCATCATTATGAGCTTGAGTCAAAGCAGGAGTCCATGCAGTGGCATAAAAAGGGCACACAGACCCCTAAGAAGTTCAAAGTGTCACAATCGGCTGGAATAATTATGGCTACAATTTTTGGGATACGGAAGGCATACTGCTGATAGATTACAAAGATAAAGGCATCACAATAACTGGAGAGTACTCTGGTCTGCTGATGCAGTTAAAAGAAGCTGTGAAGGAAAAAAGGAGAGGAAAATGGACAAAAGGAGTGCTGCTTTTGCATAACAATGCATCAACATTAAATCACTCTCCCTACAACTCATACCTGGCTCTGTCTGACTATTATTTCTTTTCAAATATGAAAAAAGAGCTTTGAGGGAAGAACTTCACGGATTATGAAGCAGTTAAAAGTGCAATTTTGGCAAATTTTGAGGGCAAAAGCAAATATTTTTTTTAGTGGCTATAAATAAGCTTATTGAAAGATCTAATTAGAGTTAATGGTGAATTAGAGTTAAAGAAAAGGAAAAATAAAAAAATAGTTTTTTTCCCCTCTGTTCTGCGAATTTATTGACCTCCCCTCGTATTAGAGTACACCACTTCTTCCAAGGTAAGAAACTCCATCATCAAGTCCATAAGATGCCTGTTTTTTACATCACACTTCATCCAAAAGGACCACCATTTATTGGCGATCGGCCTGTTGTATGACATTATTAAATATATTTTCTGATGTGACCAATTTGGCAGAAACACGAGACAAAGTGCATATTAAATAATACATTTTCTTTTCATCTTCAATCTGTGTGAAAAACAGGGGTAATTCTGAAGATGAAAAAAACCACAAGTGAAAAACGCTAATTGATGAATTCATTACATTTCAGATACTTTGTAAAATTTTCGAACTTTTAACTTCAACAAGAATAGAAAAGATTGCAAAAATGCACACCTGTTACAAACCCCATAGTGCAAGAGTCCGCAGCAGTCACATCCTGTTTGTCCAGGTAGAGTAGAGCCAGTCCTCTTCATTACCATCCCTTCTTTTCCTTTGGGCCCAAGTTCACGAATAAAGGAAAGATTCGACACTTCCAAAAATTTCAGCTATAATAATATATTACGAACATATGAATTATTATCATAATATTTTTTTAACCTACTTTTATTATTAGTATCCATTACATAATTTATTGTTCAATGGAGAGCAAGAAAGGTGAGACCTGTCCTCTCTAGCTACCCCAAAAGGGACATGATTATGATATGTATGTACTTCTCAAATTAGCAGGCCTATGTGAAAGTTGAGAAGCGTTGAGAATCCGAGGGTTTTGAAAAATAATTTGAAATCAAAGCTCTTTGCAATGACCATTCGCTACGTTTTTTGGTTGCCAAATGACACTTTTTTTACAGTTATCCTTCCTTATAAATGATCCCGCTTTACGCAATTTCACTTTAACGTGATTTCAATAAAATGAAGAATAATAGGTAGTAAAAATCTTCATTGAATTTCGCAATCACCCTCCGAGTGATGAAGTTGCATACACAATGCAGATAATTCTATATCTCACTATAGTCACACATACAACCACTGATGATCCAGAGCCTTCAAGACAGCAGGAAAACAATGCCATATTTGTCAGATCTAGTTGATTAGTTACCCGATCAAAAGGAATAAGCGATGTAGGCTTTTCTATCTCACCCAGATTTTTTAAGTTATGGGATTTTTCCTAAAACTAATTATCGTGCAATGTGAGGGATACCTGTATTGTCTATTTTATTCTTATTATTAAAGATTTAAATACCGTATTGGCCCGACTATAGGGCGACCCCTATCTTTTAATCTGTTTTTTGGAGAAAAAAACATTTCCCTCACCATTATAATATTATGTAAAATAAAATGCAAAATGTTTAACAAAAAATATTTATTAAAACAAAGTACCCAGATAATAGTAAAGTACATGTTTAAACACGATAAGAAGAAATAAAAAAGGCCAACTACAATAGCTAATCAGATCAGTCAGATTCACATATGGCTATATAGGTAGCATCCTCATTCCTCAGCATCAGTCTCATCTCATCTTCAGTGATATTATTGTCTTCGGAATCCTCAATCATATTTTCCCACAAAATATCATCTTCAGTACCGTCCATTTTATTGGATATGCAACTTTTTTAAAATCCATTGATGATGGTTTTATTGGAAATTTGATTCCACCAGGCCTGCAGGATCCACTCACACAGATTAGTGACAGATGGTTTTTTCATTTTTCCAGTAGGTGTAAGGGCATGATCAGTGGATATCAACCAGTTTGAGTACTGTTTTTTCAAGGTGTCTTTAAATGGCTTATTCACAACCACATCCAAAACTTGTAGTTGCGAAGTCATTCCACTAGGATGGATCACCAAAACTGTTTCGAGTTTTCTAATTTCATTTTTCACAAGCTTCGTCAGATGACCTCTGAATGCATCAAGTACCAGCAAACTTCTATTTTTACTGAATCTAACTTGTCTTCCCCAAACTGTTTTAATCCAATCAACAGCAAGATTTGCATCCATCCACCCCTTTTCCTGAACTCTCACCATCATTCCATTCGGTAATTTTTCTTAAGGCATAGTTTTTCTTTTCAAAATATTATAACATAAGGTGGTTTTGTGCCATCTGCTAATACAGATAGCATTAGTGTTACTCTTGATTTTTCATTCCCTGTAATTTTAATTAAAATTGATTTATCCCCTCTCTTGTTAACTGTTTAATTTGTAATCATATCAAAATATACTGGTGTTTGATCAGCATTGTCCATCAAATGAAACGGATGTTCATGTTTTTTTTCTTAAATCTGTAACATGTCGTTGAAATGTTAAAAGCTTTTCTTCAAATTGAAATGGTAATTTCTGCACTAAAGTTGTACGTCGCCACAAACTCAACCCATATCGAACCATCATTCGCCTCCACCAACCCACGCTCGCTGGCTTTAAAATTATCTTCTGGTATATTTTAGTTTCTTGCAATTTCGCGAGCTATCGCTGCAATGCTTCTCTTGTTATGGGGAACCCCTTTGCGCGTATTTCCATGACGTAGTCTGCTACCTTCTTGTCAATCGATTCAAATCGTCCTTTCTTAGACTCCCAGAATGCTTTTTTTGAGGAATGTGCATTCATCAAGTCATGTTTTTATAAACGCCAACATCTAACATTATTTTCCGTGATACCAAATTGTCTGGCAACCGCACAGTTGTTGGTTGTTTCTGCAGCATGCACCACCATAACCTTAAAATTAGAATTATAGCTTCTTCTCGTCTTTCAATATGGTCAATCATAATATTTTTTTAGTTAGCAAAGATGCAAAACGAAGCACAGTACAAAAAAAAAAACCACCTCAAAAACTGTCAGAAATTACTACGCACAGGCTGTGTAAACAAGGACGCCTTTTGAACGTTCTCATTACAATATTTATGACTCGAATATAAGGCGACCCCCCTATCGGGCTAATACGGTATTCTAAATGAGCATCGGAGGACTACAATATTTAGATATAAAAGAGAGGTAAATGACATAATATTTTACATGTGTATATAACACATCGATCAATAAGTCCCGGGACTAACTACTAAAACAACATTTGTTTGCCAAAATTCTTCCTTATTCATCAACATAGTCTCGTTCAAAAGCAATACATTCATTCCAACGCTTTCCTAACTTTTCTATGCCAGCCGTGTAGAACGATTTATCTTTGGTTTCAAAATAGGTGTTAGTTTCGGCAATCACTTCTTCATTGGAGCCAAATCTCTTTCCCTGGAGCATCTTTTTGAGGTCTGCGAACACCCAATAGTCACTGGGGGCCAAATCTGGAGAATACCAATACACGAAATTCGGTTTTTTCCATTGTTTTGAAAATAACAAAAGTAGCGTCACTAAAACCACTGTTCGAGTAACTCAATGACACAATGTCGGAATGTCATGAATGTTTGACATGTAACTTCTAAAGGTTGATACTAACTGAGAATGGTATGGATTTGTTATTAGAGGCGCCATCTGTTGGTTAGTCCCGGGCCTTATTGATCGATGTGTTAAGTTACTTTTCAAATTTCAACTACCTATTCTGATGTCTCAAAATGCTTAAAAGGATAAGACATAATTATTCTGCAACTTTTTTCCTAAACAGCCAATTATGTGGGCAGATAGATAAATCGGATCGAAAAAAAATAAATTTATCCTTGATTTGCAAGTATGAACATTTGTGAGTTAAGACATTATCAATTAGAATTAGACATTTGTGAAATTTGATCTTTTGAATTAGACATTTGTGAAATTTAACAGTTGGTACTTAGTAAATTTGGGTGTTATACTATAGATAGTATAGATGAAATGATTTCTAAATTAAAATTAATTTTTATTTACAGTTATGATTACTAACCTTTTTGTGACAAGTAAAAATGGAATCCCGTGTATAAGATAATAAGATAAGATAATATAACTATTCTAAATCACATATGTCAATTATCAGCATTTTATCGGTAAATATAAGTGTAACACTTGAGGTTATAATAAACGCAAACGTACTGCAAATATAATCTACGATATCTTACATTTACGAGTTAATTAATTTCTAACTCTAACTCAAGTGGGAGCTCATAAAGCGAAAAATAATTTCCCTTAAAAATAACATTATAAACTACACTTATATCCCTAATAATCACATATTACCAATGCCACCATTGAACAAAATAACATTATAAACTAAACTTATATCCCTAATAATCACATATTACCAATGCCACCATTGAACAAAAATTACAATAAACATGTCTTTTTTTACATTTTATTTACGAAAAGTAAAAATAATGAGTAATGAAAATGTTTATCTAGATGCCTTCATTTGAAGGCGTGGCACTCTTTGTAGGCTCCCTGCAGATGGTCTTTATTTAACAAAAGCTTCATATAAATTCCTGCAAGATGTACCATTTTTTAAATCACCAGTAACTTGAATGATTCATTCAATATTTGATATATCAGATTTAAAAATCGATGTTTTGAGACATTGAAATGCATCTCTGTGAACCTGAACTCCAATTAGTTCCTTAAAAAAGTATTAAAGAACTAATGGGAGTGTTAGCTTTACATTTTATCATGCTTTTCATTTCTACTTGTACTTTTTTGAAAGTGAAGATAGCGAAGAAGACTTAGTCAATGATGTACGCTATCGCGAGATATGAAACTACTTTTAGCTGCTAGAATTGAATTGCATTGACTTGGAGAATATATGGTTCCAAGAAAACACTGCCTTTACTGGGATCGAAGTTTAGAGATGATTTGAATTGGCTGCCAAGATCATGAGATTTGACACCTTTGGGGCTACGTGAAAGGATAGGTCTACAGCCAACAATCTACAAACCATCTAAGAGATCAAAGATGAGGTTCGGTGTGTTATTCATGACATTGAACCGCAATTATGCGCAGATGTCAGAAATTTTGATAAAAGAGTGGCTTCCTGCAAAAACAGCCACAGTGATCATTTGACTGATATTGTCTTTCACAGATAATTATATCGATCAAAGTGTTCATTGAAATAAAGTCCCCCAAAATTTTCTAAATTAAAATGGATTTTATTGAAAAAAAAAACATTCTAAAGCCCTTATTGGAAAACCCTCGAGATAAACTAGAATAAATTACAGGCCAGTTCTACTTTAACTTTGAACTGAAAGTTCAAAAATGTTTTGATAGAGTGTAAAAAGGTTTGTCACTTATTCTAGGTTTATTGTGAAGATTTTTTTTATAATTTGTTGAAAAATCATTCTAAACCATTATCTATATCAATGTAATTAAAGAGGGAATAGGAATACTTTTAAAACTGTGAAATTGTTAAGTGGGAGAACTCATAAAGCCAGAAATATCAGTACATCCATCATTAAATTAACTCAAAATCAATGATCTCAAAGAAATGTTGCATAAAATTACAATAGTTTTGAGAATAGTTGCATGAAAAAGTGTAATTTGCCCAAAATACAAGTATAAATAAACACAAAATCATATTCCCACCATATTCAATAAAGACACTTTATCCGTTCTTCTACTCGTATCTATTATAAAATGATTAATTGACACAGTATCCAAAATATAATTAAATAAATCATAGCAAAAAGGAGCATAGTTACCAATTCGTGATGTTTCCTATAAATAGTGATATTGCACAAGTTATACAGGTATTCTTCCAACTGTTTGATTCTTTTTGGCAAATCATCGTATGAAACCATAATTTCTGGCTTTTTGGGAAACCTAAAAATAATTTTGAAATTATTGTCAATTGGACTGAACATTTTGTTAAACATGTATTATGGATCGTATCTTCTATTTTATTATCAAATTTGCTGTAGAAAGGTCTCATTTCAAATTATTTCTGAAAACACAAGCTCGCAACATGCGAATTGCCAATCTTAAAAAGTCTTACAGAATATGTTATTTACATCATGATTGATAAGAGATCTAGGAAATTATTTTTTTTCGAGAAATGTGCAAGGTGTCTTTCCAAACATTTTTAGCTGTGCTCCTGCTTCCTTTATATATGTGGGTAATTGGTTGCAAGAAAATAGTGAGTAAATGAAAAACGCGTAAATGGAGCCATTGTATGCAATTAAAAAATTAATAAAAATCCGTTAATTAGAACAACAATAATTCGTAATTCGAATTTTTCCCCATCTTTAGGCGAAATCGACATTTTGTAATAAATTCTAGTGATAATTCAAAACCGCGTATTTCGTAATGTTTTTCGCATAAAAAAATTATAAATTCTAATAATTCGAAAATTTTCACGCAAAGCATGGATTCAAGTGGTATCCGGCCCTGCAGGCGGAACACAGACGGGATGACTGGTGTATTATGCGCCAGCGAGCGGTCAAATTTTCGGAGCTTCCGTATATCCTAAGATTCAATATTTAAATATAACTTGATTTTATGGGAAAGCCCACCGATAAAATAAGGAAACGATGTAAAAAGTATCTAATAAAAATATAATTTCAGCATTTTTTGAATACATGTTTTGTGTACCTTTCTATAAATTAGTCATTTTTCTTTCTGACGAAATTTTAATTCTGAGATGAAATTTAAATACCGCGAACTTGGATTATTATCATAAGTATAGGGGTTTGAAAAATCTTTTCATATAAATTAATATGTATTTTTAAGTATTTTTAAAATTTAATCTTTAATAATTTCACAACTGTGAAAATTTATTTGTCAAAAACTTTGAATCGTAATCAAATGCGTAACCAAATAAAAACCAGTGACATATATATTTATATTACGCGTGCAAACAACGTAATTTGCGTAAAAAGTGACCATGTCAAAATCAAACAAGTGACAATTATAGTGTTTTTAAAATTCGTAAGCGTTGGCTGCCCACGTAAAAATAAAACGCCTTTAAATATGTTATGATGGCTCAATATTGCGGAAATATGTCGACAAAACTTTATTTGATTTCCATTATTTTTATGCTGAGAAAAAACGGCCGCGATGTTCTCAGCAGATCGGAGTGTCGACTAAATTCAAATGGTTTTTTTAGTGATCGTGTAATTTGTAATTCTAGATGATTTTTTTACATATTTTCAGACATTCTATTCTTCCTAATATAAAAAAAACTTGAATATTTTTCGTAATAAATGTACATAAGCGTTTACATAAGCTATGTGATTATTTATATGAAGAAAAAAATACAGGATTAAAAATTTGTTGTATCAATTCAAAATTGCTTTCACTGGATAAATCTTCCATTGTTTCTGTTGTGATTCTTAGAGTTAAACATAAAAATATTGATTTAGAAGCCAAATCATAACTTAATAGATATCACATCACTATTATGCATTTCAAATTTCAAACAGAATAAATTGCATTAAAATTAATTTGCATAAATGGAGAGATTACTGTATGTTAAATTAGTTTCAAAGTTAACAGCTTACCTTGGAAGGGCTCCTGCTCTTTTTTTTACTCGATTAGATTTCCTCCGTGGATTGGCAGGAGGTTTCCCACTTATGGCAGCTTTTTCCGCTTCCTCCGCACTCAATCTGAAGCTGTGTCTATTTCTCGATGGGCTTTTGAAGGGAAAGGGATGTTGAGTCCAGCTCTGAATAATGTCAATTCTTGATGCAAACTCAATATATGTTTGTATCTCTTCTCTATTTTCCATGTAAAATCTCCATGAACAAGGAGAATTGTGTACCTGAGACACAAAACATTAATTAACAGGATAATGAAATTTACAAATATAAAACTAAAGATTATAAAAATTTCAAAATTGAATGATCGCATAATCTTTCTTGGATAATAAATTATCAAAGATAAAATTTAAAGCTATGGAAATTTGGAGAACTATCACTTAAAAATCATATGGTTAGAATCTTATATATATATATATATATACACATATACATATACATATACATATACATATACATATACATAAACATAAACATATACATATACATATACATATACATATACATATACATATACTATACATATATATATATATACATATATATATATATATATA